>CAXAMN010010001.1:1526227-1565785 GCA_963970005.1 Durusdinium trenchii
TTACTGTTTGGGGAATGAAAAGAAGTAGGAGACAAATGAAAAGAACTGGGAGACAAATGAAAGAAGTGAAGACAAATGAAAGCACGTGGGAGACAAGCCAGCCGCAAACCCGACCACAAGCACCCAGGGAGACAAATGAAAAGAAATGGGAGACATATGAAAGGAAGTGGGAGACAAGCCAGCCGGAAACCCGACCACAAGCACCCAGCCTGGGAGACAAATGATAAGAAGTGGGAGACAAATCAAAAGAAGTGGGAAACAAATGAAAGGAAGTGGGAGACAAATGAAAGGAAGTGGGAGACAAGCCAGCCGCAAACCCGCGACCACAAGCACCCAGCCTGGGAGACAATGAAAAGAACTGGGAGACAAATGAAAAGAAGTGGGAAAGGAAGTGGGAGACAAGCCGGCCGGGAACCCAAGCACCGAGCCTGGGAGACAAATGAAAGGAAAGGAGACAAGTGAAAAGAAGTAGGAGACAAATGAAAGGAAGTGCGAGACAAGCCAGGCGGGAACCCGACCACAAGCACCCAGCCTGGGAGACCAAAAATGAAAAGAACTGGGAGATAAATGAAAAGAACTGGGAGGCAAATGAAAGATGTGGGAACCCGACCACAAGACCCAGCCGGACAAATGAAAAGAAGTGCGAGACAAATGAAAGGAAGTGGGAGACAAGCCAGCCGGGAACCGGACCACAAGCACCCAGCCTAGGAGACAAATGAAAAGAAGTGGGAGACATATGACAGGAAGTGGGAAAAGAACTGGGGGACAAATGAAAAGAAGTGGGAGACAAATGAAAGGAAGTGGGAGACAAGCCAGCCGCGAACCCGACCACAAGCACCGAGCTTGGGAGACAAATGAAAAGAACTGGGAGACAAATAAAAGGAAGTGGGAGACAAGCCGGCCGAGACCATCCAGCACCAAGGTGACCATTCTTTAAAGCATTGAGAACCCCTAACAGTAAATTGTTTGGGGAAAAAAGGTCGCGCGTATTTGTTTCGGGTATCGTTTTTTTTGGGGGGTCATTTGTAATGTTGATTTCGTTTCGTATTAGGCTTGAACTCGGTTGTAAAGAATTGTTTTGTTTTTTATTATTGAGCGCTTTGAATCCCTTTGAATTTTTCGACGTTTCTTGGGATTGGGCGAGTTTTCTTCATTCTTTATTATCCTATTTTTTTGAGGTGTTTTCTCTTTTACTTCTAGGCATCTGTTTTGGAAAAGATCGATCTCCTTTAAATAAATTAAATTGATGGAGACAAATTGAGTTGGAATTAATAGGGAGAATGGTTTCCCGATTATCGTTATAAATTGCATTTTGTCTTAAAAGAATGCCAAAGGATATTCTTTTTTATCAATGAAAAAAATATGCGAGGCCTCAATCGTTCGCATCGAATGCACTTTGTTCCAGGTCCATTGTTCCCAACGCTAAATATTTTTTGGTAGTAAAGAAGTCTTCGGCGGCTGTTATATCCTCGATATAGGCAAATACCTATATAGTAAGGCCTATTTTTTCTGACTTCGGAATTCCCCATAGCGCTCCAAATAAGTCAAGAGTGATGGGGATTTCTTCTAAATCGTTTCTTCGTTCCGAGGTAATATTGATAATGGGTGCAATCACCTAAAAATTTGTTGCTGGAGTGCTAGGAAGAAATTGGACTGTCTAGAGTGCCTTTTATAGAATTCGAATTCGTTTCTTTAGCATGGTAGTCGAAACCCAGATTGTCGTTTCTTGGATTAAATGGGACACCAGGGCATTCAGAGCCATTGATTATTGAGATAGGATTTGGTCGGGCGTCTCCGCCGGAGCCTTCAAAGGATCGAAGGGCTCGTCTGATGGAAGGAGATTTAGTCTAGAAGTCTTCGGGAATGCCCTCGTCCTTAGAAGAGGATTTAGTAATTGTAGAGGCTTTGTAGGAGAACGAATCGCTCTTGGAGTCTAAAATCCTTGAAATATTGGAGGCGTCTTTGGGATAACTCCGGAAATTCCTAAAGCACCTAGCCCGACAAAATAAGTGACAGGTGAAGGATCCAACATCCCCCATCTGAGATTGCTGTGCCACGATCAAAACGATTTGGGCTTGTAGAACGCAAAATTAATCGGCGAGAACAGCCGTAGTCAGCTTTTTGGCAGCTGCTTTCTTTGGAATTGTAGGTGTCTTAAATAGCGGTTCTTCTTGAGCGCTGAAAAACAGATCCGTAAATCTCCCTTACCTTCAACCCAATTCATCGCCTGAGCCAGAAGATCAGTTGTAGAGGGGATAGTGGCTGCATTGCACCTCCTCAATTGAAGCCGTTACGGGATTATAATCTCTGAGGAAGGATAATACATCAGTTGAAAAATCAACCATCACAACATCGCTTTTGAAACCAGCGGGATAGAGGGCTCTAGCAAATTCGTCCTCAAGGATCATATCGATCTCGAAGATAGAAGTAGGGCTAACTAATGCGTCTTCATCAACAACCCTTCCAGGAGCCATCAATTCATCCTTCAAAAGACCTATAGGCATAGCAAGTATCATTCCCTTCTTTCTTAAAATCAAAGGGATTGCAAAAGATTGAATTTCATGGTTGCTCTCTATCAGCTCGCCCGGAATTTGGAAAATCAAAAGTAAATGGTCCGGGCCATCAACTGCAAAGCTCAGCGCTTAGCAATCCAGCGCCATAGTAATGATATTGGAATCGATGCATCTGCGTAAAAGATATGAAATTCAATCAAGGTAGGCAATTTCTCCACAAAAACAATCTCCGGATAGGGGGCTGTTAATTTATCATTTATTTACGTCAACCTAAGAAATAACTCTGACAAAATCAAATCCAACACCTTTTAAGGAAACTAATTACAAATACCTAGATAAAAGGATATTGATCTTTCAACCTTATAAATCCAGAAAGCTCTCACCCAAAAAGCCTGCTTTGAAGACCTCCCACATACGACCCTCTACGGTTCCCTTAGACGAAGAGAAAGTTTGTTTTGCCAATTTCAGAATAATTCAAAAAATCCAGATTCAAATTTTCCAACAACGGGCCGTTAATAAAAATCAAGTAGAATTCCAAGACGAACTATTCCGTTAAATACCAATTCTTAACCAAATTCCTTGGACAAAATACCCTTAACTGCCCCTACCTCCGATCGTTTTCCCCTTCTTAGATCTCAATCAACTCCCGTGTCGCGATCGTAAGGTCGCGAATAATCTTTGCCAGGGCGTATAAGTCTTAATCCAGCTTAACCTCCTTATTCACATAAATAAATACTAAAATGCCTCGAATTCTAGTAAAAATTTTTCAAAAACAATCTAAAAAATATAAGCCTCTAAAAATTCCAAAAAAAAACAAAATCCAAAATAAAATCCATTATCCGATAAATAACAATAAACCGAACAAACAACTAACCCTAATAAAAACAAAAAGGTAAATACGCCCTCAAAAACAATATCCCAACAAAACATATCCCTCCCCTTAAATTTAAAATACCAACCACGAATTCAAAATAAAAAATATATATATATATAATCGCCTAAAAATTAATTATATATAAATCAATATATGTAATAATATATTATTAATTTATTAAATTATATATATTTTAAATATATTATATTTTAATATTGCATTAGTCATTTAATATATCCATTATATTTAAAAAATCTAAACCAAAATAAATTCTAAATATAAATAGATAAATATATATATATCTATTTAATAATTAAAATAGAAAGTAGTTAAATCTGCCTTTAATAAATATATTTTATAGAAAGTATGACGTCCTGGAAGTGTTTATTTTTTTCAATATGTTTTACATTTTTCTACGACATTCAATAGATTTTCTATGATTTCGTTGCATTCACCCATCTGGTACACAGCACCTGTGCCCATAGCCTACTGCTCCTTTGCCATAATCTTATCAACAAATTTCCTCATTAAATTTTTAAACGCATACTTAACGTCTATATCTGTCAATTGCATCATAGCTATCATCTTTGGAGGAATAATAGATTGTAATTGATGGGCTGCATACATCATCTTATATGTATCATCGCTAAATAAAGCAATACAGCAATCCCTCTAATAGATGGATATTAGATATATCCTCCCTTGCTTTGCAGTGACCCATAACATAATAATATTATCCTGATTGGAGGATAGTTAAGAATAAACATCATAGTGCTCCAACAAATGAGTATAATTCCTTGTAATTTTAATCCATTGTTCCAATGTCCTCCTAACACTCTCTCCCTTCCTATGCAGCTTGATGCCTCCCAAATTTGAGGCCAGGGGGGGGGGGGGGGGAAAGCTAGCGCTCCAGAATGGGAAAGTGGAGTGGAGGGCAGCGAGGTAGGAAAAAACACGGTGTTCTTTTTGGAGGCAGGGGTGAAGAGTCCTATATATGTGGCTCTTTGCCCGGATCCTCCTGCTTTTTGGAGGCAGGGGTGAAGAGTCCTGTATATGTGGCTCTTTGCCCGGATCCTCCTGCGAGAAAAGAAAGAGAAGAGAGACGGAAAAACGAGAGATAAAGAGGAGAGAGATGAGAAAGAGATGAGAGAGATGAGAAAGAGATGAGAGAGATGAGAAAGAGATAAAAGAGAGATAAGAAAGAAATGAGAAAGAGATAAGAGAGAGATGGGAAAGAGATGAGAGAGAGATGAGAGAGAGATAAGAGAGAGAGATAAGAGAGAAAGATAAGAGAGAGATGAGAGAGAGAGATGAGAGAGAGAGATGAGAGAGAGATGAGAGAGAGAGAGATGAGAGAGAGAGATGAGAGAGAGATGAGAGAGAGATGAAAGAGAGATGAGAGAGAGATGAAAGAGAGATGAGAGAGACATCAGTGAGACAGTGCGGCCGCAAGATACGCAACGCTAACCGCATGCCAAAGAGCGACGACAGGACGGAGTCGAACTTGCGAAGAGGGAGGAGGGAAGGAAGGAGGGAAGGTAGGAAGAAAACAAGGAGGAGGAGAGGGGAGGTAGGGTGGGGAGAGGGGAAAGGGGACAGGCCTTAATCCACCTATCTTTGTTATCAATATTGTCCAATTTTGCATGTTATCCAGGTACTATGAGCGCCCCCTTGCCCATATGTCCAATAAATTCCTCATCAGGGTTAAAGACATTATTCACCAATTGATAGGCCTCAAAAATCAATTGCTAAGTCCGTCTTAATAGTCAAATAAACTCTTCCCCCACCCTTTTAATCCTCAATAATCACCAATTGCCAATCTTGTTTCTTCTAATCATCCAATGCCTCAAGGTCCTCATTAAGTTCCTATTTCATACATTCATCTTAAAGGTCCCTCCTAATCTTTTTAATGATCTTTCCATATATCCTAGTTTCATAATCTACAAATATAGCCTTAATTACAGTAATTCCCTTTTCACCCATATAAAAACCTAATCTAAGAATCCAAACATACATTCAGGCTTTGCCACAAATTCCTTCAAATCTTCATGTCCCATAAATACAAGGCTCATGATATAATCATGGTGGTTCCATGCCAATTCTGCTAAAATCTGTTATTCCTCATTATTCAAAGGTGCCAACACATTTAGAATCATATATTTAGCACCAATAATATCCATAAGCATCTTGGCCCCTCTTTTCCCTGTGTTTATATCCCGCTTTGATGCTCTTCATGTGGGATTCAGCCCTTTCCAATTAATTAATACAAAAAATCTTCTAGGCCCATCTTCCAATTCATCCCTTTTCTCCTCAAGCTTGACTTTCTCCACTAATAGCAGCTAAAAATATTTCCATGTAAGATCCATCTTCTACACCCCGTGCCCATATTTCCTTTCCCTTTCCAACCATATCTTAACCTCCCCAACCAAGTAGAGGAATTGTTGCTTGGCACCCCCACCCAATGCCCTAATTCTTATGTGGCTCCCATATAATTCTTTCTTCCCTTTACTCAATCCACTCCTTTACATTCTCTCATCTGCTGTTATGCTTTGCTAATACTTCAGAATCTCTGTCTCCCATTTAGACCTTTCAACATAAATCCCCTTCAACACATAAGGTCTCATCAAGATTGTCCTATTCCATTTCCTTGCGTACTTTCCTTTCTGATTCTTCAGTATGCTCTCCGTTTCCGGGGGTCGGCCAAAAAAAAGAATTGGTGTTACCTCAAGTCAAGGCCACCAATTTCGTTTCTTTTTTTTTGATCGACCCCTCCCCTCTAAGAAACTCTGTGCGGTCCATATCCGCGACGCTGGCGACATTGCGATGTCTATGCGATGTCTACTACTATGATGTGGTGCGTGATGTAATTATATCCTCCTACATTTTATCCTTAAATAAGAATACCTCCAGCGCATAGATAGTAAATTCGTAAGAAGACTAGAACACTGGGAAAACAGACACCTCCACAACGTCGTGTTCTGATTTTGTAACGAAAAGCAATCCCAAACTCGGAGAGTTTCGCCATTCCTGCCGTTTTTCTAAAGAAACGAAAATGCAATAGGTCAATTAGGATTGTCTGTCCGCCATCGAGGGTTTAAGGTGCTTAATGTCTCGTGCAAGGTTCTTAAAGTTCAGAGAAAAATTCATATCCCTTGCCCATGACAAAAAAGATATGTAATTGTTTGATCCTGCAAAGGACAGGATTGTAAAGGAGCAATAGTCTGTGATCCTCTCCCGCAATGGGAGTGCTAAATATGATGTTAGCAAGAAGTGTGCTACAGGTGTGGCATTGGTTGAAGATGACTGGGCAACGCCCGAGCTTCTCGGTTTTCCCGCGGTGCCACGGCAGCATGGAGCCTGATGACAAGCAAAAGGGTCATAGTGCACAGACGTGACCTGGCTCTTGGCACCATTGTCGTGGAGGAGCTCAGCCACGGATCTGTGTATGGGAGCGGGGGCATCACAATGGTGTCGACCACTATTAACGCCTTGGTGCGCAAACTTCTTCAGGTGTGGACACAAAAAAGTCGTCAGACGCCACTCTCGCTGCCAGCCAATTGTAGACTCTGTAGACTTCAAACGGATGGCGGACAACATGCGTCAGGCGGTTGGCATACAGCACAGCCTGTGACCTTCTTCGCGTCAGGTTACAGCCAGAACCTGGGGTTGCCGGAAAAGCAACTGGACCTGCCACTCCCAGAGTGCAGCAGCATTGAGCAAGTTCTGGTCAGTTCCCTGGCTATGGGGTTCTGGATTTAAGTTGCGGCCGGTCGACCTGTTTAGCAAAACCATCGGCCTGCCGCTGTTTCGTGATGAGATAGTCGATCGTAGATCCAGGACAATGCGCGGAATGCATCTGTGGGACTGGCATCTGTGCTCCATGTGTTCAGCGCAAAAACGGCCACGCCACGCCGCGAAACCTGTCTTGATCAGGATGGGTCCGCCCCAACAATCCTGTTACCCTGAATTGCTTCGAACTCACTAAACCAAAGGGCGTGTTTTCCTCGGCCGTCAAGCTGATCTGCAATGAGAATGAGCTGGTTACAAAGGGGGAAAGGAGCTCAACGTGTCACATAACAAATCCAAACGAGCTGTTTGCGAAGCTGTCTCCAGGATGCACTGGGATGAGTGCTACCTGCAGAGCCTTAAGATATAATGCCAAAATATGAAAATAAAGAATGACAATAATCCACCAAAAGTATTCCATTCTTTCATTGCTCGGCTGGTCGCTGATTTGCTTAAAAGAGTCAAACATGAAGCAAGCAATCCGCTTGGTGTTCATTCCGTCCAATCTGAGATGCATCACAGAGTCTCTCACACATATGAACATCCGCCCGATTTCATTGGGAACCCACATGATGAAATGCAGTGCCATCGTCCACTGTGATGCCCTGCCACCTAGTTTTAAAAACCACGATGAGTTGCCGCATTGCCTTGTCGCAGGACCTCGTAAGAGTCTCGTGAAAAAAGAAAAGGGGGTTCTTTCAGATCCGCTGTCCGGTTTTGCCATAGAATTCCGTATTAAATCTGCCGGTCTCCCTTTTTTCTCCGATCAAGATGGCGTCATGACTCGATCCTCCCATGACTCCGATTCGACCCGATCGAATCCGTCATGAGAAGGCAGGATCTCCAATCCGCCACTCTGCCTCTCGTGTCAGAGGACCAAAAGTTGGAAGAGCCCAGTGGCCAAGTGGCCAAGATCAAGAGTTCGAAGACCACGGGGGCTTTTGGGATGTCGCGCCGTTTGGGAAAGCGCCGTTTTTTTTCGCGCGGCTTGAAGAAACATGCGGGTGTGAACAAATCACCACGACCCTCTCGCTCAAGGCGAAGAACTCCATGAGAGTAGGGTGTGCTGCCGATCAAACAAAAGGGAAGGACGTTCCGGACAGGGTACGAGCATCAGCTGGCACTTGGCCCCCGTGAAGTCCTTTTATAGGTCGATGCCGGTACCATGTCGGTGGTTCACTGGGGGTGTACCCCTCCACTAATCAACCAATCGTAAAAGGATGTAAAAAGGTCCTGTCCCCTCCTTCGCTGGGATCATGGAAAGCCCCAAGTGACAAACCCAAGCTTCCACTTCTTTTCCCCCTGCATGCTCACATGAGCAACCATGAAAGACCTTCGTGGAGTCTCTCGATCAAAAAGTCGTTCGAAACCCCAAAAAGTCTCTTTTGACTCTGCTGAGACTCGCCTTCTGCAGATTGGCGTTGGAAATGGTTCCCGGGTTGATCTTGATGTTTCTTCGGGTTACGCGTTGAGATTCGGTTAAGACGGCACATCATCTGTTGAAAGCCCAGGGTCTTTGCCACTCCCTCACAGCTCTGTACGTTGGCAGCTAAAAGCTTGCTTGCGAGGCAAAGGCGGGCATCAAATCAATTGCTGCCACTCCTCAAACCGGGACAAGTCAGGCAACCTGCAGCGGTCTGAAGGTGATTCTTCGTGCACTCCATCTAGTCTCTTCGATCATGACCCTCGTGCAGATGTTATTCTCGCAGCACAAATCTCTCCAATATCTCGGTAAGCTTTTCCTTGCAGGACCTTTCTTGGGAGCAGGAGCTTGGAAAAAAGGCCTTTCAAAACATGGCTTGTCACAGGACAAACAAAAATGGTGCATATTCTTTCTCATGTCTTCGGCTTCCCGAAAGGGCTCACTTTTATCCAACTAACATGTTCCCCTTCCTCGCTCCGCAAAAAACAACACCACTTTCTCGCTTCCCCATCGTGCCGATGTCCGGAGACTTGCGAAACGCATGACGCGTAAGAGGGGACGCGTGGCGTGGGGCTTCCCCACCGATGTGGGTTTCCGCCTCGGGGCCCACCAAGCTAAATGATACCCTCCTAAAAACCCTGTCTCAACCAAAAACAGTTCTGGCTGTTCCAACATGTTCATTGAGGACTTCGCTGTGATGAACATGTTTTGCCACACTTGATCCGAGCAAGAACGTGTCATCAGGACTCTGTAGATAAACCAGCACTCTGTGGAACACCTCTACCTTGGCCGACAAATTGAGTATGCACTTTAAAAATAGCAATGCCAGTTCATCTGTCTATCTCTGCCTCCGGCCTTACTTATCTCTATCTACGCAAAAGAAACTGCAATAGAAATTCTGCGACGCGGCATACCTTCATGTGACGCAAAAAAAGGTTGGCACACGCCACAGCTATGTCCGTTCGTGCTTTCGTGCTTTCGTGCGCTGCCATCGGCAGCCTGGCTGCCCTTTTTTTGCTGCAAAAGCGTTGCCCAAAGAATTTCGACGCCCCAGAGGGTGGCATAGGGTTACAAGACACAGTATCACTGTATAGAATTGCAGTGAGCTTTGTCAGCCAAGTGTCTCCGCGCCGGTCCAGGCCTGAAATTCTGAGCATGACTTTGACTTGGCCTCCTACTTCGAGGTTCTTCATTGGACACGTGTCGAGTCAAGGAGTTTGCAAAGGAAACACCGTTGCAACGACGACAACAAGTTGTCCAAGGAGCTGGACATGGAACAAGCCTGATGCACTGGCCATCCTGCCTGATGCTTGATGCACAATAGTAGACTCTAGTACATTGCAATATGTTCCGTGCACAGGTGCCTAAAAATGGTACACAAATGATACTGTACAGGTTAGTATACGCAAGGGCATTCTCTTGGAAACAATACCAGACTGAACATGCCTAACGTCGGAGCCACGACAAGCTCAACGCAAAAGCTCGGGCTTCAGCGTCATCCATGTCGGCCCTCTCAGAAACGTCGCTGCCAAGGGCGCTTCCAGCGCCCGTGAACGTTAAAATGACTCGATGGTTTCGGCGCAGGCGGGGCAGCTGGCGGTGGCCATTGGCCGATGGCCGACCAACAAGTCCAGCAGTGTCATCGACTGGGCTGTCAGCCCTATGTGGCTTCAAGTGGCTTCGTGTCAGATTTCAATGCATCTTCACTTAGACCAGAAAGTACAGTCTTTCGACCTCAAAGTTACCCCACAAAGATCAGTTGAACACGCTGACTGACATCGGAGCCTTCTTGAAGCTACTATATACATCAAGCTTGGACATCTACCAGACTAAAGCAGCTCATGGTCGTAGCCGCCATTCCATCGATGTCGATTTCCATCACATGCATGGCCATCACACCAGACAAAACCACTTGACACGTGGTGGATTAATTTTGTTGCGCCACCAAAACGGAGGGCGCAACACAGGGGTCTGACATCTGAAAACATCCGAAACATGAAGTCTTTCGGATAGAAGTCGGCGCTGAAGGACGTGTTTCCAAGGGTTTCATCACACCCGAAAAATGCCATATGGCTCTGGCAGGCCGAACATGGCATTTCAATGGGCAATCGCAAATGGAATATTTCCCAACACCTTTTCATCATTTCTGGACAGCGCGGGAGACTTCGGGGTCCATGGAGACCTCCAAATCTTCACGAACATGACAGATAGGTGGCAGCGAGATAGGTGGCAGCGAGATGGGTGGCAGCGAGATGGGTTGGCCATGCAAGTGAAGCCATGCAAGTAAAAAGTACATTAGATACATTCTCACATCGAAGAAGAAGTCGGCACGTCCAACCAGACAAAGCCACCGCGGTCGGGAAAACCACGGTATCCGAGTTCTTTTTTCGTTCGCAAACGCCGACCAAAGAAGGATCAACCAGCAGTCGGTGTTTAGTCCCCAAGTGAGTGGATAATGGGCACCCCTAACCTCCATTAAGCACCGGTTTGTGACTGCTGGAATATGGTCTTGAATGTTCCATGCGGAATTCACATTCCAATAGGTTTTTCCAGATTTGAGCGAAGGAGATCCAACCTCTTTCGTCCTTGGACCGACGCCAAGTTCTTCTTCATTTGGAGTATCTCTGCAAGCGCTGGACCTACTCTCGGTTAGAGATCGCTTGTGGAGCTGGTCACGGGGAATCACCCCTCAACTTGATTTCTTTGCGAAGGTCCCTTCGGGTAGGCAACAAGAACTTGTCCACAAAAGAATGTTCTCCTTTGGATCAATCTTACCCTAGATAGGTGTCGAAATTTGTGGGAGGTGGGGACGAGCAGCAGCGCTTATGGGGGCAGTTTTTAGGTTGTTGAGCCTCCACAAGCTGCGCCAATTCTTCCTGTTTGGGCGCTCTTTTCGGGCCTAGGCAGCCTAGGTCTTCAGGCTCAACTGCCGTCAGCAGCGCTGGACACCCCGCTAGTCTGCATGTTCACAGAATCACAGGGAAGTGCGTAATGAGCCAATGCTTTGATCCAGCATTTCCTGCTTGCAAAGTAACAAGCGTGCAAACGCCAGGAGCAGAGTATTGCAGCAGCATTGAAACTGCCAAGAAAACAGAAAACAGCGGGATGTCAGGTGAATCCTCATGGTTTTTGAGGCCTTAGAGCTCATTCTACTGCTGTAGCCACCAAACAATCCAAACGTTGACTGTGGTGCACAACGAATATGTAACTCACGTCCAAATTTGAGGTGACATGGTTCCGGCAAAGGGGATAGCCCACAGTTCTACATATGCCAGTCATGACTGGACCGCCTCCTGCTGTATCTGTTCAAGTGAGCAGAAATCAACCCTTTTCTCCTGTTTTGACGAGCAAATGTCATCAAACGTGTAGAAAAATATAGTAATAATATAGTATATCCAGTCCTGTTCAAAACGGATGTTTGAAGGTTTTCGATGTTTTTCGCCCCTACATTCTCTGGTTTACGGTCTCCCCGTCCAACGGACCACTGCGTCGGAGTCGTATGTCATGGGAAACGAACCGTCGGCATTGAACGAAACAGTGAAAAGTCATGCCACAACACCTTCGAGTTTGAACTCGCTGTGGACATTTTTCGCAATTTCATGAGAAGATCAGGGACCCCTTCTCGTTTGGAGACGTGAATATCATACACATCACATCGTATTGCGCGTGCCAAGGAAATTTCACCAAACTGTTTCTAAAATCAAGCGGCAACAAGGCCCCCTACTGTCATGCGCATGCCAGGACATGAAACTAGGCAAACAGTCATTGAGACTAACATGACTCAAAAGCTGTAGATGTGGAGATCATTCTTGTCTCTCTCCCTGTGGGCGTCATTCAGCTGTAGAGCGACCAAACGTCTGCGCATCTGGGCGTCATTGGTCGACTCCTTGGTGGCAGTGACAACAGACCATCGCCCATCGGCACTCCGGAAGAGACCCACATGGAACCTGAAAACCACTGGTTTGTAAAGGAAAGTAGTCTTCCAAAGGTCCATTTTCAGGTTCCATGTGAACTTTCCCGGGTCTACAACCCGCACACCTGGTGTGAACCCTTGACCAGATCCACTCGCTACCTGACTGGTTGGTGCTTCATCGGCGAGACGAAAGTTCAAACAGCTGCGTTTGCGCAACCTACATGCAACCTTGCAATATAGACCAGTGGTTCTTTGCTGTTGCACCCAGCAAAACCTTCTTTTCAACTGCGTGCTTCTTTGTCGCTCTGCTGAACCGATCGAGAAATCGGCCACCGATCGCCCTTCGCAGACCACAAGATCTGAATTGCTCTCGCTCTCAGCCATCGTTGTTCCCCCTTCCTCCCTTCCTCGCTTCCTCGCTTCCTCCCTTCCTCCCTTCCTCCCTTCCTCCCTTCCTTCCTCCCTTCCTCCCTTCCTTCCCTTCCTTCCCTTCCTCCCTTCCTCCCTTCCTCCCTTGCACACCAAACCAGGCTTCTGAGGCTCCTACTTTTCCCCTTTCGGCCCAGACCATTGACCGCCACCATGTCATTCCCGAATCGGCCACCCACGAACGGGCCAAGGGACAGGGAGCCCGATCGTGAAGCGCCTCGACGCCGTTGGGGACGATACGGTCACTACTTGCTTCGAGGTGAAGCCGTTGGGAGGTTCGATGAACATCCGTCGTCGAAGGGATCGTTGAACCATCCATCGAAACGGCCGCTGCGCCACGCGGCGCGGATCAAAAAGGGAAAAGAATGGCTGCTCAATGGCCTCCAACCAGTAGCAATGCCCTAAAAAGAATCCAAAAACATGTGACGTTGACCTGTTTAGAAGCAAGTCATACCGACAAAAAGCTTCAAGGAGATGGCAAAATGTTCCAGGAGATTGCTCCAATCCGAATGACAAATCAACCTTTAGAATCTGGAAACTTGGCCAAACTCTAAGCGTCCTTGGTGCGAGTTCTTGGTTTCAAGCCTATCCCTTCTGGCAAACTGAAACCGACCCTATGATTTTGCTTAGCAATGTAGAATTATGATGATATTTCAACCCCCAAGCCACTCCATGCTTCCAGATTGGGGGGGTCCATTCTTCCAGATTCTACGCGTCGATTTCGCCTCGCCCTTCAATTGGTCCAAGAACTTGGCCTCGACACATCCGGGGCGTGTGGAGCGGTGGAGCACACGACCGGTGGGCCGCAGAGGTCGACTGAGAGGCGGACGCTGTTTCTTGGGGGGCGCGAGTTGGAGGTTTTCAGAGGTTGGAACAAAGAAATCAGGCCAGATGAGGGATGAAAAGGAGGATGGACGAGGATTGACTTTTGGGATGAAACTGAATCACTTGACCACAACTTGAACCTTTGGGTTTAGGGTTCGCGAACCACAACTTGACCACAAATTCAAAACACCCCATGATTTTTCTGGAAATCACAAGCGGTGCACAACCTGAACTGGTGAAACTTCGTTCTGGGCCGCAGTGTGCCGTTCGTTCGGGCACGTTCGGCGCACCGAACGTAGTTTCCACTCGAAAAGGTGGACAACCCGAATTGGCAAGCTTGGATTTGCTGGTTTCGGAAACCGGAAAAAAGTATTCCAGCTTTGGAGATTCACCCAGCTCGGGAAAAAGGACATCATGTGATTCGCAAAACCAGGCAATGCAACTGAATTTGCTACTTGGGCAATGCATTTACATGCTGCACACCAGCACTTGGTCTGAGGTAAGGCATGAAGAATTGTGGCACAAAAACATGCGCAAAAAGAGGGAGGTACACCCGCGAGCTAAGCATCAAGGCTGCCAAATAAGACACTCCACCATTCAGCTGATGGATATCATATCGTTTCAGGGGCATGACATGTTCGATTCATTTTCTTGCAAGACATCGCCTTCAAACATCCCCGATCAGAGTCGCAAAGCCATTAGAATCGCTGCCAAGATGCCATCGCCACGTTTCCTGTGCGCCGCGCCCATCCTAGGCACCCAATACCACCTGGAGCTGACAGGTTGTCACCGACATGCAGAAACAAAGAAACACATGGATTACCACGTGTCACCTTTTCCTTGATTTTGAAAGGGCTACATTGCGCATAAGTCTTTGGTATGTACATTTCTGTACTTGTCGATGAACGCACACGCTCCCCTGGCGCTCCCCTGTACATGTATGTGCTTGTACAGTGTGCGCGTCATCCAAGCTAGGAAAATTACGAGCCACCAGTTCAAACCTTGTCTCAGTCCAAATTCTACAGCGCATAGGTTGGTCTTCCACCCCACGTAGCCAGCAATCAAACACCTCCTTGTGGAGAAACAGGTCACGGTGGCGCCTTTGGCAGTGGCCGACGGTCCTGAGCTTCCTTCAAGGCACTTCCTTTCTTTGGCACTCTTGTAGGACACTCTTGCAGGACATCCTTGCAGGACACTCTTGTGGGACAGTCTTTGTAGGACACTTTTGTGGGGCACTCTTGTGGATCACTCTTGCGGAACAATCTTCTAGGACACTCTTGTGGGACACTTTTGTATGGCATTCTTGTGGGACACACGCTCTTGTGGGACATTCTTGTAGGACACTCTTGTTGGACACTCTTGTAGGACACTTTTGTGGGGCACTCTTGTAGGACGAGTGGGACACTCTTGTGGGACACTCTTGTAGGACACTCTTGTCGGACACTCTTGTGGGACACTCTTGTGGCGCACTCTTGTAGGACACTCTTGTGGGACACTCTTGTAGAACTCTGTAGAACACTCTTGTGGGGGACTACTAAAGTCTCCAAAAGTCAACCGTCACGTCTCCAGAAGGTTTCGCATGAGACTTCCTCCAAAAGTCATGCGTCAAGTCTACAAAACAAGCATTTCGCACGAGCCTTCTTCCAAGGTTCACTCGTCATTTCTCCGGAAGGAGCGTTTGGCACGAGACTTCCTCAAAAACTCACACTTGAAAACTGCAAAACCCGGGTTTCGTACGAGATTTCCTCCAAAAGTCATACGTCAGGTCTCCAAAACGAGAGTTTTGCACGAGCCGTCTTCCAAAAGTCACATGTCAAAGTCTCCAAAACGAGCATTTCGTACGAGACTTCCTCCAAAAGTCAAGCAGGAAGCTCCATCGGAGCACACACATCAAGCAGCCCTGCCAAGCAGTTTCGCGATTCCAGCCCCTCCAAACAACACCCGCTCACACGCCAATCCCAATGTCACAGCGACATTCACCTCCACCACAACTCGCAGCCTCACGATTCCCTGCACCTGCCACGAATCCACACGTCTAACACACACAAAGTACTACGCCTGCCACGAAATGTCACCTCCGCCACACCTCGCAACCTCACGATTCCCTGCACCCGCCACGAAAATCGGACTTCCACACCTCTAAGCCCGCACAAAGTACTGCGCCTGCCACGAAAAGTGACAATATCATATCATGTGAGCTTGAACCCATTTTGCACCACACCACACGTTTAGAATGATTTCGACACGTTCTGAGCACACTCCCATCCACCAAAAACACCATTTCAGCTGAGACTTGTCACGAAAACACAGTTTGAACGCAACACCCTGAAATGCAAATCCCAATGTCACAGCCACATCCAACACCCCAAAAACACCACCCTCCAAACGCCAATCCCAATGTGACTGCGCAGAAAACTGCCCATCTCACAAAACGCTGCGCCTGTGCAGTGAAATGATCCTCCACACTTCACCCTCTTACGTGTCCACACGTTCCTCGCTATTTCACAGGAATCTGACACGTCATGCACCCATCCTAAACCCCCTACAAAACCTTTCCCCAATGTCAGCGCCTTAGCGCCCTATCGCGAAGGGTTGCAAATGGTTGCAAATGGTTGCGGACGGTTGACAACGGTTGCGGTCGCTCAGACCACGAGTCGCGAACAAGGCTCTACCCCGAGACCCCCAGAGTTAAACAAGAACCCTTCGCTACGCATTCGGGGAAAGACATCAACCGGTCCACCCGTTTGCCCCGTCGGTTGGATGGGTCGGTCCGGACCCTCGCCTGGTCCATCAAGCGGACATCCTGCATCCAGGAGGATCTGGGCCTTGTATACCATCCTCTGATCCTGGCGAAGTCTGAACTCAGATCTGCGGCCTGATCTCTTGCTCTCTCTCTCTCTCTCTCGCTCTCTGTGTCTCTCTCTCTCTCTCTCTCTCTGTCTTTCTCTCTCTCTCTCTCTCTCTCTTCTCCCAGAAAAGAAAAGAAACGAAGATGCACTGAAAGCCACATGTGTTTCATGTGTTTCAGCGACACATGTCGAAGTCCATCAACTCTTCCTGGCTTGGCTCTTCCAAGCGACTCTTCCTGGTGCGACCCGAACAAACTGCTTGGACTTCACCAGGCCTGCCGAATTTGGGCCGCCTGCAGCGCGACGGGTCGACCCGACATTGGGGGGCCGCGGGTAGCCCGCGCCCCCAGGTCTCGTCTGTTCGCTGCGCGTCTGGTTCGGGCCCGGACCCCTGCCTAACTCGGTGGTCCGACTTTTGCCGCGGAGAGCCCGAGCTCGGATTCTTATAGGCTGGGAAAAGACCGGAACATGGCGCCAATCGCTCGGACGTGGTTTTACCTGGGTTGCAATGGACAAGGCTAGGGGACACTGGGGAAAAGAATCCGAGAAATCCTTGGTGTACTGCTGTAAGGACACACCCCAAACGCGACCTGGCCTCAGGCCAGAAAAACGAAGGGCTCGGAGAGAGAGGGGATTCTGCCCAATTTGTAGGTTTCTTGGACTGGTTTGCTTCTCCACCCCCCGATCTTCTCACTGAAAGTGGCAGGGTAGGTTGGACAAGACTAGATCTGGTTCGGATTTGCAAGCTCGTCCGTTTCTTTCCAACCGTCCCGGTCCCTGCCGCCGGCCCCCCATCCGTCTCCCTCTGTCCAAGAGGCTTGAGGGTCAAAGAAATCACCCTTCAATGGGCGAAACCTGCAAGAGTTCCTCGGAGGATGGAGGGGCCACGTGCCTCATGGTTTCCGAACCTCCCAAAACGAAGAAGTGAAAACGCAAAGGAGTTGAGGGAATCAAAAGGAGCCACCTGATGGTAGCAGGAGTTCGGTCAAATCTCGATGCCACCAACGCATGCTTCATTTAGTCTGCCACCCAAATCTGGGCCGTGAGGACTCGTCAGCCGAGTGTCGAGGAAAGGAGAGAGAGGGCGGTATGGCCATCCACATCTCGAACATTTACCGATGCACCGTGCGCCTCGGTGCATAAAGCGTTCCATGTACCGCTGGAGAGGCAGCTGATGGAAGAAACACACGAAGTATAGGAAAGTTTTGTCGAAGCATATAGCAGGACGCGCTTCGAATCTTTTCCTTCAACAGTATACACTGTCAGGGAATCCTTTCTGTCCCAGCTAAATTCATGTGTGGAGATCAAAGGAGAGCGCTTCCCACTGCTTGGAGAAAACCATGCAGCAAAAACCTATCCTGCCACACATCAGTTGTTTCCTTTTACATGCATATACGGGCTATTTTTTAACATACACTCCCTGAAACAATCATGGAAATCGAGTACACATGGTCTTTGGAATGGCTGGTCATCCACTTCCACGGCCATACCATCTGCGGTCGGCGTCCGACCAAGGGCGTCTCCGGTCGGTCCGCGCCAGTCTGCGGTGTGTTCGAAAGATCTCGCGGAGAAGCCCCACTTGAACGCTTCCATTCGCTGTGTTTGGTGATAGAACACCGGGTATTGAAGTAGCACGAACGACACAGCGTCATGACATGGCCCTGGCAAATTCTTTCCTCAACCACTGAAACTCTTGCGCCTATACAGTGGGCAAACAAATGCTTCAAACGCATCTCCTCCTGGGGGATCCTCCGAGGCCGAGTCGAGGTCCACCAACAAATGCCTTGGAGCGTCAGCCACAACGGAACCATCCATCGACCATTGCTCGGCTGACCTCCTCCGACGTGGAATTCGTCAAAGGCGCCACCACTTGGTAGGTTGATGCGGCCTCGACCATGTTCAGGGCCGGGCATCCTTTCTTGTTGACGGTGTCCACCCACATGATGTCGGCCGTGAGCACTTCATTAAAGTCCAGACCAACCACGGGTTGCGCCGGTCTGGAAGGTTTGGCTTTCCCACTCTTTGCGCATGTCCGGCAGACCTATTGCTCTGCAGCTCTAATGACCCCCTCGGAAGCTCTTCCCAAGCGCAAATGTTTCACAAGTTCTCTTTGAGGTGGATGTCCAAGGTTTTGGTGAGTGCGCTTGAGGGTGGAGGCGATGACGGGCTTCACCTTTCCCTTGAAATATATGGCAGCAGCTCCCCTTGGTAGCAGGCTGTGGTTCAACAGCTTGTTCCCCATGTAGGGTATGGAAGTACGGCTTCAGCGAACCCCAGCGTACACTCCGCAGAAGCGGCAGTGTCCCTTGCTTGTATGGGTCGATGCTGATGTTCTCCCTGGCATCGTTGTGTCAACTCTGCTGCAAAGTTGGGATTATTGTTCATCAACGAGATCCCTTTTCGATTTGGCACAAATCCAAGTTGGCCGTGTTCACATTGGAGCTCATCGCAAGGTCGGCTAATGAAGATTTTCTCCATATGTCGCTGGTCTTTGGATTCTCAATCACCGCGACATTGCCCAAGGTCTGTTGTAGTTCAAAAACTCGACGAGTAAAGTTCACCAGACCTCGTTCTCGACCTCTCCTGCGCCTAAGTTCCTGCTTGGTGTGTTGAGCCTCGAGAACTGGCACCACGCAGTGCAGGGAGGCGCCGTCCATATCATCTTGGGGCGACGATGCCAAATCTCTTCAATGAGTTGCTCTTGCGCTTCCGGATCTCGAAGGTCGTGATCATATTTGATGTCTGTGGGGTGTAAGACACCACGGCGGTGTTCCGCAAAGGTGGCCGATATATGTTCGCCTGTCCGGCGAACAGCTCCAAGCACTCGACAGTCCCATGGTCACCATGATGATGCGTCGGTTGTAGGACTGCCCAAGCATCACAAAGTGGTTCTCCCATCACCTGCTGCGACTATTGTCCCACTGCCATGGAGCAAACAGCTGGGACTTGGAAGGCGGAGAAGGCGGCGTCGATGATCTTCTTCTTGGTTCCCCGATTCTCAAATCGGTGCCTTCACGCTTTTCTTCAACTGAACGTGGTGTTCTTGACCTCGTCGGAGAATCATCCGCCCCAGAACCTGTGGTCGTCTCATTATCATCCTCCCCGTTCAAGCCGCGAACATTTTTCGGGGAGTTGATGGTTCCGAGGTCATAATCCAAGGTCTGCTTGTCCACATTGTCGTGAGCCTCATGGCTGTTATAGCGCTCATCATGTCCATCTCCGTCTCCTTGTCCCGCCATCCTCACTTCTTGGTCGTCTTCTTCAGGGCGGCAAGCTGTGCTTCTGTTTACAATGCTGGCCACGGGTGATACGCTTACGTATTGTCCGCAGGCAGCTACTTTTGCCAAAGCCCTTGGCACGGCAGCTCGCAATGACAATGGCCACATAGCCTCCCTTGCTTAGCCTGGCCTTAGCATTACGGTCGGGCAGGTCCACCCTTGCCGTTGCAGGAGTCTTTGGGGCAGGCAAGACACGCTCTCTCACATTCCTGCTCGCATGGCTGGCCCTCACCACCCATCTAAAGATTGCTGTGGTGCACAAAGAAAACCCGGCGGGCAGAGCCATTACGAAGCTGCTGCTCGCCACCTTCGATTTGCAGCCTGAGCACCAGCAATATTTCATCCCCAACGCTCGAATCCTCTCTGCGTGGTCCATGAGCTCCTCCGCGTCGTTGCCAAGTCCTCCGCCTTCACCTTGGTCCGCCCCGCTCGCCGAGGGTGGAGGGATTGTGGGCAATGCTTCCGGGTCCCGGCCGAGGTCCTTCTTCTTGACATAGCCGGAGAGATTCTCCAGACTTCCTGGTACATGAATCCCTTGTACCTGCCGAACGGGACAATGGTGTCTTTTGGAGCGTTCCGACTGTCTCGGATGAGGCGCTCATCAAACTGCGGGTCGGTTTGGCAGGCAGGGTGATTCCTTCCTTCTCGGCTTCGGTGACCAGCTGCTGCACAGTCATCTTCGTCAGGCCTTTCATGCGGTCTTACTCTTTGACAGCAGCTGGCTCTTCTTCATGTTCCATGGCGAGGTCACAAGGCCGGGCATCCACAATGCTGGGAGGGCCTTCAGCAGTTGCGGTCGCGCAACACGATGCAAGCTTGATCTTTGGAACGCTGCTGCGACCAATCCATGGACTCTTCAAAAACATGCCCTCAATGAACGAGACGTCGTGCTTTGCGGTCACACCTGTGCCTTCAGCTAAACAAAGAACAACTTCTGTTGTCCGTTCTCCTTCGAGACGTTTCAATAACACATCTTTCAACTCGACCAGCTTGGTTTGCCATGTAGAAGGAGAGAAGGTGGTATTGCCAGGAACGACGTGGACCCTGATGAACTCACTTGCGGTCTCAATCCAGAAATCCTTGCTAACCTTGGCCTGTTTCCACCCGCAAAAGAGCCCCGCACCACCCAAAGCATCATGAGAAGAAAGCATCAAACGCACTTCATGAGGGAGGACTTTTGGATAGAACAAAGGTTTGATCGGGTGCTCGGACGACTGCGCTCTCATGTATGCCTCTGCGGATGGGATGTAAATGTCATTGACCATCTCAAGGTCACAAACAGGCATGGTGCCATGCGCAAACACATTGACCAGCAGAGCAGGGTGCCCTGTCGGACTGGTGTGCAAGGGGGTACATCATCTAAAGCTTGGCGTTTGGCCTGCCAAATCATAATGCGTCCCCCAAGGCCGCCAGGACGGGCCTACTGAAGAGTATTCTTATTATTCCGCGCAGCCGAGAGCGTCGCGTGTCTCTGGCGTGCCGGGCATGGCGATTGCAATGCCGCAGGCAACTAAACATGACAAAGAGCTCAGAGCTGCCTTGCCAGCTCACGGGCATACCCTCGCAAAAAGTGCCACAAAAAGTCAGCCACCCGATTTGCCTCATGTTCAGGCCACGGGATTTGAACTGCTTTCATGGGTTTGTGGATCATCGCCGCCGGACGCGCGACACAGCCCCAACTACACTCACGCTGACACGCCGCCATTGTTTCCGAAAAAAGAAGCTCAAAAACCCTAAGGTTCGAGGCCAAAGTACGACCAACCAACTCACCAGCGGCAAGCGTGTCAATGGGCACCCAGGTGCTTTGCCCAGCCCTCATGGTTTGAAGGGGAATAAGTAAACCAGAAAACAAATGAAAACCAATAAAGACCTCCAACAGAGTCACGAAAGGAAAAACAACCGCCGTCCGATCTAAATGGATGATCCACTGAGAAAGTTTAAGACCAAAAATTGACCCAAATCCTGTGAAGAAAGATCGTTTGCTCAGAGCAGCCTCCACATCAACAGGAAAACATTCTGTCCAGTCATTGCTATGGCATTGCAGATTCAAGTCCAGCTGATGCAGGCGATCCGTGTCATCCTCTTCTTCATAGCCATCCGGCCGTGAAGCTAAACTGTGTTTGGCCAAGTGCAAAAGGAAAAGCTGGTGCTGTTTCCCCAAGAACATGTTCTGCTTGTCCTGTTCACGAGCGAGACGAACCCTCTCGCGGAGAACAGTGGAGCCACCTGTGCGCACTGCCGCCTTTGCAGCGCTGTCAGCACAACTGTTGCCATAGCGGAGCCAGGCATCATGCTCCGTCAACGCCAGTGCAGGGTCAAGGTGGGCAGATACCTTAGTCAGCTGAACAGTGCTGGAGAGTCGCTCCCAGCTGGCCTGAAGTCGCTTCCAGAGATCCTGATTGCGCCACTCAGTCGGAATGAAGCTCTGCCTCATGACATGAGCAAAGCCGTCAAGGGCATACTGAGAATCCGAGTAGATATGAACTTGGCAGGCAGTGTGAGCTGCCCAGTCCAGCGCCATAACTATGGCCCAAATCTCCGCTCTGTCGCTCGTGCGATGCGAAAAGGGGAGCAGTGCAGCAGCTATGGTTTCCTCAGTATTAGCCAAGTAGCAGCTCCATCCGGCCAAAGCGCACTGAGGGTTCTTTGGCAGATCGCAGGAACCGTCCACAAAAATGTGCAGAGTACCTGAGTCATGCGGCCAAGCTTCCCAAGAGTCAAGCTGGTCGGACAAAGCATGTTGCGCCTCCCAAAAGGAAAGCAAATGCTGATTGGCCAAAAGTAATCCATGATGTGTGACATGTTTAGGCAAGGAATGCCATCTCCGAATCACCTCAGGAAAATGGCTGCGAATATTGCTGAAGTGCTGACAGGACAAAGCCCTGTGTTCCAGCGAGTCAGCGTGTTCACAGAACAAGCAGCGGCCCGTATGCGTGACATCAAATTTGGCCTTGATGCTTTCCAAAAAGCTTGTACCATCCTGAATACAGTGCAGCAAAGCCGAGTCGGCCTTGTCAAGCGAAGTAAGCGCTTGCGTCGTGCAACGCCGGTCAACGCCATGCAGAGAAATCATTGTCTGCCGGTGTCGAACTTGCTTGGAAATGACAAAGCTCCAGGCATGTTGCAAAAACTGGTCCAGAAGTTGTCGATCCAGAGTAAGGAAAGCAAGACCAAACGAAGGCGTGATCCAAAGTTGGAAATCTGACGTGAGATGCCAGCCCAGGTCCGCCAGCAGAGATGTGAGCTTCCCAAAGGGGCCAAAGGTCCGTGAGGCAGGTTCAACATGGGCATACTCACCCCACCATTGCCGCAATAAAGCGCTAGACTGGAATTGACGCTGGCAGTCAAATACCGTGTGATGCGCATCATAGAACCAGGGGTCAGTCAGCGGCGGGCAAAGAATTGAAAGCCTCAGTGCTGGACTAGCCCCCGAGCGGTTGAAGCTCAGAGCGCGCATGACTCCTGAGCGGAGTTTGTCCAGCCAATGCTTGCCAATGACAATCAAAGCAGTGTCATGTAAAGCCCTTGGAAGTAGTGCCATGCGAACAGCAAGCAACTTATGCCATAAGGAAACTCGCAGTAGGCGAAGCCGTCTCCAAAGCGGTGTCACCGACTGGATGCGCAACTGCATTACCGCATTCCTGTGGGAGGCAGTGTACGTCATAGAGGTGCCAAGATCAAGACCTGACTCAATGACGGCGTGACCAAGGGCTTTCAGGTCGTTGCGAGTTTTTGCGGAAACCGCCCAAAATGAAGTTTTCCTCTGATCCAAGCGGAGCCGAAGCATGTCAGCCCAGCATTCCATCGCCGCATGGCCTTGCAGGAGCTGCGTCATGGCCCTTGCCGTAACTTCGAGATTGTCAACGAAGCTGTACGCCGTGACCTGAGGTTGGAAGTAGAGCATGTAGTGGTGGTACGAAAAGTTTGCGATGCACATGGCCAGGCAGGACATGGAGTCCCCTTCCGGAAATCCAGTGTCCGAATCCAGAAAAGTGCCCGTCTCTCCTTGAATCCGAAAAGCCCGGACCATCTGTCGCAAAAAACTCTGCCAACCAGTGAGAACGTTGGACGGTATACCGAGTCTCTTTGCCATGGCAAAGATAGGAGTTCGCGGCAAAAAGTTGAAACACTTTTCTATGTCCGCAAGAACACCGCAAAAATCTTCACCAGTACGAATAGCACGTTCAACTGCAGCCTGAATAACAAAAGTCATCTGCTGACAGCTGCGACCATGTAGGTAGCCGAAGGCTGGAAAAGAGGCGTAACGCTCTAAGGCACTAAGCAGGGCACGCGATCGCAAGGACCCCCACAATCTGTACCAGAGCGAAAACAAAGTGATTGGGCGGAACTGCGCACTGCTTTTTGCATCTGCCACCTTCTCAAGACAGGTCACCAATCCCCGGACTAGCTGGTCTGGCCAGGGATCCCCAGTTTCAACGCGTTCCAAAAGTTGAATGATCTGAGCAAACAAACAGGCAGGAAGCTGTTGTATGTCCTCCTTTGCCCAGCCATCTGGACCGGTGGTGCGAAGACCTGAACTGTCCTGAAAGAGCCGCAGAAAATCGCTCTGCTGCAGTCGTGGAACATGGAGCTGAAGCCGCGGCATGTGAGCATGCGAAAAAGCAAGGATACGCTTCCAGGCATCAACTGGCACAGTGGATTCTGCCTTCCATCGAGGCTTCCAAAGCTTGTGCAACTCCTGCTCTATATCAGGAAAGGAAGTCAGAGTTGCGCAGCTAGTGAGGTTCTGTCCTGGCACAGCAAGGATGTCAGAATTCAAGTGCAGTTTTTCACTGAAATCGCCATTATCATCTTCCATCAGAATGGGCTGAACGAAGGCCAGATGGCCCTGATGCATGACCTCAGTGGCACGGCAAAAAGCATCACTGTCAAGGCAGATGGTAGCATCAACAGGATCCGCCGTCACAATGGTAGCGGAGCATTCAATTTGCAGTGTGTCTAAGGCCCCTCTCTGTTCCGGTCGGAGAGAGCGAAAAAGCTGCTTCATTTCCGTTTCTTTCCGAAGCTGAGCGAGTTTGGCCCGATGTCTAATGGTCCAGCGCTCAAAACTGTGGAAATTGGTGTGAAAATCATGAAAAATGCACTCCATTTCTTCACTGGTTGGGCAGAAAAAAGAGAGTGTGTCCGGCGAACCCTGCAACTGAACCAATCTAGTTGACCACCAAACTGGAAACGATGGCTTAAAGCCCGAGCTTTGCAGTATTGCTTGCCAACACTGCAGGCGGTACGCTGCCGCGCCCGGCGTTTCGCTTTTGGCAGAAAGATTGAAACGAAGTGCCTGAATCCTGCGGAGTTGCTTAAACCACTTATGGAGTACTTGAGAACCAATGGCCGTCTCTCTAGTGACCTCCCCTTGCCGACTAGGTTTGCTCACCAAATGAAACGGCTTGATCTTCTGGAATCCACTGCGCTGACCGCGGCCCTGACAGCCATAGGGCAGCCGCCCCGTTGAGGTGTTAGCAAAACCCTGCAGTGAAAGCTCAAAACGGTGACTCCATCGTGCAAAGTCCTTAGTGGTGTCAGTCGTCCACTGAAATGAACTGCTAGCACTCGAAAGCGACTTGTGCCAGTCATGTTTTCGAATCTGATCCCATGGCAAACTGCCCGGAATGTGCCACTTCAGTGCTGTCCTAAGTGGGTTGTGGCAGGCAAAACGAGCGAAAAGAATCGAATGATCCGGAAAAACGAAATCCCACTGCTCAAGACCTTGGTATAGCGCCGCCAGCTCTGGGCTGACCCACACATAGTCTCGAATCGTCGCACCTTTGCAGGTAGGTTGAGGCTCTCTTCCAGTAAAGAATGCTGCAGCAGTTGGATTTCTTTCCATCCCTTAGATTGCCAGTATGCCAAGTGAGGCAAATCACCGAAGGCAATGTTGAAATCACCGACAATGTACCTGAGTCCCCGAGAGTTGTTGACTAGCTCCTGTGTGGCTATGTCCAGCAAGTCAGAAGTAATGCGCAGTGGGTCCTTAAAAGTAGGCCCTTGCGCAGCTCCATAGATCACTGCCCCCAGCAAATGGCAATGCGGCAAAAACGTGGCTGTCATCTGAATGCGTCCTGAGGTGTAGGTAGCCCCAGGCCATGGAACATGTATTGGCCGAAGTGCAAAATCTGAGACCGTTGCAACTCCAGTAAATGCACCTGAGTCTGAGTTTGGGACTCTCGGCGGAGCCGGAGCGCCTGCCACAGCACGAAGGTTCCTCCCCATAGGTTTGCCTCGTGCTCGAAGCGCTGAATGAAAAGTGCGAAAACCAGAGTCCGTGAGATGCGTCTCTGTGAACCCCCAAAGCCCATGTGGCAAATCAAAGAAGCAGTCCTGTCTGTTCATAGCACCAGCCAGATTGGCAGTGCCCAGGACAAAGCTTGATTCCTCAAATGGCCCCGGATGCGCCGCTTCCCCGATGCGGAGCATGAAGCCAAAGAAAACAAAGATGTACCAAAAGAGCGAAACAGCTCCAGGAAGGCAATGGCACTTTGCCCTCCCTTGCTGGAGGAGTCACGAAGTCCGGCTGCGCTTCTCCAAAAGCGCCTCCAAGCGGTTGGTCTGAGAGTCCATGGCTGCCTTGAGCTGTTCAGCAAAAGAGGCCTTGAGCGAAGTGACCTCCTTGGTGACTGACTCCGTGGCAGCCGATTGCGTCTGAATGACTTCTCCCAGATGGCGAATCTGGCTGTCATGAGCTTGCGATTGCTTCTGGAATGTCTCACCTAGCTGACGAACCTGAGTTGCCTGATCATTGACATGTTTCTGCAACTGCTGAACTTGCGAGGCAGATTCTTTGATCCAGCCCGCCATTTTTTCTTGCTGCTGCTTGAGTTCCTCGACATCCGTGCGCAGAGTCTCAACTTCTGGCATGTTGTCCTTCATCGAAATGTCACCTTGGGAGGCGAGATCCTTGAGCTGCTGGGTCACCTGTGTCTTCAAACGCTCTTCCAGATCCCCAATGCGCTGTTGCGCACTGCTCGAGCTTCCCTTGTTGTGGGTGAAGAGAATCTCGTCTTTGGCCGAAGCTGGTGCTTGGGCAGCCTTGTAGTTGGCCCAAGGATCACCCGTTTTCAACCAAATGTCATTGGGCGCTGAAACACTTGACTTTCCAGCAAACGAGGCCTTCATGTGAACAGAAGTGCGCTTGGGAGCAGAAACAATGGGTAAGACCTTGGCAGTCTTCTCAGCATCTCGCTTCTTTGCAACTGTGAGGTCACCATGCTCCGTCTCCAAAATAGGAGCCGGAGGTGCAGTGGAGGTGCCTATGTCCCAGAACTTGCCATCTGCTGTGGAACGAAAAGCCTTGAGTGGCCGCGCAATCCATCCCCAGGCCTTGAGCATCTGGGCAACTTGGTCACGGCTCAAGGCATGTGGAACCGGACCCATCTCATAGATGAAGCGAACCTGGCATGATGTGAAAGCCCGATCCGGGTAGACGATCTTGAGCAGCGCTGCTTCATGCTTGAGCAGAGCGCGCAAACCGAGCTTTTGCCCCATGCGAGCAAGTCCCACCACCAGATCTTGTGTGCGCTTGTAGTGAAGCGCCTCAGAGTGAGAAGTTGTCCGGCTCAGCCAAACCACGCAGTAGGAAGGGTGGCTTCCTTGCATTGACTCCGGCCTTGGTTCAACGAAGATGCCATGATCACCAGAATGCTTCAAGATCTGTCGCAGAGCTGATGCTGGCACTCTCATGTAGACTGAGAACGCTTCAGCCTTGCTGGCTGTAGACTTCTTCCCTTCAGCTGTTAGCCATTTCCAGGCCCAAGCATCCAAAACAACTTGCTGCACCTTCTCGTCAACAGCTGGATGAAAAAGCCCACAGGCCCCGGAGCAGGATTCCTCAGTACAGAAACGAAGGGCAGGAATGAGCGCGATGATGTGCTTTACCGGGCCGGATTGAAGGTCTTCCCATGTGTCCGTGGCATCGGCAAAAGCTTGAATACGGATCACCTCAGTGTCTACCTTAGGCATCGTGAGAGCCTTTGAAGTGGTTTTCTTCTCAATGCTGATGTCACCTAAAGAAACAAGCGAACCGCGAATGATGATTGGTTCCTGCGTTGGCTTGTACACTGCGGACCAATGAATGTGCTCAATACGCGAATCAGCGTCCGGGTTTGCAAGCTCTCCAATGGTGAGCAAGCCAAAAGCATCAGTACTAAGGTTCTTGCGGTCTTTAAGGAAGGCAAGAGCTTCCTCTTCGGTGACAATTGCAATGCCCCTTTGGTCAGGACGTAGGGTCTGCAAGCTGATCATGCCAAGTGGCTCGTCGGCTGCATCAAAAAATGTGTTTGGAAGCAATTCCAAGGTTGCAGGAGTGATGTTGAGCGGCGTTTCAACTCTCTTGCCCCGGTTGCCATGCTGCACCTGTTTGGCAGCAGTGCCATACCTGACCTCACTTCGCTTGGCAATGTGAGCCTGGAGCTCTTCATACTGTACCCACTGGAATGGCTTGCTCAGTGCTCCCCCTGCCTGTTTCAGCGCTCTCCACGGGTCGGTCGTGGAGATAGCTGAATCCAAAGCATCAATGCCAAGTTTCTTGATAGCAGCTGAGGCTCTTGACTTGGCTGCTTCGATCGGAACACCTTTTGTTGGCAGGAAGTTTTCCAGCCATGCCTGAATTGCTTCTGCCTTAGTCGGACCCCCGCCTCTACGAAGCTGGCGCTGAAAAAGCACCTCGTTCCAGAGCTGTGCAGTGGTTTCGTCACAAGCGTCCCAAAGTCCTAAGCAAAAGCCGACGTGCAAAAGAGCTATCGCTCCACAGTGAGTGCCTCCTGTCTGAGGGACTATGCAGTGCGAGTCAACAGACACGCTGGCGCAGCTCAAAGCATACTGAAATCTTTGGAACAAAATGGTCAAATCAGCAGTGACTTCGGAGGAGAGGCCGTCAAAGGAAGTGGCTTTCAACTGATCTCCCTGGCGCTCCACACGAAAAGCAATCCAGTGACCCAAATCCCACAGAACCCCAATGGCTGCTTGTTTGCCCTCCAGTGCTCGAAGTATCTCCAGTTGGGCAAAACGCGGCCAAACTTCCAAAACGTGCGAAACAAATCTTGGTGTGAAAAAGGCATACTGTGAACATGAAGACTTGGCAAAGAGTCTCATCGCCTGGTGGTGAATGGTATAGTCATCCAAACCCTCTCTTGGAACAAGAACCGCAGGCTCATCCATGTCTATTGTGAAAGGCTTTCTACCTTGCCCAACTAATCGAGCTCTAATGCTGACAGGTCCTGGCGGGACGTACCCTTGCGGATGCAACCAAGCTGCGTCAGGAGGATCGAGCTCCAGATGCTCACCAATGAGATGTCCTGTGGCGTCAAGGAGGGTCCGAATCGATGTGGTCTGGTGCAGTGTCACTTGCATCGGCGGTTGGTGTTCAATGGCAATTGACACCGGCCGTGGCACAGCATGCGATCTGGTTGGCCATTGCCTCAAGTGATCATCTACATGATGCAGCACGATTCTCTCATGTGCCTGTTCAGGCGTGAGATCACCCAACAAGCCATTGGCTTCTTGCATCAAAACTAAGATCCAGTGTGCCTGGATGGGCGAAGCAATTTGTCCAAGCAAAGGCAAAAGCGCCTTGCGGCCCTCCAATGCGACTAAACCAAATGGTGCCCCTACAAGAAAAGCAGCTTCATTGTGGTGCAAATGCCTGAGTCCTATCAATGGGTGTCTTGACTGCACTAGTGTGGCTTGCCAGCCTCGTGCACGTAAGGTGGCATCACTAATCGGTCCTCTGCAGCCACATGGGCAATCCACCAAATGATGTGCAGCTGAATGCAGCAGTGTTGGCGCTGCGCTGTTGATATCTAAAAGCCGAGGCACAACTCCATAGCTCGAATCATGATGCATGTCTTGTTCGGCCTGTGAGAGCTGCAGCTCCTGCTCTTCTTCGAGTGGCCACAAAGGCCAACTGGTGATGACCTGACCAAGTCGCTGCCGATCATGCGAGAGAGGAAGATCTCTCAGCACCGGTAGAGACATGTCCTTAGGAAGGGCAAGGAGCCACCACCGCGTTCGACGTGACGGCAGTGCCAGATCCAAATGAAGAATGGTCGTTCTCCATTGGAAATGCATCACTTCACAAAAACGATCCATAGCGTCAGTAATGGGCCTGAGTCCACTCACTCCTGGCACGCACTCTAGCAGCAAAAAAGAACACTGGGTCAAGTAGGCAACATCCAGGATCCTGAAGTAAATGCTTGCCCTTGGATCGCTAAAGCCATGCATGGCCCCCATGGAACTGAAAGGTTGGCAGGGAAAGCCTGCAGCTAGTCCAGAACCCAACCCTGCCATAGCCTGGTGAAAGAGGCCCACAGCAGCCTTGCAAGAGACATCTCCTTGCACAACCCTTGGATAGAAGTTGGCCGCAAGATGAGCACAAGAAAAAGTAGAGATCTCCAGAGCAACGTGGGGCTCGATCCCCGTCATGAAGCCCCCATGCGAAATCCCTCCAAGGCCAGCACAAACTTCGGAAAGCCTGAAAAAATCTTCCTTCCTCTTTGGAGGCTCAATGACATGTTTTGAAGTCGGCAAAGGATGGAGAAGAAAAGCTCCTTCTGAGTTCTTTCGGCCAAGTTGCCATGAATGCAGGGACAGGCACAAACCACAAGCCGCCCCCAATCCCACAGGCAAAAAGGTCTGATGCGTCAAAGGATTCACCCAGTCATCTGAGCGCCTAATCAACCGTAAAGAGATCTCCATCCCCTCAAAATCCGTGGAAAGAGGCTTCCATATGGTGCGATCTAACTCCATGGCACTAACCGACCCAATCCGCTGACACCGCTAGCCTCCGGTAGGCTTGAGTCCAAGCTGGCCTACTGAAGAGTAAAGGCACTTTGCATGACACAATCGCCACCTGCATCAAAAACCACTTGCCGTTCACTGCGAACCAGGCTGAAACGCCGAAGCGGGACGCGTATACCCGCGAAGCTCCGAACTTGAAGAGTTCTTCATGGTCGTAGGTCTTGACTTCGAATCCCAAGGCATCGCACATGTCGCAGCAGCACTCGAACCATGAGTGCCATGCCACTGTCTTGGTACATGCCGTGTCCACGATCGCAAGGAGGCCACCCCGGATGAAGTCTGTCTTCTCTGTGTCCTCGGTGGCCGTGACAAAGCATGAATGAAGGGTGTTACAAACCTGCACCGTGTGGATGGTCATCTGCGCTTCTTGCGCTTTGTCGTGCTCTCCGCCTCTTCTGCCTTGCAACGGGCACTCTGGATCTTTGTGCCAACGGCCTTTCCGCTTGCACGCCGAGCAGTAGGAGCACCGGAGGCGCTCGTCCGAGCGCTTCTTGATCTCATCCATGTCGGCTCCACGCCCCTTGAGGGCTCCCTTGTACTTGGACTTTGCGTATTTTATGCTTGGTGCGCCTCCATCGCAACGTCCTCAGCCACCAAGTCGTCGGGCTCACCTGAGGTGTCTCCCTCAGAGGACTCTTCCATGGTCTCCGTCATGTTCACGGAGTGGCGGTTTCCTCACCGTTTGCCATCTTTCCATGCCTTGTCACCCCTGTTCCCACCAAGCGGCTTGCGGAGAGAACGATCTTGGATGAGTGCAGCTTGTTGACGCTGGAAAGAAGGGTGAGCTCCTCGCTTTCTGGCAGGCGCAAGTTGTCCAAGTACAACCAGCCCTTAAGCGGCGGCAGCTCGCAATGGACTTCCCTCAGCCTCAACACCAGCCTTTCGAGTTCCACATTAAAATCACGAACCGATTGGTCCCTGCGACGGCGGCAGCGCTTGAAGAGGTCCACCATCATGTTGGACACCTTAGTGATCTCCACCTCCATGAAGCGGGTCTGGATCCATTCAAGGAAGTAGCTGATGCCGTTCTCTGACGCCAGCACATCCACATCGAGCTCCTTGGCATACACCCATGCCTTCCCCTGCAACTCGTGATAGAGCGCCAAACCTCGTTGATCCGGCGGCATCTTGGTGCAGCGCAGCCACACCTGCACCTGCACCTTTCTAACATAGGAGCGAGCACTGCGTCCGACATCGCCGTCGGAAGCAGCTTCACCATCAAAGCTCGGAACCACCAGCTTCTCAGTGGGCTTCCCCCGATTGAACTCGCGTTGTGACCAACCATCCCAATCAAGGGGTTCATGCCACCTTCCACCAGCACCTCCTACACATTCATCATAGGACCCAGACCATCTTCCATTGACCATGGCGGTGGTGCGACTCACCTGAGCGGTGTTGATCTGGGCATCCGTCATCCAACCATCTGTTGAAGCACCACCACCACCATCCTGTTTGGACTCATTCGAACCCGAGCCACCTCCCGACCAAGGGTCGCAGCTCGCCCATGGTCTTCCCACATCTGGTCCTCCCAGTATTGGTCACACCACTCCCGTCGGGAATGCGATGGTGTGGACCGAAGGAAATCCACTGAGCCGGTCGCCTCCCGAGCGAATGTGGCCTCCAAGCTGGCCTCCACGGGATGGCCATCGCCCTCAAAACGAACCAGAACGCTCCGCTACCAATATTGAAGTAGCACGAACGAAATTCTGTCCTCAACCACTGAAACTCTTGTGCCTATACAGCGGGGAAACAAATGCTTCAAACACTTGAGGGTCCATCAACGAGCGACGGAGTCGATCCTTTCACAGGGTCTCACCGGAGGTCCTCACTCGTTTGGGTCCTGAAGTCCTACCCCCAGCAGCTTGGCGGCAAAGCTGCAAGGAGCAGCTTCAGGATTTCGACCGAGCAGTCCAAACGCACGCAGGCGCCTCAGGTTGCTCAGTGTGGTCGACCGGCGCGGCGGCACAGCGGCGGCAAGGTAGCTGACCCTGAGACCCAGTGAAATTGGTGACTCTCCACTAACTAATACTGTTTGTTGCTACATGCAACATGAGCATGGTCCCTTCTTCCTGACGGCTACGCTAGCAGCAAAATGCCAGCAAAATCAATGCCTCAACTAAAGAAGGTGAGTATGAAGGCAATGTTTCTTGCGTCCGGTCTGTATCCAATCTCCATCAACCAACCTTTGCTTCTAGGGGTTTTTGGGACTCTGTAGCAGTGACCTCTCACAGAAGCAAGCCTAAGCAGTGATGGTTGCAGGGACCTCTCTGTTCAACTTAGTCCCAACGACCGTCAGTCACGTGGCGCGGCGAGGTCCGTGGTCGCCCGGAACGCCAGGTTTCGATCGTCCGGATGAACAAGCTGGATGAGGGCGGTTGGAAGGAGATCAGGAGTCTAAACAACCTCCGCAAGCACAAGCTAGTGGATGATGCTTGGGATTCCGCGCTTGTTCAGAACGTCCATGGGTTGCTGATGCTGCGACGCTTGCTGCGACACGTCCAAACCAAGTTGAAGACATGGCTCCCGACGTCTCTCTTTCCGTGGCTCGAACCGGAAGCGACCGGTGACCGCTTCGGCCTGGGCGAGCGAGGCCCGCGCCGCCGACCGCCTCGACACACGTCGGAGCGAAGGGGCAAATGGGCGGCTCAAAGTCATGGTCCATGAACGGCATGTCGGCCGCAGCGGGATCCTGGCCGTTCCGGGGGTGGTTCCTGGGGTGGTTCCCGGGGGGTTCCAAACACGCCCAAAAGCGCGAAAAGGACAACGCGGGGGGAACGTCCCTTCTTCAGTCCCCGGCCGGAGGGGCGCAGGGGGTCGGTCACGAACCCGGCGCTCCACGTCCGTGACCGACCTCTCTGGTTTGATCGGACGTGCTGAGTCCCTTGCTAGCTTCACTGGAGTCAAACAATCTGACGAATTCTGCGAAGAAAACCCTCAACAACCAGTGCATGTGTTTCTTCCTGCTGAGTCCGTTGCGGAGAACCTGTGTCCAGCCGTCCAGGGCAGCTGGAAAGGGGGTGTGGTGAAAAAACTTGTCGTTCGTCATGGGACTCCGAGAGGATGGTCTTGAGAAACGATGCACATGCACTAAACCTTTGAAAAAGGACCCTCAGATTCAGCATGCATAGGTGAATCAGGAGTCGTTAATGTCAGATCTGCATAAAAGCTTGTATAAGGATCAAACATTTAGGAAAAAAGACACCTTCTCACAATGTATTGAGATTGAATCTCAAGAGAAACAACGCTAAACCGCCAGCAGGTCAGACTGACTGACTGAAGCAACTCAAGCAAGGCCCTGGTCTCCCAGTCCTGGTCTTGATCGAGTTGCTTTCGACCCTCTACAAGTACCGCCCAAGAACACCCCCCACAAGTATAGCGCCGTTTCAGCGGCCACTGGGAGCCAGAGCCCAAGTCCGGCCCAAGTCCGCCCTGACCGACTCGTCCCCCGACTGCGGCACCGCAGAGGTCGGCGGCCGGGTTTCGGACCGCACCTCCTCCAAGACCTGCCGCACCTGCGGCAAGGGTCAGGTCCGATGAGTGTCGGTCAGGGTCCTTCGTGTCACGCGACGAGTGTCATGCGGCTCGACGTCCGGTCCATCCTCCGGCTCCGTCTCTCCATCTTTGAGATCCAAAAGAAGGAAACATCGCCAAAGGAGATCCGCAAACCGAAATTTTCGGTCCACATGGAGGAAGGATCTGCAGCTGCCCGTCACTTCTCAGAGGGTCGAGCAGAGCGAAATGAGCGAAGAAAGGACCTCACTTGGTCAACTTCTCGAGTTCGTGGGTTGGCATGAGTTGGCATGAGTTCGTGGGCACTTCATCGCCGAAAGATCCTCCAATATGGAGGAAGTCTCAAGAAATGCAAGAGAGCTTGTCCACCAACTTTATCGTTTGAAATCCTTAGCTAGCTTCTGACGTTTTTTTCTGTCTTAAACATGCAGCAAACCCATGAGTGTTCCGTTGTCCAGGAAAACACCGGCAATCGGACCAGAAAAACAAGTGTGTAAAGATTGTGATCTGTCAACTTTGCATCGCAGGAAGAAAGTTGTTCCTTCATGTCAACTCCAACGATATAGGTTAGAGGCCATCGCTATTGGGTTGGAGGCCACAGGATGTCAGTGAAAGAATGAACGAACTACATGACACGTCTGCAATCCTAGCTTTGGATGGACAACCTCTTTTTCAAAAATTGTTTGATGTGTGAAATCCAACAGAAAATGCATTTGTCTTCCACGTCTTTTCCAGGAGTTTTCCGTATTTTTCTTCGTTATTCGATTCACGAATTTGAAACATATTTCTTTCATGCAACAGGAAGTCAAGCTCACCGCGGATTCAGTGACTCGAACTTCGAAAAATGTCCCAGGTTTCCACCAAGAAAACACGTCACCACGCGCGGTCGGCGCCGCTGTCGGCGGCGCGCAGTCTAGACCCCCCCCATTGGGATCGCCTGGAAGGGACATCCCACGATCAGGGCCTTGTGCAAAGGCCTTGGTGAAGGGAGGGGGGATCATCTGGTGCTTTGCAAACAAAAAAGAACTAAGGAGAGTCCGACCTGAAGATCAAGCTGGCTTCACCTCTTTGTGGGAGGAGATTCATGAAACTTATCGCAGGACAGGTCCTCTCTGCGAAGGATGTATGTTCGGGGGTCCTGGCCCACAGACATTGACGTACGCTGGATCGACGAGGGGGGCACGAGATGTAACGCTATCCTGGCGCAAACACGTGGACTCCGTAGTGCTCACTGCGCAGTGGCTCAACATGCTCTTGCTACATTTCAAGTTGTCCTCTCCAGAACCATTTGAGGTAGAGGACCTGGTGGTCGAAACGGGCAGCTTTGGCCTTCAGGTGGGAAAACGCAGCTTTGGCCACCATTTTCAGAGGCGGTTGGTTGGTGCACAAAAAAACGTGACCGCTCATGCATCTCCCAAGCCCTCTAGCAGCGCCATGCCAACCTGGACCTGGTGGTGGATGCACGGGCCTACGGACCCGACGGGAGTGCCGAAGGGACCGAGCGGCAGACGAAGACTTCTTGGTGTCCGCCAAAAGTAATTGGGGTTGGCCCCTATCGGTTTTGCAAGGTTTTGATTTTGACCCATTCAGAAATACTTAAGGCGGCTCATGAATAAAGTACATGTCCGGAAGTCTTGTCGGATATGGCTGTGGGTCATAGCACCCTGGTTGACCCTGGTTTGGTGGATGAGCTTTTGACCCACTGCTACATTGAAAATGGTTGAACTGGTGCTGTAGGCTGCTTAAATCAATGGAAGCCTATACTATAGGGTGGACACAGGGTGGACACATCTATACTCCTGCAAATCATGTGGGCTCCCATTGCCATGACGGCTGTCAGGCACTGACCTTCATCATTCTTGGAATGAGACCTACCAGCACCCTCCTGGCCAGGCTGTTTGGAGACCCGACCACAGGTGGTGAACCTGGGCACCTGTTGCCACCTGTTCAGCACCTGGAAGCGACCTTCCGAGGGACCATCTGTCCCTCCGGGCACCTGTTAACAGGTGGTCTTTGCTCCATGGGACCAGACCAGTGATATCAGGGGTGGTCTTTCCTCATCCGACCAGACCAGCTACTCACCCTCGGTGGGAAACACAGATCGAGACGAGAAAGGGCTCTTAGACTTTGGCTGAGTTTGCATGGTAGCCTTTCTATCCAAAAAGGGGGCAACAAACAGCACGTTCGATGCTTTTGTTGAGCCGTTGAGCCATACCTATTTGTCGATCTAACCTGATCCATTGAGCCCCACGTCCTTGGGCGGTTCCAACAATCGGGCATCTCCACGTGCCACCCGAAGAGTCGGCGCGCGCGCTCGTCGACCCGCTCGGACCGAGCCGGAGCCCGGCGCACGGCCGAGGACCGAATGCGGGTCACCGATCATCGCACCGGTCGCCACGGGGGTTTCGGTCGGAGAGAAGAACACGATGCACCACAGCCACCGCCGATGTTCTGCGTTCGATGAAGGCCAAAGGCCAAAAAGAACACTCAAGCGTGGCGCAGCTGCGCTTCTGGGGCCGGACATCTGGTTTGAACGCACATGTCTCGGAGCGTCAAAAGGAACTTCACGGACTGAACTTCTCAAATGTGATAGATGGATTGGGGGCGGACAAGGATCTGCATTGAAACTGGGAGGGCCCCGAAGCAATTCGTTTAATTCTCTAGACTCAGCCTCAGCCAATTCCGACATCCACTTGAGAGGAAATACTCTCAAGAATTGAAATACTCCGATCAACCAACCTGCCACCCGAAATACTCTCCCGCCACCGGTCTCTTCTCCTCTCTTCCACCTTCGCTCCCACTCTCCAACCAGGAGACGTGGGCGGCGCTCGCCGCGGAGCGGGCGGAGGCGTCGGGTAGGGCGAGGGTGATCGGCACGGGGTGGTCCGACTGCGTGGCGTGGCCTGCGCGAGGTGCGTGGACTGCATGGAGTTCGGAGAGCGCTGTCTGCGCAAGGATGAAGGATGGAGGAAGACTCCTGGATGGAGTCTTCTGCGCGGGACCAAACGCAGTGGCTTTTCATTGCGAAAATCTTCTGTTTCTGAAAGTGATGTCTTACTCTACACTGCTGCACTCTCCTCTTAATCATGTTCTTTACATTGAATCAGCAACGTGGAAGCTGTCTTTTAAACTTCTTTTGACCATAGAGTAGACCATAACTAGACTATAAGCGAAAATACCTTGCTTAGTTGAGCATTTGGAGGAGAAACTGTGCGAGTTCCCTCTTTGCACGAAATCCAATGCAATCCCAAAGACCTTCAATCGTGCTGAGCACCAATCAAAAACAACTTTGGAAACTACTACTCTCCCTGGAACTAACATGGAAGTGGAAAGGCCCCACTTAACTTCCATGAGAGTTTCAGGGGTGCATATATATACAGTGTGTATATATATATATATATATCAAATCTCTCATGGGTTTCAGGTTTCTCAAGTCTTATGGTCTTTTTCGGGGACCCTAGCTTTTTGCCGGGGTTCCCGATGGGACCGGACTCGGCTGACGAGACATGTTGGACCAGTCCTGGTCTGTTTTTCGTGTAAAAGCCTGCAGTTGATTCGGGATGACCCGCAGTTAAGCCAAATGAATGGTGGGCCAGGAAGCCCAACCGGTTTGGGAATGTCCCAAGGACTGAGCAAGTCAGACCCTGGAACCTAACGGGTGTCCGCACCCACTGCGGGTAGACTCCGTGGTCGGGGGAGGGCGGGGAGGGCCCCTATTCCGTGGTGGCGAGGGAACACCGGTGTCTTCTTCCAAGTCGCTGTGGGAGAACGAGGGGATCCACAGTCTGGTGATGTCAGTTCACACCTGGGCCGGCTGGTTCTTCGGCCACCGCTGGGCCCTGCGGTTTTTCGGTCTGACCGCGGTCTGGACGACGGTCTGGTGGAGCCGGAAGGGCTGGGGGAGCCCTGCCATCTTCCCAAAGCAACAAAGAGAATTGATCCAACAACTGGGATCATGCATCAGTACCTTGTGAAGCCCTCTGAAGGTGATCATGAAGCTCACCCACGTCCATCCTCAACCAACCTTGCACCAAGGCGATCGAAAAGCAACTGCGCACCTACAAATCACCTCTCCCTAGGAACGCTCTGAAAAAAAGAATATTTCATGTCAATGACTATAACCCTGTCAAACCCCATCCCAAGTACCGTCCGGGATGAGAGTCTCACAACGACCGTTGATGAACCTCAACAGGGAATCAGCCACCCCGCTTGCCGGACAGCAACGCAGTCCCCGGACAGTCCCCACTCAGCACCCAAATCCGTGGCGTTTTGCACCGGTTCCGATGGCTTCGAAACTCCTGGGGTCCCCTGGAACCGACCCTCGAACCGACCCCACCGTTTCCCCGTGGACCGAGCCGGAACCGGCCCCAACGCCGAGGACCGAATGCGGGTCACCGATCATCGCACCGGTCGCCACGGGGGTTTCGGTCGGAGAGAAGAGCACGATGCACCACAGCCACCGCCGATGTTCTGCGTTCGATGAAGGCCAAAAGCCAAAAAGAACACTCAAGCGTGGCGCAGCTGCGCTTCTAGGGCCGGTCATCTGGTTTGAACGCTCATGTCTCGGAGCGTCAAAAGGAACTTCACGGACTTAACTTCTCAAATGTGATAGATGGATTGGGGGCGGACAAGGATCTGCATTGAAACTGGGAGGGCCCCGAAGCAATTGGTTTAATTCTCTAGTTCCGCCAAAACGGTTTTGGAATGTTTTGGGCAACCTTTTTTTCACCCTTGATCCCTTGTTTTTCACCCCGCCCTTTTTTTCCACCCTCCACCTTTCTTTTTCACATTTTTTTTTCACCCTCGAACCTTCTTTTTTCACCCCCTACCCTTTCTTTTTTGACCCTCGACCCTTTCTTTTTCACCCACCCTTCCTTTGCTTGGTGTGTTGGTTGGTTGGCTAGCTTGTTGTAATGCAAACCAAATATCGACAGCCTTTGGGGAAAACACCGGGTTGTGTGGCTTTGGTTGCTTGGTTTGTTGGTTGCTTGGTGGGCTACCAATGCAAAGCAAGTATCGACAGCATTTGGGGAAAACACAGTTTGGTTGCTTGGTTTGCTGGTGGTTTGCTACCCTTTCTGTTTTACCCCACTTCCTTTGGTTGGTGTGTGGTTGGTTCGGCCTGCTTGGCTTGTTGGTTGATTGGATTTGGGGAAAACACATACAGTGATGGATGGATCATGGACAAGGAGAAAAATTGTAACTGTTTGGTGTGTTGGTTGCGTGGCTTGCTTGCTGTTGATTGCTTGCGTGGTACAGTGCTTGATGGACATGTACTTTTTTCTATTTGTGTGCTTGGTTGATGGATGGATGGATATGGATGGATATGGATGGATATGGATGGAT
>CAXAMN010010001.1:1565795-1580235 GCA_963970005.1 Durusdinium trenchii
ATGGATATGGATGGATATGGATGGATATGGATGGATGGATGGATGGATTGATTGATGGATGGACGCTGCGTAAATAAAGGCAGGAGGGGCGCAGCGCCTCCCCCGCACTGCGAACCAAGCATCGACGGCATTTCGGAAAACACGGGGTTGTGTGGTTTTGGTTGCTTGGTTTGTTGGTTGCTTGGTGGGCTACCAACGCAAAGCAAGTATCGACAGCATTTGCGGAAACGTTTGGTTGCTTGGTTTGTTTGCTGCTGGTGGGCTACCCACCCTTTCTGTTTTACTCTCCTTCCTTTGGTTGGTGTGTTGGTTGGCTCGGCCTGCTTGGCTTGTTGTTTGCTTGGATTTGGTTTCTTGTTGTTTGCTTTCGTTGCTTGGTTTGTTGGTTGCTTGGTGGGTTTGTTGGCTTGGCCGCGTTGTTGCTTGGTTGGTTGGTCGGTTGGTTGGCACTCCGTTGATGGATGCATGGATGGATGGATGCTGTGTAAATGGGGAGGGCGCAGCGCCTCCCCTGCAATGCAAACCAAGCCTCCCCCGCACGGGATTTCTAGTATCTGCTGCACTTGGGAGTTATGCGGTTTGGTTGCTTGGTTTGTTGGTTGCTTCGTTGGTTGTTGGCTTGGCCGCGTTGTTGCTTGGTTGGTTGGTCGATTTGGTTGGCACTCCGTTGATGGATGGATGCATGGATGGATGGATGGATGGATCCTGTGCTGCCTCGCGTTCCGGAGGCGTCTGGGTCAGTTTCCGGCGGTTCCCGTCGTTCCGGACAGTCTCTACGCAGTTTCCGGAGGGTTCCGAAGGGCTAGTAACAAGAAGCTATTGAGGTGAAAACAAAGGGTTTGGCAGGCGCAGGGACAAGCGGTGTCAAACAAACCGGAGGTGACATCGTTCTCTGCGCAGGTTCCAGGAATTACCTGCTTCACCGGCGAACGGTTGAATAGAAAGGGTCGAGGGTGAAAAAGAAAGGGCGAAGGGTAAAAAACAAGGTGAAGGGTGAAAGAAACATGCTACAGGGTGAAAATGACAGGGCGCAGGGTGAAAATAAAAGGTTTTGGAAGGGTGGAAAAAAAAAGGTTCCAAAGGGTGAGGAAAAAGGAATCTTGAGGGTGATCAAAAAGGTTTCGAGGGTGGGGAGAAAAGGGATGGTGAAAAACACATTATTCAAGGGCGAAAAAAAGGGAGCCCGAATGTTTTGGAGGACCCACTGTGGGCGTCACTCCGACTCAGTCTCAGCCAATTCCGACATCCGCTTGAGAGGAAATACTCTCAAGAATTGAAATACTCCGATCAACCAACCTGCCACCCGAAATACTCTCCCGCCACCGGTTTCTTCCCCTCTCGTCCACCTTCTCTCCCACTCGCCAACCAGGAGACGTGGGCGGCGCTCGCCGCGGAGCGGGCGGAGGCGTCGAGTAGGGCGAGGCTGATCGGCACGGGGTGGTCCGACTGCGTGGCGTGGCCTGCGCGAGGTGCGTGGACTGCATGGAGTTCGGAGAGCGCTGTCTGCGCAAGGATGAAGGATGGAGGAAGACTCCTGGATGGAGTCTTCTGCGCGGGACCAAACGCAGTGGCTTTTCATTGCGAAAATCTTCTGTTTCTGAAAGTGATGTCTTACTCTACACTGCTGCACTCTCCTCTTAATCATGTTCTGTACATTGAATCAGCAACGCGGAAGCTGTCTATTAAAACTTCTTTTGACCATAGAGTATACCATAACTAGACTATAAGCGAAAATACCTTGCTTAGCTGAGCATTTGGAGGAGAAACTGCCTATGCAATCCCAAAGACCTTCAATCGTGCTGAGCACCAATCGAAAACAACTTTAGAAACTACTACTCTCCCTGGAACTAACATGGAAGTGGAAAGGCCCCACTTAACTTCCATGAGAGTTTCAGGGGTGCATATGTATACATGAAAACGAGGTTTCGACGTTTCGGAACGCCTTTTCACCTTGAGCCAAAACACGTCATGAGTCACGTGTCTGCAGTACTCTAGCGGAGTATTTATGGGCTGTACATGCAAACACTCCTCCTCTTGCAAAGCACTGTACTGCTGCGCAAGCTTCAAGAAAGTATGTGAAACTTCCCGCTGCTGAGCCACTTTCAGTTGTGGTAGTGGAGCTTGGCCAGGGACCTTACTCCAAAACATCCAACTGTCCTTTGCTTCGCTTGCTGAGGAATGCATACTGCAGGTCCTCCATTGTTTTGCGAAGCTGCACCCCAGAGACCGATTTGGTCAACACATCGGCTTTGTTCTTGACACCTGGAACGTGGTGCACTTTCAAGTGGCCCTCGGCAACCCTTTCTTGCAACCATAGGTAGCGAGTTTGGATGTGTCTGGCTTTACCCAAACCCACTCGGTTCACAGTTCCTTTGGCTGCTTTGGAATCGCCCTCTATGGTGACTCCCAAATCCAAACCAAGATCTGCGCATAGGCTTTGGAGGCCTAAGCCCACAGATCCGCCCTTCACGAGTGCGTAGTATTCGCTCTCGCCTGTGGAAAGGGCTATGGTGGATTGGATGTTACTGCTGTGTTTCAACACGTGTGTGCCATAAATGGCAACCATGCCAGTCGTGCTCTTGCGTGTCACAGCATCTCCACCGTGGTCGGCGTCGACCTGGACCCTCAGCCTTGAGGGTACCTGCTGTGAGCCAAAACATTGCCCAACATCAGGGCATTTCTTCAAGTACCTGATGAGACGTTTCAAGTCTGCAAGTTTGGCTTCTGTTGGCGACACCAGTCGATCTTGGGACAGATACGCAGCACGCATCGTAGCTGAACGATACTTCGATGCCTCGCTCTTATCAAGCAGCGGACTGCGGCTTTCCAGCATCTGCTGATCTGCCGACTTCTTGACATCTGGTGATTCCACACCATTTGCCTTTTCCAGGCCAAATGCCTGGATCAAAAGATCAACGTGTCTCCGATCGGCTTCGATCACAATTGATCCTTTGCCGTTCTTCTTTTCGACTCGGATCAACCGATTCAGAAAATGGGCTTCTGTTCGGTCTCCATCCTCGTCTCCAAGAATTCCGAGACATTTCAGCTCATAGGCATCTTTGAGGACTTGGCTGAGCTTCTCCAAGTGTTGGGCGTCTCCAAGTGCTAGGAAGTCATCTCCATGCACCATCACTCTGACATCCCAAGCTTCTTGGTAGAAGACTGACGCGTTTGACAACCCTCTGCGGAAAGCCAGCCTTCTGCAGAGTCTCTGTGTAGTGCGTCTGCCAGATATTTGGAGCGTCCTGTGTCCCATACATCGACTTCACGAGAAGTCCACAGGTTTGTCCATCTTTGCTGGCTTCGTCCTCAGGCGGCAGCTCTATGTAGATCTTTCTCTTTGGAGTTCCATAAAAGTGTGCTCGTGAGATGTCCCACAAGCCCAGCTTCAGCGGCTGGTTGTGGCAGGACTTTCTCTTTGTTGCCCACAACGAGCACAGCAGTCTCATCGCCTCCAATGGGGGCGTGCTGCTGAAAAGCAAGTTGGCTGGCAATTGTTGTTCTTTGGTCTTTCTTGCCTTTACCTCACGCACAACTAATCGGCTCCTGTAGTTCGGGTTTGTTGGATCTCCCTTGTTGGTGTCCAACCATCTGACTGGAATCGGGGGCTTCCCCGTTTCCTCAAAACATTCGGCTCTCGGCCGGGGCACATAAACGCCATGCTTCTCTTTCAAGTAGTCCATCTCAAGGCGTCTGGCCTCCTTTACTTTCTCGGCTGGCAAAATGCCGCCGTTCACATCATCCATGTAGACCTCTTCGAACTCTGGGTCCATCAGAGGCATCTCTGGAACTGGGGCTGCTGCGAACAGATCGAAGGTGTTCAACTCACCTTTCTCTGCTAGCGTGTCACGCAGGCTCCTCAGCACTGCTTTCACAAGCTGCGGTGGGTATACCGCTGCCTGCCTAGCAATGCCTCCGATCAGATGGATGTGTCGGTGCCATGGTCCTTTGCCCGATTCATTCGACTCCTTGCAAGACTCGGCGAGTCCTCTTCGGTCGGTGGCCATCATCTGCCACCTGCACATTGGACCTTTTACCACAAACACACCATCCTCTTTTGCTAAGGCCTCAACCTTCTCATCCTTCCAGCTGGTTGCGGCCCATGGTGCCTCATGGAGGAATTTTCTCCCTGAGCGATGCTGCTTGACATACAGCTCTACGCTCGTATGAAGATGATGGACGGCTTCGTCCATTTTCCTCCTCCTGACATCCGGTGCCATGTTTCTCCAGTTTAGATTCTGGAGCTGCGAGAACATATGGCACGGAGGCGAACCAGTCAAGAGAGCCGGTTCGTCTCTCTCTAAGATGTCGTGCACCTCTTGGACATCTTTGGACTTGTTCAAGTCCCAGTATGTTCCATCACTTTTCATTTCATTCAAGTCGACCGCGAAGCCCGGTCGCAACTTGTACCGCTCTGCAAGCGCGGTGAACCTCTTGGGCGAGTAGATTTCCATGACATCTACTGCTGACATCTGCATGCTCAAATGCGCGATGTCTCCGATCTCTTGCTCAGTGATCTCGATGCCATTTGCCTCATAGGTTCCTTGAATGATCTTCTTCAGATGCTGCTTTGCGATCTCCTTCTCTTTTACCAAGCTTGCTGCATCTGGCTTCCACCCTGCTGGTGGTGTTTCTGGAACATGTGAAAACTGAGACGTTTTCTTTGGACTCTCTTCCACTCTGGGATCCAGGTCTTCTACGGCAGTCTCTGCCGTCCTCTTTGTTCCTTGGGCTGGATTCGGCTTGACCTTTGCCCCGGGTGGATCTATCCTAAGTTCTCCTGTTCCTGTTGCTACCTTGGCTTTCGCCACTGGTTTCTTCTCCATCTCGGCTGCTTGTCTCTTCATCTCATATCGCTCTTTCGGGTCATCGGGATAGGTCTTCTCACCCTCTGCCGCTGCTGGCGGCGGGCTTCCCGATCCTGCGCTCTTTGCTTCTTCCTTCTTCTCTGGTTCTCCGGCCGCGTCTTCGGCCGTGATGTCGGTGTCCTTGTCGGCCACGACTTTCGGCTTCACAGTGTCGAGCTGTTGCCGTTCTTTCCTCTTCTTTGCATGGGCATCAAGTCTCGCTTGCCCAGCTTCATCCTTTTCCATCGCTTCGGTGATCCTTGCTCTGCACGCCTCTGTGTGTGGCAAGGTCGTCCTCTTGTCTTCCAAGATGCACCTGCATCCTGGGCAGCCTTCTGTGGCTCCATGCTTGTGCACATCCTCTCTCCTGATGTACACTCGCCTCTGCTGTGGTGGTGCCACTCGTTCCTCCTTGGGAGGTGGTACCACAAGACGCTCTTCGAGCATCAGCTGCTCACCGGCAGGCCTTGCCGCGGAGTGCTCCCACGGTAAGCCCCGCAAAAGGTCCCAATCGCTTGGGTCCCAGCGGTCGGCTGAACTCAGCCGCCGGATTCCTGTGCCTCTGCGCACGCCATCGGCCTTCATCACCAAAATGGATCCTGTTCGGCCATGGTGACCTCTTCTTTCAGGATGCGAACTCCCTCGCCAACTTCTCTAAAGTATGGGCGTTCACCAAAAGCTATGGCGGGTTTTTCGCCATTGCTTTCCACATCTTCTGGCCTCGGGCGTTCTGCCGTCTTGGCCTTTCTTGTACCTGCTCAACAGGTCTCCCGCCTGCCTTGGCAGCCATGCCAATGCAGGATCATCATCTTTGAGCTCTTTGCCGAGCTTCTCTTCCAACGCGCTGCGGAGGACTCGTACTTGACGTTTGACCTCCTTGCAGGCGTTCTCTGCCAGACCATTCGCTTGATGGTCTCCTACTGGCGACTCTTCCGAAACCCAGTCTATGCTGGTTTCTTTCGCTGCTGCCTCTTTCAAGGCTACCACGGATGGCTCGCCATCCGACTTGAGAACCACCTTGCGGTGTCCCAAGTTCTTCAAGAAGTTCGCCACGAACTTCACTGCATACGGCGTCGCTCCCTTCGAATCCACGAAGGTCGCCGCTAAGGACTGTGTCCTCTCATCTTTCACCACGAGGATCGGCTTCACTCGCTCGTCCTCCACACCGCCCCGTGACATGAACGTGTAGTCCATTGCCACTGTGGGCACAAGGCTCTTTGCCTTCTGTTCCTCGGACCTCGTCCGATGCGGCTGTCCTACAGCCCGTCCAGCAATGCAATGCCGGCACCAATTTCGATACTGCACATGGCCTGTCGCCTCGCGCTCTTCGATCTCAGCCGGAGTTGGATCCTCCGGAGCTCTTATCTGGATGGGTTTCTCAACCTCATCAACTAATTCCAACTCATCATCTTCTTCCTGCCTCTCTGGACCAGGTCGGCCTGAATCCATAGAGACATCTCCTCTTTCTCCTGCGGCGTTCAACTCTGCAATGCCACAGCATTCCTTGGTCGGTTTATACCCTGGCTTTCTCAAGTAGAAATTGTGCACTCCCTGCTCTTGATACACAGGGATCCAACTTCGCTGCTCTGCAGCGTTCGCTTTCTCCAGGATCGCCTGAACAGCCTTTCCAACTTTGGACCCTTGTGGAATCAAGTTTCCGCCATTCACATCAAGAACTGCAATCCTTCCAAAGCCTAAGCATTTGGATGCTGAAATCAATGGCTTGTGAACATCGGCCATTGAGCCTTTCACACGGCATTTGTTGCCGCTCTCATCGAACCCTTCAAAGGTTCCAATGCCCTGACTGGGCACCAACTCTCCTGATGCAGTCTTGAAAACAACCCCGTTGCCTTCACTGACAACCACTCTGTCCTCCCAGCCATTCGGGATGGCTGTCTGGGCTGCTCCAGTGTCCAGGTTAAACTTCATCCATTCTTCGGCGGATGAAGTATCCGCTATTCCAATTCCACTCAAGTCTGCCATGAGCATTCCGACATCTGCTTCCGGAGCTGGCTCAATGCCATCATCCGGATCGTCCATCTCTTCCATACTTCCTGCGGCTTTATCTTTGCCGCCCTTTCCACCTTTGCCTTTGCTGCCTTTGCCACCTTTGCCACTCCTGTCTCCTTTGCCTGAACCTGACCATTTATCGCCTTTTCCATCCGGCCGTTTCTTGCTCCAGCAATCGGCCGCTCTGTGTCCCTTCTTACCGCAATTGTAGCAGGTGATATCTTGAGCCGGGTTTGAGCCTTTACTTGAGCCTCCTTTGCCTGAGCCTTTCTTTCCATCACCTTTGGCCTGTTTACCTTTTCCTTTACCTTTTCCTTTGACTAGGCTTGCAACCCATTGTCCGATCGAATCGACGTCCATGGGTTGAGGTCCTTGATAACTAGAACTCGATGAACCTGGTTTTGGAACAGATGACTTTGATGTAAGAGATGATTCAATGACAAGTTCAATCTCCTGTTTGGTCAATGAATAGGTTGTCAATCTACTCTTGTTCAACAAAAGATGTTTCTCCAAATCTGGGGGTACCAACATCTCCAATGAAGCGGACTTGATGTCGTCCGATAGAGTCTCTCTTATTCCTGCGGCACTCCTCCGGGACTCGTACCGCCTGATGAGTTCCTCGAGCTGTTCGATTGCTGGCCTCACCGCGGACCAGGTTTTGACTCGTTCAGGTTGGAGAATTGCTCGAAGTATATTACGCTTCCGTCCCGAAGTTCGGGGACCCCAACGACGGTGAACCCGTCGATATGCTTCAAATCCATTTGAAGCTCCTACCATCAAATCCTCTGTTTCACCTGAGGTCAGGGTCAGGAGGACGCGATGAATTTGATCAGCTTTATCCTCTAGATCATCGATGGCTGCTATGGTACCAGTCCCAAACGCGGACTCCATAGCACTCATTTCAATCGCGTCTTCCTGCTCCAAAATATACTCAAGAACTTCAATGAACTCTCTCCCAAAAGTGGATATGAACAGGTTATCGATGCTCCTAGCCCACTTTCGGAATTCCCCTTCAACGTTCCCAAAACTCTCAGGGCGACCCAACCCTTTGGTGTCCGTAAGTATTTGGGACTTTCGTCTATTTTTCTCAAGGCTCCTAGCCAGTTCTCCTACTACTGAAGCCAACATCGATACCCCACCTTGGGATTCTCTCAATACCTGGTTCTCTTGCTCCAACCGTGCCTGGTTTTGCTGGAGTTGCAAAACCATATCAGACAACTGTTGGACCTGTTGTTCCAAAGCCATGGTTCCCCAATCTCAGGCGCTGCTCTCGCACCTTTTCAGCTGCGGACGATTCGTCCGATCTCCGGCCCCTTACCAGGCCGGTCCAAGGGCTTTCACCCTTGGGAAGGTTTGGAAGCTTTTGGCACTCCACGGACCTCGATGGTGGTCCGTGTCAGCTCTTCCGGATTGCGGCCTACTGTCGGTGTGGCCTTTGCTTTGGCCTTCTCTTTTGGTGTGGCCTTTGCTTTGGCCTTCTCTTTTGGTGTGGCCTTTGCTTTGGCCTTCTCTTTTGGTGTGGCCTTTGCTTTGGCCTTCTCTTTTGGTCTTGGCGTCAAGTTCACCTTTGGCGCCGCCTTTGCCTTGGCGCTCGATCCAAGCCGAGCAGGGCCCTTAAGTCCCCGTCGCTTGATGTAGTCCTGAACCACAGGCAATTGTGCCTGTCTTCGTTCGTCACAACTACTACAGTTACTACAGGCCTCGTTGGACCCTCTCTTTCCTTGGTCGTTGGGGGTCTTCCAGAGTTCGCGAATGGCGGCCAATGCAACGGTACCTTTAAGGCCTCGCTGCTCAACAAGTTCGTCGGCCGCAATCTTTCGCACTTGGAATGGGCTCTCTAATTTCCAATTTTCAATCGGCTTTCGCTGGGCCCGCTCGTTGGCTAGGGTGACAATGCGGAGGTTCAGCTCCAGCGCACGCCCCCAGACCGCCCGTCCACGCTCGGTGTTCCTGGCTTGCGGTCGCTTGGCCGGCGGTGGCCCGTCCGGTGTTCGGGGCTGCGGAACCGGACTCGGTAGGCTCAACGACTCTTCCTCTTCGACCTCCTCCTCGGCTGAATCAGCCGCTTCACTCTTCTCTGAGGTCTTCCTCTTCTTGATCCGCTTCTCCTGATTGCGGACCTTCTGTTCTTCCCGCTCTTCTTTGATCTCGTGCGGCGGGCGCTCCTTGCCGAAATCCTTGATGCGCCTCGTCAAGTCTTCTGTGATAACACCCTGCTTCTTCTGCAACCTGACCAGGTCCTTGAGCTTCCGATACTGAAGCGAAACCTTGCTTCGAAGTCGGAATCCGGACTGTGGTTCCGGGTGCTTCTTGACTTGGCCCCAAATCTGTTTCTTCACCTGCTTCCTCCAAGGTGCCTTAGGATCGACTTTGGCTGGGGTATACTTGGCGTGAATGCCACGAACTTCCCAACCTGTTTTGATACCCTCCGGGGATGTGATGAAGTCGGCGATAACTCTGCCAGATGACGGCTGTGCGGCTGGATCAGCCGCTTCAGCCCCTGGCTCAACTGTTGGATCTCGTTCAGGCTCTTCTTCTTCTCCTGGGCCTTCTGTCCCTTTTGTGTTTTCCTCTTCTTCTTTTGTTTCTGCGGTCTTCTCAACCGCTGAAGTTGTTTCGGCGGTCTTCTCAACCGCTGGAGTGGTGCTTGCGGCTGGATCCGCCGCTGATGTGGCGGGCAAAGGCTGGTGCTCCTCCTCCTCTTTTTCCTTCCTTCCTTCTTCTTTTCCACTCGGGGCGGCAGAAGCTGCCGCTCCCGGGGATTCCAGCTCCTCTTCTTCGGAGCTCTCGACCTTACTGTGTCTTTCTTCCTTTATGGACAGCGCTTTGTCCCTGTCACTTTCACCGGACTCGTGCGCTACCATGAAAACGAGGTTTCGACGTTTCGGAACGCCTTTTCACCTTGAGCCAAAACACGTCATGAGTCACGTGTCTGCAGTACTCTAGCGGAGTATTTATGGGCTGTACATGCAAACAATACAGTGTATATATATATATATGTATTTTTTATTATATCATATCTCTCATGGGTTTCAGGTTTCTCAAGTCTTATGTCGTCCGAAACCGCGTCTGGTGACCCGAATTCCGTCCGACTTCCGGGAACGACCATGAAAAAAGATGGGAACGACCTGGTCTGGGTGTGTTTTTCGTGTAAAAGCCTGCAGTTGATTCGGGATGACCCGCAGTTGAGCCAAATGAATGGTGGGCCGGGTGTCCGCACCCACTGCGGGTAGACTCCGTGGTCGGGGGAGGGCGAGGAGGGCCCCTATTCCGTGCCGGCGAGGGAACACCGGTGTCTTCTTCCAAGTCGCTGTGGGAGAACGAGGGGATCCACAGTCTGGTGATGTCAGTTTACACCTGGGCCGGCTGGTTCTTCGGCCACCGCTGGGCCCTGCGGTTTTTCGGTCTGACCGCGGTCTGGACGACGGTCTGGTGGAGCCGGAAGGGCTGGGGGAGCCCTGCCGGCTCACCAAAGCAGTCTTTCTTGGGAGCCCTGCCATCTTCCCAAAGCAACAAAGAGAATTGATCTCCAACAACTGGGATCGCGCATCAGTACCTTGTGAGGCCCTCTGAAGGTGATCATGAAGCTCACCCACGTCCATCCTCAACCAACCCTGCACCAAGGCGATCGAAAGGCAACTGCGCACCTACAAATCACCTCTCCCTAGGAACGCTGAACAAAAAATATCTCATGTCAATGACTATAACCCTGTCAAACCCCATCCCAAGTACCGTCCGGGATGAGAGTCTCACAACGACCGTTGATGAACCTCAACAGGGAATCAGCCACCCCGCTTGCCGGACAGCAACGCAGCCGCCGGACAGTCCCCACTCGGCAATTCATGGCGTTTGGCCAGGGTGGAGGCCATTGCTACTGGGGTGGAGGCCTCATCTCGTCTCATTCGTCTCCTGTCGAGCGACTCATCCAGTGGCCCTTTCACGCAAGGAACGCCAACAGCCTTGCGAACATAGGAAGCAGTTGCAGCGAAGTGTCGCGGCGTCCGTCCGACTCGGAGGAAAGGGCGCAGGGCTCCGTGGTCGGGGTGAAAGGGTTTTTTCCCGAAAGCATTGCGAAGAGTTCTTCCGGAAAATCTCTTGAACACTGACACTTCTACACTTACACTTGAACACTTACACTTCTATACTCACAATGGCACAGAAGTATCCAAGTGAACGCTTGTAAGTGAAAGTATGCAAGTGTCAGTATCCCATTGTAAGTATAAGAGTGAAAGCATCCAAGTGCAAGTGTGCAAGTGTAAGTATCCCAGCGCAAGTATGCAAGTGTGAGTATTGAAAAAACTTTCACGGGAGATATCCTAATGAAAAACATTTCCCCACTTTTATAAATTCTCTTTAAAGGCGGAGGGTGGGACGAACAGCGTCAACCGAAAACGCAACCCTCTGCGGAGATCGTGCGCGTCGAGCGCGCGAAATGCAGGCGAGCGTGCGATTTGTCCGTGGCGCGCGCAACCCTCAGCGGAGATGGTGCGTGTCGAGTGCGCGAAATGCAGGCGAGAGTGCGATTTGTCCGTGGCGCGCGCAACCCTCTGCGGAGATCGTGCGTGTCGAGTGCGCGAAATGCAGGCGAGAGCGCGACTTGTCCGGTGCCCGCGCAACCCTCTGCGGCGCGCGCAATGCAGGCGAGAGTGCGATTTGGTCGGTGCCCGCGCAACCTCTGCGGAGATCGTGCGTGTCGAGCGCGCGAAGTGCAGGCGAGAGCGCCACTTGTCCGGTGCCCGCGCAACCCTCTGCGGAGATCCTGCGCGTCGAGTGCGCGAAAGGCAGGCGAGAGCGCAATTTGTCCCGTGCGCGCGCGTATTACAACTTTAGTACGCGGAGCAAGCTGTGGAGCTGGAAGCTGAGAACTGGCGACTTTGTAGTACAACTTGAGTACGCGGAGCAGCTGGGGAGCTGGAAGATGAGAAGTGGCGACTTTGTAGTGCAACTTTAGTGCGCGGAGTATCGGGGGAGCTGGAAGATGAGAACTGGCGACTGTCCTAGAGTGAAGGAAACGTTACCTCTGACCGTATATCGATGGACACATCTCCTCTTGTCACAGGTCACTGCTTCGCAAAACTTGTTGCGTAGCTGCCTCAGCAATTTTCTATGTTCCATTCCAGCTCGGTTTGTTCGGTGAGATTTCCTGGAGGCGTGAACGCTCAAGGAGTGGACATTCTGAGGTGGATGCAACGTCTCAGCGAGGTCCGGGCTCTCAGACAGAAGAATATACTATTTCCCTTTACCAGCAGCTCAAATGCTCTCGAAGATGAGCTGAGCTGTCACCGCTTGGCCGCCGGTGGGGGGTTTGGGAGGCCTGTGCGCTACTTGGTTCACTATATTTACAGTGAAGAACTTCACCATTTGCCCTTACCAGCAGCTCAAATGCTCACGAAGATGAGCTGAGCTGTCACCGCTTGGCCGCCGATGGGGGGTTTGGGAGGCCTGCGCGCTACTTGGTTCACACCATTTCCCCTTACCAGCAGCTCGAATGCTGGCGACCTTGAGCGGAGCTGTCGCCGCTTGCCCGCCGGTGAGGGAGTTACAGCTTTGTGTCCTTGGGGCCACAGAGACCCACAGATTGAGAAACATTGTTCACACGACGTACGTGGAAAGACATACGGAAACATCATCATTTGCACCCACACCATAGAAAGACATACAGACAGAGACACATACACAAACAGACATAGATACACACACAGAGACCCACACACTCCTCAACACACTCCACTTAACACTTCACGCTGAACACTTAACACATAACTCACACTCTGACTTCACACGTGATGAAAAATGCTTTCGGGCCACTCGTCGTCTAGTTCTGGATTCCAATGGTGGCCAGGCATGGTGAGGCAGATGTGAGGGAACACAAGGGCATCGTTGCTAGGAACAAGGGCATCGCTACTAGTAGCTTCTAGCTACTAGTAACAATGCACTTTATCATGTGAGCATTGCTCAAAACCTATCGAGAGTTTGTTCTAATGGGCTCTTCTTTCGCAAGTTCCCTTCGCAACTCATGTCGCCGTTCAATCCGAATTGAAAGCGCGCAAACCTGAGCGGACCGCCGACCACCTTCGCACGTCATCGAATCCCGTCGAAACCCGTCATCGAAACGGGGTGCCGCCGTCGAAACCCATGCCATCCACTCCATCCACCACTGGATCCACCCATCTGCTCGATCCACGTGTCAACAGTCTGCCCCGGCCTGTGTCTGGAACAGTCTGCCCTGCCCGGACCACCACGGAGCGGTCGGTCCAGCATGTGACGGTGGACCGAAGGTGGGAAGAAGGACCACGCCCACGGCCCGTGTCTATTTCGAACGCCCCTACCAGGACGGACCCACCCATGTCGGGACACTCCATGTCTACCACCCCGAATCAAGGCCCTGGTAGAAAATGAACGGTTCTTTTCTTTTCGGCTCTTGATGGCTTCAAGATACCTTCGATCGGATGTTCAAAGGATGAAAAGGTAGAGAAACCCCGTGGCTGCCATTGGGGGAAAAAAAGCCGGTGTCACCCGCTGGCGCGGACAATGGTTTTGTGTGCGGCATAAAAAACAAACCATCTCTTCCGCCCAAGAGGTTTCTTGGTGTTTTGCGCGACGAACGGATGGAGCGCAGGTGTTTCATGGTGTTTTTGAGCTCGTCTTCGCTTCCGATGACTTTCCGCTCCGCTCCGGAGCTCCGCGCTCCACGGTCCGAGAGACGGACCCCGCGACGAGAAGAACGGAACGTGGCGCACACGCGCTCTCCGACGGCATGACGAGTAACATAAACCGGAAGCGAGTCGAGGTCGTGTCGTCACAAGAGGGGAGTCGAGTTCGTGTCGCCAACAGTGATGCCAACATATGCCAATACATGCCCAGGGTGTGGAGAACCAAGAGTGGACTCCCCACACCCAAACCGGTGTTGGGTCTAGAGTCTATCCTTTTGGCAGGGGGGTCGTTACCTGGGAGGTCTCCCTATTTCAAGACAAAGACCTCATTTTACTGGAGTTGGTCATGCAAAAAAAACAATACTTAATAGGAGGTAAAAGACGAGGCTTTACCCGGAATGGACTTGTGAAGCTGTGATGTCAAGACATTTGATGCCTTGATTCTCACCCTTTTCCGGCCAATCAACTGCAGTCAATCGACTGTCGAGTGGCAACTCGACGTCGGGTGCAGCTGTCAACGCAACGAAAAAGTGCTCGATCAACACCGTTTGTTCTTCGCCCCCACGCCAATCAACTGCGAAGTCTTAAGGGCTTAGGTTTTAAGCTTTAAGATCTTTATTGCTCCTTCAAGCATGTCATCTGTTCACCCTGAGATTCTCATGGCTTGGAATGCAACTACATGAACCCTCGAACCGATGCGGGAGCTGTTACTTCAGGCCAATCAGCGATGGCCTCCAACCTCATAGCAATGGATAGCAATGGCCTCCAACCTCATAGCAATGGCCTCCAACCTCATAGCAATGGCCTCCAACCTCATAGCAATGGCGGCCTCCAACCTCATAGCAATGGCGACCTCCAGCCTCATAGCAATGGCGGCCTCCAACCTCATAGCAATGGAGGCCTCCAACCTCATAGCAATGGAGGCCTCCA
>CAXAMN010010001.1:1580635-1600010 GCA_963970005.1 Durusdinium trenchii
GCCTCCAACCTCATAGCAATGGCCTCCAACCTCATAGCAATGGCCTCCAACCTCATAGCAATGGCCTCCAACCTCGGGTTTTAACATTCCAGGCTTCACGGGCTCCGTCACGGTTCGGATCTGCCCACGGCCCCCGCATCTGCCGCGCCTCTGCGTTTCCCCCTTGGTGCGCGATGGCCGGTGCCCCATCTTCATTCGGGAAAAAACGTACGGTTGGAGCTTCATCTCCAAAGAAAACTGCTGACAGGATCCTTGGACTCTGACCTTTTCGGGGTCGAATCCGACCTGAACAACAGGGTCGAGAAGGGGACCCGAACCGTTCACCGTCTCTGCCGGGCAGGTTTCGCACACACCTCCCGAGGCTCGACGCACACCACGTATCTTTGGTATTCGGATTTCATGGCCCTTCAGGGCCATCCACATGATCTACCCATCGGGGCCCTCACGATCCACATGCACCCCCTCCGGTCCGGTGGATGTGTTCGCACACGATCCCTTATATAGGTGCCAAAACGCACGTCGGGTCCGTTTTCGTACCGAACCTCAGGTTCGGTACGAAAACGGATCCCTACAGGGAGGGAGTGTAGTGGTTGAGGATGCCAGAGAGGGGGTTCTGTGATCCTTCGATCTCTTTTGTTGCGACTGAAAAGACCTGTGGGGGTCTAGCATTTAAAAGGTGTTTGAGTGGAACGTTTGGCAGAAGTTTGGCCCGTTTGGCCCTAAGAATCCGGACGGCTCTTCAGGTCAAAAACATTGCCACGGCGATCTTCAAGACGCCACGCAACGCCTGCACAAACGTCGTGTCTACACGTCACGCAGCGTGTCCACGCGAGAACGAGCGTGTCTGGCTGAGGAGGAGCGGAAATTGGAGGATCGAGGATCCCAATAGATACAGAAGGAGCATCTGATAGAGCTGTGAGATCTTGGAGTTCGATGGTCGATGTCTGGTATTTCTGGGACATGTGCCAAAATGGTTTCAGAAAATTGGTCGGTTCCATGTCGCTTTTCAACAGGATACATTTTTTTTTGTGCAACATGTCCTGCGACATGTCGCAGGCTGTCCATGCGGCATCCTTTCAGTCTTATCCATACTCCAGCAGCGTTGAAGATTTGCCTATCAGCAAGTTCCAAAATCGTCAAGGGTTCCACAGTCGTAAGATGTACGAGTCAAGTGGCAAGTGTCGAGTGTCAGTGTCGATTGTAGATTGTTATAGCCCATGCCATGCCTATCTCATTCTCTGAAGTGGATCTGTGGTGTAAAACCCACGTATATGCAGGTTCAAGGAGACTGTTCATTGCTCCCAACGAATTTCGCCCACCTGGCCTTCTTTATGCCCGGCAAAATTCCGAATCGCAGGTATCAGCTATAGTTTTGTGTTTGAAACCCGACCCCAAAAGACTAGTCAACTATACCAGGACACCCTAAGGGGTGTCTTTTGATAGCCCCTTAGAGGTGATTCAGGGTGTTCATGAAAACCACCCCGACAGTGGGTCCTAGTAGGAGATCTTTGCCACTGCTATATGGGTTGATCGTTTGCTGCTTCCTAACCAGGCACCCTGGCAAACGAGCATTCTGAAACCCGTGCACCGAGGCAGGACCGACCAGTATATCCCAACAGCGCAGAACAAAGGAAACACATTTGTAAGCACTACTTGGGGCCAATGTGGGTGATATCCACATAAGAGGATCCACCAAAAAAGACTGGGCAAAAACCTATGTCTGCAATATTTAGATCCCATTTTGGAGCCATCTCAACTTTGCCCAGGGCAGAAGGCCCAAACCCAAGAACCAGCCACTCTGGAGCCGGAGATTCACCCTTCTCTGACCGCTTCTCCTGCCACCGAGCTGCAAGTTGCCATCATGCCACTAAGTTTGACGGGCTGGTGTTGGCTGGGTTCCTTTCAGGACATAACACCCAATGTTACATTCACATCATTCTGTGTCATGAGGCAAGTCCTTCAACCTGTTCTTCGAGTCCAGTTACTGCACTCTTGCATTTTTGAGCCGCAAATGACACACGCCATGGGGGATTTTCAGCACAGACTACATGTGAAAGAAGTAACCAAAGCATGCCTCGGTAGCTCTATACAAAGGTCCTCAGGAAATCTCAAGTCCCTGTGGACAAATATCTAACACTCCACCAGTCGTTCATTAAAAAACACTGAGCAAAAAAATCATCTGTGTGAACTGGTGAAGAATGAAACCCTATTTTCACCCAAACCCATTTATCATGTTGACAAATCATGCGCAACTCATTTTTGCGCCTTTGGGCCTTACTTACAATGGGAGTGAGCGCATCGACCTGTACGCGTCCACACCGCCATGTTACATGAGGCCTGAGCTGATGGGAGTTTGATTGAATCTTGTCACCCTGATGGCAGAAGGGATGCACTGACTGCAGGGTCAGATCACAGGCCTGGCTCGATTGGCCAGATTTGCGCACGATTCCCATTGTGTCCTGTTCTTCTTTCACTTCACTTGAGCCTTTCCTCTTGATCTGCAATGGCAAGCTGCATGATCTGCCGCTGCACGTTCACTTTCCACTGCACACTTTTTGGGCAGAACCACCCTGCCACACTCAAGGCTCCAACACTTGCTAAGCAAGCCAGTCCGAACAACATCCAAACCCACCACGAATCTTCACTGGTCTCTTCCTCAATCGGGAGATGAAGATCTTGACGATGCCAAGCATGTGCAACATTCTGGCCGCGACCTACCACAATGGCATGTGGGTCAAGGTTATGGGCCATTTTGCACGGGTGGAGACGCCATGTGTGCAGAGGTTGCACAGGTCATCTTTTGCTAGTAAAGAGAGAGTAAAAGAGAGTTACGATCCAGGTTGCAGTAGGAAAGACACCCAGAAGAACAAAAATGCCAACGCACAACCAACCCAAAACCACACAACACCAAACCAAAACCAAAACCAAAACCCCAAAAGACAGACTGCAACCTGGGGTGTAGCTCTAGCGGCCGTGTAAGCCAAATTGAAAGCAGGTGAAACAGAGGCAATGAATTCGGTTGGCTCTCAGTGCATCTTCGCGACGATGGAGGGCTGAGTTTCGTTCCTTGCGACAGCATACTCCTTTTTGCACTGACTTGTCATGCTTGTCAATGACAGCGTGTCCTGAAGCAGGTCACTATGGGCGAAGTTGCGTCGCGAGAGCATTCTGGTGGGCATTGGAATGCCTTGCAGGCAGCAATTGGTGCATGCATCATTGGGTGTCGGTTCCGTACAAAACTGCAGGGTGCTCGGAAGGCAGCTTGGATTTGGTGCAAAGGAAAACCACTGCCAGTAGCTTACAATAGCTTCGGGCTGTTGCAAGCAAAGCTGAAGTGTAGCCGCTTCCAAGCAGGCACGAAGTTGAGGCAAACCTACAAAAGGGACAACTCCTCCCCGAGGGGAGGAGAGTGACAGGGATGCAACACATGCTTGTGGCGGTGACTCCATAAACAGCTTAGCCACGGGAGTCACAGAAAGACAATCGTCCCATAGAGTTCAAAAGGGACAAAATGCGCGCATCTTGTCGCGCAAGTCTTGTGCAAGGCATGTGCAAGGCATGTGTAAGCCGTTCGTCGATCGTCTGTACCACGCAAAGCCCCACTATCTAGGTGAAACAAAGGTAAAACGCCGTTACCCCATATCTAGTATGCCTCTGAGGCCTGCACTCTTTGTACTCATCCAGGACCGCCACTAAGGTGGCAGCCTGGGCGCTGTCTATCTACACTATTGCGCTGTACAGAGAGTCGTCAGAGGCGAAGGGATTGTTCAGCAGGACCGACACATCGGTGCCAGCCTGGGCGAGCAATTTCTTTTCCACGAGTACGGACGCCATGTGGGCGGTGTGCCCAGGTCATCATAGAAAGGATGGAAACTCTGCATATTGGTAGGGGGTTGCGGAGCAACCCGAAAAGACAGAAAACCAAAAACCCACCCCAAAAACACCAGCACCAAAAGACCCCAACAACCAATGTGGGCAGAGTTTCGTCTGTACTAAGGTGAGACGTGTGAAACTTGAGAGAGTGTCGTACTAACTAGATGGGCCTGAATTCTCGACGAATGCAGTACGCTGTATCAGGACTTTGGCTGTTGTCCATGAAGGCCATTCAACGGTGGCCTTCGTGCGCAGACAAGGGAAAGAGTCACCCTGGCATCCTGTTGACTCTAACCTCGCTTGTCAGGCATCAATCTCATAACATGAAAGACGAGGATGAGATTGATGGGGCACAGTGGCTCGCCTGGGATTCCTTGGGCCCCTTCTTGGATCTGGGGCTGAGAGGGATGAACCGACATGACGGGTACAAGCGATGAAAAGGGAAGAGACAGATGGGCCCCTTCACCGCTGTCATTCACCTTCCAGTTCTTTCCAGCGGTTACCAATGATTTCCTCTTCCAAGATCCACTGCTTCCAAGGGGTTATTCTGGGTGGATCTTGGTCGGGTTCTTCTCTCTTATATTTTTCCCTCCCACTTCTCTCCAACTTAGGGGCTTGTGGACTGGTCTTTGTCTGGGGATTCACCACCTGCCCTTTTTGGAAGCAAGGACAGGCGGCTAGAATCCAGACCAGGCGGAAAGGACCGACCAAAATCAAAATAAGTAAACTGCATTCTTAATTTTGGTCTCTGGCCCTCGGAGTTAATGGTCTCTTCGTCTTTTTCCTTTCCCTTCCACCGCTTATGACCGTTACGATTGATGGCACCTTCATGTCGGTTCATCCCTCTCAGCCCCAGATCCAAGAAGGGGCCCAGTCAGACACGGCGGCCATGGAAAGAGCCCTCACGATACAGCCGATGGGATCACTTCGGTCGCCTTTTGCCCTCGGTCGCAGGCACTTCAGCTTTGTTCGAAGACTAATAGAGCAGCTGGTGCGAATGAATTGCAGCACGAAAGTTTATGATGATCGTTGCAGGTCATCCAGTTGCGATGCTTTGCAGGCCTTGGAAAACAGCCACTCTGTGGCATAACCACTACAAATGACTGCACGAGCAAAGGAGGCTGTGGCCAGGCTTGGGTACAGAGGTGAGAGACATCGCAACGAAAGTGCGGCTGCAGGCAACCTATTGACCTCCCTCAAGCAGGGGGAGGCATCACACGCCCGCCCAAATGGCTCCCGAGCAACAAGCGGGAGGAGCCTGGGGGGCGTGCACATTTCCAATGAGATATATAGAGCGGTCATCAAAGGTCACTATCCACCGGCGTGCATGGCCCTGGTGAAACTGGTGAAACCCAGATTTATCCTAGCATGGTCCTTGTCCCATCTTTGTACAAGATTGGCTGAGTGCTGACTCCCACAAACAAAGAACTGAGGTTCTCACCTGGGTGCCAATCGTCTACAGTTCTACTGCCGCGCGCCCAATCTCCGGCCAAGTTTTTTTGCACGGGTCGAGGCGCTATGTGTGCAGAGGATGCACAAGTCACCTTAGTCTAGTAAAAGAGAGAGATACGAACCAAGCAGCAACACCAGAACAAGAAACCCAAAACCGCAACCAACCCAACAAACCAAAAGAACCAAGAAAGGTGCAAGGTTCGTACCTCAGGTAGGCTGCGTAGGCCAATGCAAAAGAGTGAAACGCAGTGAGACGGGGGCGATGAATTCATTCTTTACGCTCAGTACTTCTCAGTCAGGTTGGCAAGTTTTCCTCAAAGGGAGCAGTGAGATGGGTGCACAGCTATTGGAATCAGCTGAGATAGGTGCGCACTGCCGGCAAGAATGTTCGATGAGGTACCTCAAGGTTTTCCAACATTTCTTGAGGTTGCAGCTTTGCAGTCGTGTTGCCTCGCTTCAAACGCCCAATCTCCGGCCAAGAGCTGAGGCTCACAGCCAGGTCGGCTCACTAACAGCAAGGTGTGGAGACGAACTTGGCGAGCGGCTGATCCAGCTTGCCTGGACAGATTAGCCTTTCTGCGTCTCTCGTGGCATAGCTGTTTAAGAGACACCGTTGCATTGCTGAAGTGGAATGCTGCCGTCTCCCCCCCTCGGGGGGGTGGCGACCATGCCGGTACGGTGCTCCCTTGCACCCTCCATGTCTGCTCGTGGCAGGCTGTTTCTGTCTTTCGTTGATTTGTAGTCTTCGGGGGTTGACTCAGCTGACTCAATCATTTTCCCGGCGCCTCAAGTGCCTCGCAGCCTACGTAGGCTATCTCATTCGTCATGTCCTCACAAATTTGCTGATATTGTGTGGTGTAAATGCGTACTGATTCGTCTCGTTTCTTGGGTCCGAGCTGTCCATCCATGCATTACAACTTTGCGCTTCAAGCGATGATGCCTCATTTGAAGTAAGGCACCTTGGCCGCATTGCTGAACCCTCATCGCATATCACCGCAAGATGAATGCAACCAGTTCGACAGCAGTACACCAATCTCACGGACTCTCTCGAAGAAAGAGGACTATGCCCAGAATGTGATGAACTGAGTGCAAAGGAGAATTCGTTGCCCCTCCGTTTCACCTGGCTTCACTCTCTCCACTGGCTTACGCAGCCAACCTGAGGTACGAACCTTGCTCCTTTTTGGTTGGGTTGGGTTTGGTTTTGGTTTGTGTTTTGGTGTTCTGGTTTCGTGTTGCCGCTTGGTTCGTATCTTTCCTCAAACAGAACAGTTCTGAGCTCACAGCACTTTTGGAACGCTCAGTCCTGCAGACAAACAACAGTCTCCTGCAGCTTGACAAGGTGCAGTCGCTGACAACTTTGCCAGGCAGCCTCACAATGGTGTGGACGCCAGTCTCCACCTGCACATGTCGAATGTCTAAGATGTGCGAAAAGGCATTGGGCAGCACTCGATCGTTGTTCTTCGGCAGGAACAAATATGGCTTTGGCTCTTTGTCGCAGTTGTCCTTTGTGTTCCGCTGCACGAAGCACCGGCGCACAACAAGGCTGAAGCGGTTGCATTCATGCAAAGTGTCCCAAATAGGGTCAACAAGGATGTGTGCTCCCACTGACGAAGTCCAGCTGACACCGAAAGGTGCTGTGTTTGCCTATGAGTGGGAGACTCTCAATTACGGCATTCTCAAACTCACTAAGGCGATCAAATTCTTGTGGTTCGATTGGCAGCTGGATTTCATCCCCTGCCAGGGTGACCAAGATGAGGACTACACAAAGTAGCACAGTTAAGTATGGAAGCTTGGAGGTACTGTCCAGTCATCCCCATTGGGAGGGATATAGTGGAGCCACCATGGGAGCGCCAACCGAAAGCAAGCCTCGAAAGCATCATGAGCGGCATATGGACGCCGCAGATAGCTCGCACTACTCCCGGGGGAAGCAGAGAATTTGAGGGTTTTGGAGGCCAGATTCAGCTTCTAGAATCCCTCTTCTTTTTCCGTGAAAACAGAAGACGGTGCATAGAGGTTATGCATAGTTGGAGATCAGCCTCGTCTGAGATCCACCTGTAGGCCTTGATCGGCGACTTGAGGTTCTACATACAATAGTTAAAGATCAGCCCAGTTCCCTGCCCCCAGTTCCCTGTTCCCAGTTCCAGTTCCCTCCCCCCAGTTCCCTTCCCGCCAGTTCCCTGTCCCAGTCCCCTGCCCCCAGTTCCCCACTTCCCTGTCCCAAGTTCCCTGTCCCCAGTTTGCTGAGTTCCCTGCCGCCCAGTTCCCTGCCCCAGTTCCATGCCCCCAGTTCCCTGTCCCTAGTTCCCTGTCCCAAGCCCGTTCCCTGTCCCCCAGTTCCTGTCCCCAGCAAGTTCCCTGTCCCCAGTTTGCTCCCAGTTCCCTCCCCCCAGTTCCCTACCCAGTTCCCTGCCCCCAGTTCCCTGTCCCCAGTTCCCTGTCCCAAGTTCCCTGTCTCCAGTCGCAGTTCCCTGCCCAAGTTCCCTGTCCCAGTTCCCTGCCCCCGCTTCCCTGTCCCAGTTTGCTGCCCCCAGTTCCCTGTCCCAAGTTCCCTGTCCCCAGTTTGCTGCCTCCAGTTCCCTGCCCCCCACTTCCCTGTCCCAGTTCCCTGTCCCCACTTCCCTGTCCCAAGTTCCCTGCCCCCGCTGATCTCAGACACAGCTGATCTCAGACCAAGCATTAAGAAAAAACAACCGTGCTCAAAAATGGTGTTCCCGCTGATCTCAAAACACAGCTGATCTCAGACCAAGCATGAAGAAAAAAACAACCACCGTGCTCAAAAATGGTGTTCCCGCTAATATCAGACACAGCTGATCTCAGACCAAGCATTAGAAAAAACAACCACCGTGCTCAAAAAATGGTGTTCTCGCTGATCTCACACACAGCTGATCATGAAGAAAAAACAACCGCCGTGCTCAAAAATGGTGTTCTCGCTGATCTCAGACACAGCTGATCTCAGACCAAGCATTTTTTTTGCACGGGTGGAGGCGCTATGTATGCCGAGAGGCACAAGTCACCTTGATTGAATTAAATAGGGACACTAAGGAGATACGAGCCAAGCATCAGAGCAAGGCACCACACCACAAAACAGCCAACAAACAACCAACCCAAAACACCAAGCTGATCTCAGACAAGCATCAAGAAAAAAACAACCCCCGTGCTCAAAAATGGTGTTCTCGCTGATCTCAAACACAGCTGATCTCAGACCGAGCATTAAGAAAAAACGCCAAGTCAAATCAAGAGTGAAAACCCAGGCTCTGCTCGAACTAACTCGATCAGCTCTTGTCCACTTTTCTCCGCACTGGTTGCGGAGACCTTTTGCTCGACAAGGTGGAAGATTTGATGGCAGGAGAGCGAACAACGTGGAGGGGGCCTTATGCTGAGGAAACCGCCTTTGCATCGTGTCCCAGATTCCGTCTGCCGGCGTGGCTCAACCTTATCCCAGACTCAGGATATGTTCCAATTTTGCAAGGCGCAGACTAAGCCAGAGCGTCATTTCGCAATGCAAATAAACAATGACTGCGCTCAGTTTTGTCACTATTTTGAGCCCAAATCGGTGCCCATGTCAAGACCAAGCCTTGCCATCTGCTCCGAGTTTTTTTGCACGGGTGTTGGTTGGGGCTAAAAAAAGAAGCGCAGACCCTCTGCAGGAACTTCCCTAAGCTTTCGCAGTCGCAAGAGGTTTCTACAAGGTAATGCGAACGCTTTCACTGTGGAACTGGTCAACGCCTTTCGGCGATGCCATATTCAAATCAGTAAGCCAGCAGTGAAAACGCCGCCCTCAAAGACGCAGCATTAAATCATTGGTTTTTTTCCCACGAGTGCGGACGCCATGTGGGCGGTGTGCCCAGGTCATCGTAGAAGGAAAGGAAACACTGCATATTGATGGGGGAAGCAAACCAAAACCACCAACCCCAAAACACCAAACAAAAACCCAAAACCAACCCCAAAACAACCACAAGAACCACAACAGCGGACCCCCAACCAATGTGAGCAGTGTTTCCTCTGTACTGAAAGTGAAACAGGCGAGAAAGACGAGCTGCAAAATATCTAAGGGCCTGAGTACGAAAGGCAAAATGCTTCTGGTCGTGGGTAAATGCACGGATCGGCCAATCAAAAGTGGCCACACTCCATTGGCAAGGATAAGGTCATCCAAGCCATTTTGATGGTTGGCACTCGGCGTAGTTTGGCATCACGCGAAGTACCAAGAGCAAAGTCAGCAGTTGTCAGATGACTACGGCAAAGAGTCATCGGTTGCAAAGCATGGCAAGCCGTGGAAAATTCCCTCTCCGTGGCACAATCCATACAACTGATATCTTGAGTGTGGAAGTGGAAGGCATCGCAACGAAAGGACTGCTGATTTCCCTCCCACAAGGGAGGCACAACACACCCCCAATGGCTCCCACGCGTTAGCCAAAGGGGTTATGGGGGTTGTTCACTCTTCCATCAGATAGTGAGCATTGAGAACACTATTCTGCAGCATGCATGGCCCATGTGAAACAGGTGAAACAATGACCTATCCTAGCATGGTACTTATGCCATCTTTGTACAAGATTGGCTGTGGTTCGGCTCCCGCAGATGAGCAACTAAGGTTCTCCCTGGGCGCCATCCATCAACCGCTCGCTACCACCCGCCTACCTTGGACGAAGAGCTAGGGCTCCCATTCCGGTAGGCTCACAAAACTGCAGGCGATGTAGGCGAGGATGACAACTCTATCTGCTTTGCGGGGCCTGACTCACACTCGAACAGTGGGGGAGTATGCCTTATGCTAAGCAGGGCGCGTACCCACTGTCAGGGATCATGTGCAACCAAGGCGGCCATCTCATGGCCGGACAAATGGCAAAAGCATTTTCTTCTGCGTATATTCCCCTCCATTTATGCTGGCCTGGGAGCTTGACAAGCCTACAGAGTGCAGTGCAGTCCAGAAAGGCTCGGCTAGCAATGTAGTGCAGTGAGGGCGGTATGGCTAGTTCCGGTAGTGCAGCACAGTTCATGAAGGCTTTTACTCTTATGGTATGGAGCGTGTATGGTAGTCTGACTTCACAAAGACTAGTGCAGTGCGCAAATGTAAATTCCTGTATTTCGTCGATCTTGGCGTTCGAAAGGTCAACTTTCTTCAACAATTGACAGTTGTCACAGGCATGCGCTCCCAACACTTGGAAGTCCCTAGTAAGCTCAAGTGTACCTATCCCTGTGGAACTGAGGCATCCTTGTGACAGCTCCCTGGCATGCGTTCGAGCTGGCAACTCTTGTGGATGAGCAGCCTCTCGCAAGACAAAGGTGGCCAAGTTGATGCAATCTCGAAAGAGATAGTGCCCAAGTTGGGTGGAACTACAAAATTGATTCGCTACGCCCTCAATAGCATAGACCCACTGCAGGGAGCTGCATTCAGCAAAGGCTTTATAGCCAAACTCCACGCAGCCAGGCACCCTCGGAATGTGTTGTCTGCTATTCTTACCACCGAAGCTGGCATTCTAACAATGCATAGCTGTCGACAACACTGCCATGCCTCTGCACCCACCACCCTAATTCCTGCTTCTACGCTGACGTGACGCAGGCGCGGCACCGCTGCGAAAGCGCCCTCAGGGACCATCTCCTCTGGATTCATGGGAACATGGACTGCGAGGGGAATGTCTCGGAATGAACACCCTTCGAAGGTCTCCTTTGAGGGAAGGACTTCGCAGCAGCTGCGAAACACCATGGTGTACTCTGTGCTTTGTTGCAATTTTTCCCAGATTGGGTTCTCTAAGTAGGTGTGCGTGTCAGCTTGCAAGAAGTCGACTGTACATCCAAAGACCTTCAGGTCAGTCACTGAGGCGAGGTAGTCGACAACATGATCTTCGAGGTCCTCAAATCTATCAAATTTGGCTACACTCATAGAGATGTTCACGACAGTGCCGGAGAGGGCGTTAAGTATCAAGTGACACTCCATGACCGGTTCGTGCTCTCGAGGAGAGCTAGCCTCGGAGGAAAGAGGAGTCGCCATGTGCGGACTACTCAAAAAAATCGCTGAGTGAGCCAAAAGAAAACTTATCATGACCTTCGTGGCTAGTACTTGTTATCAGCCTTTGGCTACTCAGGGCACGGGAACATGGCTTCTCCAGCCTAAGGGCTGCTTGTCTCTGTAATGGAGTTCCTCTGAGTGTGGATCCCTTGACCCAGGGCAAGTGCTAAGGCACCCCCCCGCCGTTTAGCCTATCCCTGAAGTTTGACTGGCGAACAAGCCGGTGGCGGGGTGTGTGACATGGGCAAAAGCAGGCACCAGGTCGGGCGGGGTAGGGTACCTTGCTCAGGACAAGTGCTAAGGCACCCACCCTGGATAACTGCCTTACAGGCGGGCCAGGGTAACTGATCAGGGGAGTTCAGTATGGAGCTCCTCATCAAAAGCATCAGAGTCCGGATCTCCCGGTGAAAGCAGCTCTACCCAAGACGCTCTTTCAAAGTTATCACACATCAGGAAAGCATTGTTTTCTGCTTGGATGGTTCCTTCAAAATCTCCACAGTCTAGGAGTGTGAAGAGTGCTAGTTGCTCACACCCGCAGAAGGCTCGAATGCCTAGGTATCGTAGTTCTGTTGGGATAACTAGCTCGCGAAGCGATGTGCAACAAAGGAAGGCTTCCTTGCCAATTCGTTGCAGCTTTGGCGGTAGCCATATGTCAGCCAAGGCAACACAATGTGCAAAGGTGGAGTTCCAGATGGCCGTGATTTCCGTGCACATGAGGTTAACCTCCACTAGTCGCTTGCAGTTTTCACAGGCCTTCGGGCCAATGTTGCGAAAGTCGCACGGGAGGCAGAGGCTCTCGATGCCAGCTCCGCAAAAACTGCCATCTGGCAGCGTTCGAGACCTATTGGTTTTGTCCGTCGCGAAATTAATTAACGTAAGCGTAAGGCAACTTTCGAAAGCAAAGGGGCCCAGCTGCGCCCCGGGTGCCAGATCATTGGTGGTCTCTATGCTGTTGCCAATGCCCACTCTAGAGCGAGCAGCGCTCGGCAAAAACTCTTCGGCTGAACTGAACACACCCCGGGGCCACGACCTCCTTGAGGACATAGCAGCCTTGGAAAACTCCATCGTCAAGGCTGACGACCGAAAGTGGTAGCTTTACTATCTGCAGCTGTTGGCAGCTTTGCCACGCAGCAAAACCAATGTGCTTCATCCCCGCCGCCACTTCTACATGTCGAAGCATTGGCATAGCATAGAAGGCTCTATGGGCTACTTCTTTGCGAGCATTGATGGAGACTCGAACTGCTTTGGGGTATCCCTCCCTGTCGCTATCTTGGAATTGCCAAACCGAATGGCCTTCCTCCATGCAAGGCCGTATGATTATCTGCAGCTTGTTTCGCTGCAGTAGGGCGGTATGGAAGTCCTCTGACAGCGGTAGTTGGGTATCCGGCTCGAAGAGGTCAGCCTCACAGCCAAATACCTCAATGTCCGACACAGTTGGCAGAAAACTGACAATGTCGTCCTCCAGCTGAGCGAGGTCTTCATAATGAGTCAGGTTTGCCGGCATGTAAAATTCATTGCCCGCTAGTGTCACCAACGTGATGACGATGTCACCCAGGTCGTTGCTGGCTCAAACAGATTAGCACGCATACCAGAGGAAAACAATGGCTAAGGCCACCACTTTCACATGATTTCCGGAGCAGGTGATAGTCCCCAGCAAGAGCTGGTTGTGTCTGGCAGCTAAATCCCCTTCACGGACCAGAATGGGCAACAGGCGGTCACGCTGGAGGACCTGGCCAACATGACAGAGTCGTTGGTGTGAACCCTCCACACCGTCGGACCACCCAGAGAATGCACAAGAGCAACACAGAGCAAGGAGGTGCTGCAGCCACAAATCAAACTGTCATCGGAACAGAAGGCCATGCAATGTATGGCTACTGCCACTGCCAGGAAAGGCGTCGCATTGCCCCCCCTACTCTACAGTGACTTGCCCCGAGAATGGCCAATGCAATGTCGCCAGTTCTCAGCTTCCAGCTGCACAGATTGCTCCCCAAGTTGCACTACAAAGTCGCCAGTTCTCATGGTCCAGCTTGCCAGATGCTCCCGTGCTAAAGTTGCACTACAATGTCGCCAGTTCTCAGCTTCCAGCTCCACAGACTCCGCGTGCCAAAGTTGCACTAGAAAGTCGCCACTTCTCAGCTTCCAGCTCTGCAGATTGCTCCGCGTACTGGAGTTGTACGAGAAAGTCGCCAGTTCTCAGCTTCCAGCTCTACAGATTGCTCCGCGTGCTGAAGTTGTACCAGAAAGTCGCCAGTTCTCAGCTTCCAGCTTGACAGTGACTCCGCGTACCAAAGTTGACCCAAAAAGTCGCCAGTTCTCAGCTTCCAGCTGCACAGATTGCTCCGCGTACCAAAGTTGCACTAGAAAGTCGCCAGTTCTCAGCTTCCAGCTCCACAGACACTCCGCGCAAAAAGTTGCACTACAAAGTCGCCAGTTCTTCGTCCAGCTCGCCAGATACTCCGCGCACTAAAGTTGTGCTGCAAAGTCGCCAGTTCTTCGTCCAGCTCGCCAGATATTCCGCGCACTAAAGTTGCGCTGCTCAGCTTCCAGCTCCCTAGATGCTGTGCCTGCCACGACATCTCCACATGGAGGTCACAAAGCACTTGCGCCTGCCGCGCATCGCGCATTGAGGTTCACAAAGAGTGCTGGAGCTATATAACGAATTTTCCTAACATCAGGCCAGTCCATGTGAGGTTCAAGGTGGGTGCCTTAGCATCTGTCTTTAGGAAACATCCCCGGCCCTAGGCACAGTCAATGAGCAGAGTCAGAAGCTTTTGGCTCAAACAGTAAATGAAAGTAGTCGGCCACACATGGAGCTCGACGACTCATCCAGGCTTAGCACTCCCCCTGAAAGGGAGCCGGTCATGGACTGCTCCTTGGTACTGACAACGCTCTCGGGGGTGACTATCAAGGTCTCTCTCAGTGTGGCAAAGTTTGATCGATTTGAGGACCTAGAGGACCAGGTTATGGACTATCTGGTCTCAGTTACTGACCTTAAAGTGTTTGGGTGCTCCATCGACTTTCTGCAACTGCCACGCAGACATACCTAGAGGACCCAATCTGGGACAGGCTACAGCAAAGCGGCATACACTATTGTCTTCAGGGATAGCAGTGTAATCCTGCCATCGCAGGAACAACTTGAAGGATGCCCTATCCATCATGTTCCGCTTGCTGTTCATGTCCCCATGAACCCAGAGGAAATCGTCCCGGAAGGGGCTTTTGCAGCGGTTCCGCGTATGCGGCATGTCAGCGTAGAGTCAGGTATCAGGCTCATCGAGGCAGAAGCGTGGCAAAATTGTCGGCAGCTCCGCATTGTCAAATTGCCGGCCACTCTGGTCGGCATTTCCGATAATGCCTTTCGCGACTGCAAACTACTAAACAGTGTCTCGGCTCCTGATTGCCGGGAATTTGGATACAAAGCCTTTGCGGAATGCTGCTCCTTACAATGGGTGTATGCATCGGACGGGGTTGCAAATAGGTTCAGCAGCGAAGCCAAGCTCAGGCATTATCTCTTCAACCTTGCTGAGTTTACCTTGAGTGAGCTTCCATCCCCCCGAGGGTCAACCCTGCAGGCCGGGACCGGTGAGCTGGCGCCAGGCTGTCTTAGCTCTACGGGAATCACCACACTTGCTCTCACGAAGTATTTTACAACTATTGGAGCGCATGCGTGTGACAGTTGCCGACTGCTTAAGAGGGTTGACCTCTGCAACACCAACGTTGAAGAAACTCCGGAATTCACCTTTGTGCACTGCACTAGCCTCAGAGAAGTTCTCCTTCCGTCTACTCTCCATACAATTCGAGTTAAAGCCTTTATGAACTGTGCAGCCCTTGTTGAGCTTGCCATCCCGCCCTCACTAAAATATATTGGAAGTAGGGCCTTCTTGGATTGCACTGCCTTTAAGAGGCTCGCCAAGATGCCAGGAAGGCACAAATGGCGAGGAGTCTATGCTGAAGAGAATGCTTTTTGCCATTTGTCCAGATATGAGGTGGCCACCCTGGCTGCATATGATCCCGGACATGGGATACACCCCTGGTCTTGGATGAAGACACGCCTCTCTTTTTTTTCCACGAGTACGGACGCCGTGTGGGCATGGTGCCCAGGTCATCATTGAAGGAAAGGAAATACAGTCAGATGGTGGAGAAAAGGACAAAGACAACCCAACAACAAACAAAACAAAACCAACACCAGCCCACCGGCCGAGACTCCACCATCAAGAAGTATTTCCTCTGTACTAGGGTGAAACAAGTGAGACGCTGACTGCTGACTATCTATGGGCCTGAATTCACGAAAGAAGAGCATGGCAGCGAGGGGTTGTGCTCTAGCGAAACCTCAACGAAGTCGTCAAATGGACTTCACATCTCTATTACCAGTGACCAGCGGCCACTGCACAGAGTGGCAAACAAAAAACCTGGTCACAATGCAAGTCCCGGGCATTGGTATGCTCTAACGCAGGTCTGACCCTTGCCTAAGTGGATCAGTGGTTGCTACGCTGATCATGCCGTGGAAAAATCCTTTCTTGTAGCACAACCCTTGCAACTGGTTGCACATACAAGTCAAGAGGCATAGTAGTTGGTAGTGTTCAGGCAGTGGCGGCCATAGCAAACGACGAAAGCCTGCAGGTAAGGGTGCGAAAGTCTCACCCCCCCGAAGGGAGGTCATCTCGGCACCCTTCGGCACACAAAGGTGCCAAAACGGGGTGCGCCCTAACTTTGATGCTGCGTCATTGCAAAAGCATTGTTCTGTTGCGTGCAAGGCCCGTGTGAAACAGGTGAGACCGTGGACCTATCCTAGCATGGTATATGTGCCTCTTTGTACAAAATTGGTAATGTCGGACATCAACAGAGGGAACTAAGGTTCCTTCTGGGCATCCTCCATTGCCACTCTCTACCACCCGCCTGTTGGGAACGAGGAGCTAAGGCTCTCATTCCTATTGGCTCACTGTATCGTGAATGTCGAAAAGAAGTTGGCGACTCTACTCAATGTTTGCACATTTCACTTGACGTAGCTTCCTGGCGGAGTGCTTATGCACCATTCCCGCCGCGAAAGCATTGCTAGCCTTTGGTGCAGGTTCTAGAAAATCTTATCTCCATAAATCATTGGCATCGGCCGGCAAAACTCGGTGCCATTCGGGCTGATCGAGTTGCTCACATTTGTCAAAGGCATTGGGTCGGGCATATGTCCCTCGCCATGTTTTACTTTTTCCTTGCTTGCATATTGCTCGAAGTTGCGTGCAACCTGCAAAAGCGCATCGCGCCATGTAAAGCAGGGATGGTGGAGTGGAACCTCCTGTAGCGAGGTACACTTAGGAAAGGCTTCTTGCTCTATGATCCTCAAATTGCGGGAAAGGCAGAGTTGTTGCAGCTGCGTGCAGCCTGTTGTACAAATGTGGGCATGTTGGTCTCTGAGCAGTGACGACACCTGGCTGACACTTCTCTCCTTTGGAGAGGGCAGTCGGATTGCTTTGGTGTGGCGCACTTGCTACTTGACATTTACGATATGGCTCTGATGAGCTCAGGCCATGTCCGTGCACTAGCAAAGGCGACTGTGGCCGGTCAAGGGCACGGAGGTGGTGGACATTGCAAACAAACGTAGCTGCAGGCAACCTACAGACCTGCATGGACCTGGTGAAACAGGTGAAACCGAAATATTCCCTAGCATGGTACTTTGCGCCAAGATTGGCTGAGCGCAGACTCCCCCAGACGAAACTGAGGTTCTCACCTAGCTCACTTGCAGCGAAAGGTTTAGACACTGTTGGCAGACAATTTGTTGAAAGTCATGGCCACCAATGGAGGCATCAGTGATTCCCCGATCACGTCCTTCTCGACATTGGAAGTTGGCCACAAGATCCTGGTATGAACACAGGAAGCGCTAAGCATGACAGGGCCCTCCCTAATCCATGCATTGTTTACACCTCCTGGAATGAATAATCGCGTAGATCATAAGGGGTACGACAACAAACGCACGTGCTCCGGTGGAGACAGCATGCGAAATTGTAGAGCTAACCTTAGCATCCATGCCAAAATCATCTACTTCAATACGTTAACCCTGAGTCTGTTCTATTACTCGCAATCTCATCGATACTTTTCCCCTCCACTGCTGAAGCCAATCTATCAGGAATGAGTGGCCTCAAGGGCTTCGACATAAGGGATTTAGACATTGGAAGTTGGCCACCAGATCCTGGTATGAACACAGGAAGCGTGAAGCATGCCATGGTTCTCTTCCTAAACCTTGCATTACTTACACCTCCTGGAGTTAAACGATGCGTAGAGCGTGCAGTTCATTGGGCTGAAACTGAGAAATGCTCCTCCTGTTTGTCTGCTCAATTGGAGCAACACACTCTTTATATTTACCAATTCGTTTAGGTTGATAGGACGGCAAGCCTATACTTCTGAACAACTTGAGTATTGCATACTCAAAGAAGGGAGCCTTGCCAATCATGCTCTGCAACAGTCTGCTTTAGGTCACTGGGACTCTAGGTCTCTAAAGGAGAGGCCTCTGCAAGACAAAACTCAAGTGTCACGGCATGTCCTTCATTCCCTAATAGACAAAGACGAAAGCCTTTTGGTTGATACCCTTCATCCTTACTGAAACAAACACGAATGCACTTAGATTGATGGGACGGCAAATCTGTGCTTCTGGACCTGGATGGCTGATAAATGTACGTGTCTACAACCCAAGTTCGCGGCTGCATTAGTTTAGCAGGAGACGACAAATTACGCCCGTAGCTTACAAGACAACAACCTGTGAGTCACAGTGTTGGTGGCTTAGATTTCTTGCAACCTCCCTGCAAACCAACAGGTAAAACATGAGTACTGCATACCCGAAGAAGGGAGTCTTGCAAATCATACCCTGCAACAGTGTGGTTTAGGTTCGCTAAGACTCAAGATCTCTGGAGGAAAGGCCTTGGTCTTTGCAAGACACAGCTTCAGCTTAACGGCATGAGTTGTCCAGTTTTCCTGCTGCCCCCCCACCAGTAGACAGGAATGGCCAGGCGTACTGTGGACAGTGACTGAGGTCACCTCTTTGAAAGGGCGGACTGCGGACTGTAGACAAAAACGGCAAAACGACACTCGAGACAACACTTAGGATAATCTCCAAGGCACAAGGCGATGAACGAAAGGACTTAAGGCTATTAGCCGATGAATATACATTGCCACGACCAAACTTCGCGGCTGCATGTGACCGGCAATAGACGAAATTTGCGCCTGCAGCTTGCAAGACAAATGAATAGAGAAATAATAAAGTTGAGTCACAGTATTGGTGGTTTAGTTTTCCTGAAGCCTCCCTACCAACAAACAGGAACAACTTGAGCACTGCATCCTCAAAGAAGGGAGCCTTGCCAATCATACTCTACAACAGTCAGCTTTAGGCTCTCTAGGACTCGAGGTCTCTGAAGGAAAGGGCTTTGCAAGACAAACCTTAGGTGGCACGGCATGGGTTGTCCTGTTTTCCTGCAGCTCCCCCTCTAGCAGACAGGAATAGCTTATAAGGACAGCACGCACGAAGGACAGAGTCATGCAGATCATACCCTGTGGCTGGCCGCCTTGGGCAGGCCAAGCATTTCACTGACATCCTTCACTCATTCCCCAATAAACAAAAACGACAGCCTATGGGACGGCAACTGTGCTTCTAGTTGGCTGGTGAAATTTCAGAGGCCCTGCGCCTCTCGGAGGTCCAGTAGGTAGGTTGAAGTTGGCGCTCCTTGGTGCCATGGCGTGCGAAGAGTCGAATTTACAGAGGCCCTGCGCCTCTTAGAGGTCAACATGGGTAGGTCGAAGTAGGCGCTTCTTGACGCCTTGGCGCGCGAAGGGTCGAATTTACAGAGGCCTTGCGCCTCTTGGATGGACGCCTTGGCGTGCGAAGGGTCGAATTTACAGAGGCCCTGTGCCTCTCGGAGGTCTAAGTTGGCAGGTCCAAGTAGGCACTCCCTGGCACCTTGGCGTACGAAAGGTCGAATTTTCAGAGGCCCTGTGCCTAGTCCAAGTGGGTAGGTCGAAGTAGGCGCTCCCTGGCGTCTTGGCGTACGAAGGGTCGAATTTACAGAGGCCCTG
>CAXAMN010010001.1:1600020-1623376 GCA_963970005.1 Durusdinium trenchii
CTCCCTGGCGTCTTGGCGTACGAAGGGTCGAATTTACAGAGGCCCTGCGCCTCTCGGAGGTCCAAGTGGGTAGGTCGAGGTAGGCGCTGACTGGCGCCTTGGCGTGCGAAGGGTCGAATGTACAGAGGCCCTGCGCTTCTCGGAAGTCCAAGTTGGTAGGTCTATTTGGACGCTCCCTTTTGCCTTGGCCCTTAAGGAGCGAAGTTGCAGTTGAGAAGTCTGCACTTGCTTTGTCAACACTGCCTTTGCCGCAGCTCAGGGCGAAAGGTTTCAGATGTCTGGATCCCCTGTGGCAGGCGTCAGATTCATCCCAATAAAACAAAAGCGAAAGCTCTTAGTTTGATGGAACGGCAAAACTGCGCTTCTGGATGGCTGGTGCAAGTACGTTTCCACGGCCGAATTTTGCGGCTGGGGACCCTTCTTCTCCAATTATTCAAAAACGAAAGCGTCAAGATTAATAGAACGGCAGATCAGTGCTTCTGGATCATGCTCTGCAACAGTCTGCCTTAGGCTCACTGAGACTCTACTTAGGCTCACTGAGACTCTAGGCCTCTAAAGAAAAGGCCTTTGCAAGACAAAACTTAAATGTCACGGCATGGGTTGTCCTGTTTTCCTGCAGCCCCCCCCATCAGCAAACAGGAATAGCTTAGGTACAGCACGCTCAAAAGATAGAGTCTTGCGAGTCCTCTGCGGCAGTCTGCTTTGGGCAGGCCAGGCGTTTCAATGAGACCTTTCATCGCCAAATGAACCAAAAAGAATAGAGATTGATGGAACGAGAAATCATTTGCACGGCCGAATTTCGTGGCTGCATGTGACCAGCAGGAGACGACATATTGCGCCTGTAGCTTGCAAAATAAAAAGTTTTGAGTCACAGTATTGGTGGTTTAGTTTTCCTGCAGCCTCCCCACCAGCAAACAGGAAAACCTTGAGTACTGCATGAACTAAGAAGGAAATCTTGCAAATCATGCCCTGCAACTGTCTGCCTTGGGCTCGTTGGGACGCTAGATCTCTAAAGGGAAGGCCTCGGCCTTGGCAAGACAAAACTTAAAATGTCTTAAGTGCCACGGCATGGGTTGTCCAGCTTATAAACAGATTGCAAAAGAGCACAGACGGTTTCTTTCATTGACATGCCGCTCAGGCAGGACAAGACGAGGCTAAGCTGACACGAAGTGCTTGGACTATATCTGGGTAGGTCGGCAAGAGACAAATGCAGTAAGAGGGTCTTTGGTCCTGAGGCAGTGGCTAAGGACACTGCAAGAGGAAAACCCAGCTTGGACAAAAATTTCCGAAAGCGTATTCTGACAATCAGATACCAATCGTAAAACAAGAGAGACAGGGACGAAAACAAAATAGAAATGTCGAACGGGTGCTTGCCAGAGACAGCGACAAGATGTTCTGAAACTCATCTTCTCCAACTACAAAAAGGTTGCGGCTGAATCTTTCCGTATTGACCATGCTAGGAAAACGACACAGAAACAAAATTCGTGGTGAAACAGCCAGAGAAGGTCCATGGAGCTGCGCAAAAATTCCCTTAGTCTCAAAGGATTCCAGAATATCGTGAAAGATAAACTGCGAAATCGTGCAAGAGACTTCCTTGAAAGACATGACAGAAACCAGCCAAGACAAAGAAGGGAATCAAGAGCGCAACTGAAGGTAATGTCTAAGGACACCCCCTTCGAAAGGTAGTACTTACTACGAAGCTCAAACAGTGTCTAAGGACACCACTTGAGTATGCGCAACTGGTCGAAGTCTCAAAGGATGTCCAAGAACATCCCTTGAGAAGCTTAGCTCATGGTAATGGACAGGCGAAAAACACAAATGGTGTCCAAGGACACCACTTGAGATCTGCAGAAAGAAAAGAGCCTAGCTAAACAAAAACATCCCAGCTACGCAGTCCGGCGCGGAGACAACAACACCTCTTCAAGAAGCAGTCTTGAACCTCCCAGCTCAACGGCTTTTTTGCCGTGAGTTTGAGCCGAGACGCCTTGAGCCAAAGGCTACGGAGGATGAAGACATGCCTCTCTGACCACAGCTATCGCAGTCTCACTGTCACTCATCAAGAGTCTGGAAGCGCGCCTTAGCTCGAGTCCAGAGTGGGCCAGAAGCCACAGTAGGCCAAATTCCACACAACAGCTCAAACTGTTGATCCGTCCCAAACTGAGGATCACGGCATAAGAAGCGTTCCTCAAGATTTCGTGGAAGGTGCAGAACTTTGTAAACCTCCATGCGCAGACTTCGTGGCAGGGGCAAAAAAACATGGTCACGATGCAGGTTCCGGGCATTGATATGCTCAACGCAGGTTACATCCATATTAAAGTGCTGTGCAGATCATGCCGTGGAAAACACCTTTTTTTGAACCCATGCAACTGGTTCACATGCAAGTCAAGAGGCATGGTAGTAGGTGTGTTCAGACAGTGGCGGCCATAGCAAATGACGAAAGCCTGCAGGCAAGAGTGCGAAAGGCTCACCCCCCGAAGGAAGGTCTCCTCGGCACCCTTTGGCACACAGAGGTGCCAAAAAGGTCCCCTAACTTTGAGAAGCGCTGCGTCATTGCAAAAATTGTTCTGTTGCGTGCAAGGCCGTTGTGAAACAGGTGAGACATTAAATCTATCTGTACCTCTTTGTACAAAATTGGAAATATGTCGGACATCAACAGAGGGAACTGAGTTTCTCCTGGACATCCTCCATTGCCACTCTCTACCACCCGCCTGTTGGGAACGAGGAGCTGAGGCTCTCATTCCTATTGGCTCACTGTGTTGCGAATGGCAAAAAGATTGGCGACCCCACTTAGTGTTTGCACTTTTCACTTGCCGTAGCTTCCTGATGATCCGAGACCGTCTCGCACCCGTCGTTCCGCAGACCGACCTTGAATTTGCCAGCTTCGGAGCCACGGTTCCATTGAAAATGGAGCATTTCGTGCGTTCACAATCTTCCACAACGCATTTTGCGCCTGCCACAACATCTGCCACATGGAGGTGCACAAAGTGCTGTGCTTGCCACGAAAAATCTGCACATGAAGGTTCACAAAGTGCTGCTTCTGCCACGAAACTGCACATGGAGGTTTAAAAAAGTGCTGCATCTGTATCTACCAGGAAATCCTGTGCGCATCATGGAGGTTCACAAAGCTGTGCCATAAAACCTACACAAGGAAATCTGCAGATGGAGGCACACAAAGTGCCACCAAGGTTCACAAGCTGCACCTGCCCGAAATCTTCATCGGCTTACACTTACAGTAGAAAGCTGTTGAGCAAGGAGGTTCAAGATGCTTCTTCAAGAAGAAGTTGTCTTCGTGCCGAAACGCGTTGTCAGGGTGTTTGGTCAGTTAAGACTTTCAAGAGGTGTGCTGGACATTGCTTGATCTCATTTTTGCTGTTCACCTTACGCTTACTTCTTCAAAGGGTGATCTTTTGTTCTTTCAACTGTCCTTTTCGAACTCGCACTGCACCTCACGCTTCATATGTGTCCAGCTTTGCACCGCATAAACCATACCAACGCATTCGAATGCATTCTGGACGGTGCACTTGTCTTCGAACTTTGGCTTGCCTTGTTGCGGTGCTCGGTTTCTTGCCTACTTTCATTGTGCCTTTGGCGGCACTGTGATGCCTGCTACCTTGTGAACATTCCCTAACACCACACTCCGGGTGCACGAGCTCACTGAAGTGGTGTTCTTGACACTTCTTTGAGTCTTGTCGTTTTTGCTGACCTTTGAAGGGGGTGTCCTGTCTCCGGCGCGGCCTACGCGTAGACAGGTTAGTTTGCTTCTTGTCTGGTCAGTTTGCCTGTTTTGTCACTCGCATCCTTTGCGCTTTCAGGTGGTGCCCTTAGACATTGCTTGAACTGCTCTTCGCCAGTTGCATTGTCAAGTGGCATCCTTGGACATTGCTTGAACTTTCGATTTCGAACAGCCGCTTCACCCTTTCTGTGGTGTCCTTGGACATTGCGGAGTGTGTGGTCACTTTGACACCAGCAGCGTCTTTGTCTTTTGAGTTGAGTCTTTGACGCTGTCTTTGGCCTTTTTGTCTTCGTGGCATGTCGTCCAAAGAAGTTATTCATCTATAAAGATGGTTTAGAGTCCTTTGACAAGAAAGATCCTTTGCGCTTTCAGGTGGTGTCCTTAGACATTGCTTGAACTGCCCTTCGTTAGTTGCATAGTCAAGTGGTGTCCTTAGACATTGCTTGAACTTTCTATTTCGAACAGCCGCTTCACCCCCTCTCTGTGGTGTCCTTAGACATTGCGGAGTGTGGTCACTTTGACACCAGCAGCGTCTTTGTGTTTTGAGTTGAGTCTTTGACGCTGTCTTTGGCCTTTTTGTCTTCGTGGCATGTCGTCCAAAGAAGTTATTCATCTATAAAGATGGTTTAGAGTCCTTTGACAAGAAAGGAATCTTGGCTCAACTCTATGGTACATTTTTGCTAAGACATGGCTTGAGATTCAAAGACTGCCTATTTTCTTTTTGCATTTGAAGCAGGCAAAGGAGGTTCTCAAGAAGTATGTTCAGGTCAATGTCTCCGAGCCCCACTTACTCACCTGCCGTATGCCAATCCGAAGTCAGCTGATAGACCTGGCGGGTTCTATGCAACCTGCTATATATTTCATCAGCCGATTCCCCAGTCTTGTCGAAGCAGCAGATCTGTGAGAAACTTCAAATCCAAAAATTAGGCTCAACGCTGACCAAAGATGCTGCAGTTTCGCTTCCTTAACTGAATCTGATTTTGGTGGTGTTTCGGTGTCAGTAGAGTCCTTGTCAATTTGAGGTCTTTGTTTAAAGAAGAGCCTGACGCGGGCGGCTGGGCGATCTTACGTACATGGACGTCATAGTTTCAGACCGGATAGCCTAGATAGCGGTAGGGTGGCGCCTGTTTGCACATAACATTCACCTTTGGGGGACAGAATTCTACTTGGCCTTTCCGCATGACTTTAAGTTTGCCAGATACGCCAAGAGGGCTCATCCTTGTCTGTCCTTGTTTGTGCTTGACAAGATTTGGCATTTTTTTCGAAATAACCTTTTGCACAAGGGCTCGTCCAAGGTATTCCTGATAAGACATCTTGGCAAAATCTTGGCATGCGCGTGCTGAGTTTGCGTATCAAGCAGTGGGCTTGAAGCCCTTTGCGTCCAGCTCCTCTATGCCAAGGCCCCTTGGGGCCATTCATTCGCCACCAGTGGGCTCCAAGCCCTTTACTTCAAGATCCCAGAGGTCAAGGCCCTTGAGGCCATTCATCCGCCACTAGTGGGCTCAAAGTCTAACGTCAAGGTCCCTCACGTCAAGCCCTTTGAGGCCACTCACTCGCCACCAGTGCGTTCAAAATGTTTTTCACGTCATGTTTTTTCATGTTAAGGCCCTGGAGGCATTTCTTTCGCAAGTGGGCTCAAAGCCCTTCACGTCGAACTCCCTCATGTCGAGGCCCTCGAGGCCACTTATTCGCCACCAGTGGGCTCAAAGCCATTTACGTCAAGAACCCTCATGTCAAGGCCTTGGAGGCCATTCATTCGCCACCAGTGGGCTCAAAGCCCGTCACGTCATGCACCCTCCTGCCAAGGCCATTGAGGCCATTCATTCGCCACCAGTGCGCTCCAAGCCCTTGATGCCTTTCATTCGCCGCCAGAGGGCTCCAAGCCCTTCACGTCAAGATCTTTGAAGTGAAGGCCCTGGAGACCATTCATCCGCCACCAGTGGGCCAAAAGCCCCTCACGTCAAGGTCCAATGTCAAGGCCCTTGAGGCCATTCATTCGCTATCAGTGGGCTTAAGGCCCTTCACGTCAAAAACCCTCCTGCTAAGGCCCTTGAGGCCCTTCATTCGCCACCAGTGTGCTCAAAACCCTTCACGTCAAGATCCCTCATGTCAAAGCCCTTGAGGCCATTCATTCGCTACCAGTGCGCTTAATGCCCTTCACGTCAAGTTCCCTCATTAAGGCCTTTTAGTACTTTCTTTCGCCAGAGGGCTCAAAGCCCTTCACGTCTAAATCTCTCATGTCATGGCCCTTGAGGCCATTCATTCGCCACCAGTGGGCTTAAAGCCCTTCACGTCAAGAACCCTCATGTCAAGGCCCCTGAGGCCATTCAATTCGCCACCAGTGGGCTCAAAGCCCTTCATGTCATGAACCCTCCTGCCAAGGCCATTGAGGCCATTCATTCGCCACCAGTAAGCTCAAAGCCCTTCACGTCAAGATCCCTCATGTCAAAGGCCCTTGAGGCCATTCATTCGCCGCCTGTGGGCTCCAAGCCCTTCGCGTCAAGATCCCTGATGTGAAGGCCCTTGAGGCCATTCATCCGCCACAAGTGGGCCCAACATTTCTCACGTCAAGGCACGTCAAGGCCCTTGCGGCCACTCATTCGCCACCAGTGGGCTCAAAGTCCTTCATGCGCTGCCGTGGACGCATGTATTAGTCCGTGTCATGATGTATCCATCCAGAACCTACAGCTTGCATTGGTAAATATAAAGAGTGTGGTGCTCCAACTGAGATAACCAGGAAGAGCACTTCTCAGGTTCAGCCCAATGAACTGCACGCTCTACACATCGTCAACTCCAGGAGGTGTAAGTAATGCAATGGTTAGGGTGAGCCATGTCATGCTTAACGCTTCCTGTGTTCATACCAGGATTTTGTGGCCAGGCATGCGAGTGTTGAGTGTGTGCCCTCATGTCAAAGGCCCTTGAGGCCATTCATTCGCCGCCAGTGGGCTCCAAGCCCGTCGCGTCAAAATTTTTACTTGGCCCTTCCGCACGAAGTTAAGTTTGCCAGATACGCCAAGAGGGCTCATCCTTGTCTGTCCTTGTCTCTGCTTGACAAGATTCGGCAGTTCTTTCGAACTAACCTTTTGCACAAGCGTTCGTCTAAGGTAGCCTTCTCTCCAAGAGCAAGTATCAGATCTTAACTTTTTGTCTCTGTTCTGGTTTTCTGTTATTGCGCAAATTCAGGATGTGCAAGTAGAACAAAGCTTAGGCTAGGGGGGCTATGTCAGGCTTGTCACTCCCTGTATTCCAAGTAGACAGAGAGCAATAAGGCATTTCGTCTTGACAAACAAAGTACAAACCAAGCCTACTGCACTCCAGGTGGGAACCTTAGTTCTTGCCTGGCGCAGTGTGCAACGTGTGCAGATCTGCCTGAATGGACGAAGCTGCGCTGCTGTGGACGCATGTATTAGTCCGTGTCATGATGTAACCATCCAAAACCCACAGCTTGCATTGGTAAATATAAAGAGTGTGGTGCTCCAATTGAGACAACCAGGAGGAGCACTTCTCAGGTTCAGCCCAATGAACTGCACGCTCTACGCATCGTCAACTCCAGGAGGTGTAAGTAATGCAATGGTTAGGGTGAGCCATGTCATGCTTAACGCTTCCTGTGTTCATACCAGGATTTTGTGGCCAGGCATGCGAGTGTTGAGTGTGCGCCCTCATGTCAAAGGCCCTTGGCCGCCGGTGGGCTCCAAGCCCGTCGCGTCGAAGTTTTTACTTGGCCCTTCCGCACGAAGTTAAGTTTGCCAGATACGCCAAGAGGGCTCATCCTTGTCTGTCCTTGTTTGTGCTTAACAAGATTCGGCAGTTCTTTCGAACTAGCCTTTCGCACAAGGGTTCGTCTAAGGTAGTCTTCTCTCCAAGAGCACGTATCAGATCTTAACTTTTTGTCTTTGTTCTGGTTTTATGTTATTGCGCAAATTCAGGATGTGCAAGTAGTACAAAGCTTAGGCTAGGGGGGCTATGTCATGCTTGTCACTCCCTGTATTCCAAGTAGATAGAGAACAATAAGGCATTTCGTCTTGACAAACAACGTACAAACCAAGCATACTGCACTCCAGGTGGAAACCTGAGTTCCTGCCTGGCGCAGTGTGCAACGCGTGCAGATCTGCCTGAATGGACGAAGCTGCGCTGCTGTGGACGCATGTATTAGTTCGTGTCATGATGTAACCATCCAAAACCCACAGAATGCATTGGTAAATATAAAGAGTGTGGTGCTCCAATTGAGACAACCAGGAGGAGCATTTCTCAGGTTCAGCCCAAAGACCTGCACGCTCTACGCATCGTCAATTCCAGGAAGTGTAAGTAATGCAATGGTTAGGGTGAGCCATGTCATGCTTAACGCTTCCTGTGTTCATACCAGGATCTTGTGGCCAACTTCCAATGTCGAGATGGACGTGATCGGGGAATCACTGATGCCTCCATTGGTGGCCATGCCTGACCAAGGGCTAAGAACTGAACGTGTCAAGTGGGTGCCTCTTTCGCCTTTCGTCCGCCGTGAGTGAGCCATCCCGGATGTGAGCCTTAGCTCTCGGCCGGATTTGGCACGCGCCAGTAGTCTTTAGGCGATTGGCACCCAGGGGAGAACCTTAGTTCCTCGTCTGTGGGAGTCAGCCAATCCTGTACAAAGAACCATGCTAGGGTAGGTCTACTGTTTCACATGTCTCACACGGGCCTTGCACGTAACAGGAGGGTGTCTTCACGACGGCACCACTTCATAGAAGGACGGTTCACCCCTCTTTGGCACATTCTTGGGAGCCAGGGGGTGCAATGATGACCTCCCCTGGGGGAGGTAATGTAGCACCCTCGTCAGCAAGCTTTTTCGGTTGCTTTGTCTCCACCGCCTGACCCTTGATCTGCCTCTCGCTTCGCTTGTGCAATCAGTTGTATGGTTTGTGCTGCGAAAAGGGATTTTTCCTCGGCTTGCCTGGCATTGCAACAACTGATTTCCTTTGGCAAGAATCAGAACTGCTGACAGTCAGATCAGCCCCTGGCGAAAAGCTTAACTACCACGTTTTGCCACTCGATGCAGTGGCCGTGTGGTCACAGTTTTGATGATGGAACGAAGCCCCTTTGATTGGCTTCGCTTGCTCTTCGCTCGTGCACTGACCCTTTTGACAGACTTTCGTAGCGAATTCAGGCCCATAGATAGTATGTAGCCAACTTTTCTCACCTGTCTCACCTCCGTACAGAGGAAACACTGTTTGGATGATGGGGAATCGGCCTCTGGCCTTTTGGTGTTGTTTGGTTGGGGTTGTTTGGTTTGTTTGGTTTGTTTGCCTTTTGGGGTTTGCTTGTGTTCTTTTCCCCATCATCATGTTGTGTTTCCTTTCCTTTCAATGATGACCTGGGCACTCCGCCCACATGGCGTCCGTACTCGTGGAAAAAAACAATGGACGGACGATTCCGAGCATGATCCGAGAATGATCCGAGACCGTCTCGCACCCGTCGTTCCGCAGACCTTGACTTGCCAGCTTCGGAGCCACCGGTTCCATTGAAAAATGCAGCATTTCGTGCGTTCGCTATCTGTCCACAACGCATGTTGTATTGCGCCTGCCACGACATCTGCACATGGAGGTGCACAAAGTGCTGTGCCTGCCACGAAATCTGCACATGGAGGTTCACAAAGTGCTGCGCCTGCCACGAAATCTGCACATGGAGGTTCACAAAGTGCTGCACCTGCCACGCAATCTGCACCTGGAGCTGGAGTTGCCTGGAGCTTGAGCTGTTGAAACCAGAGCTGGTGTAGGAGCGGTGTATGATGAGTGGTGTATGATGAGTGGTGTATGATGAGTGGTGTATGATGAGTGGTGTATGATCAGTGGTGTATGATGAGTGGTGTATGATGAGTGGTGTATGATGAGTGGTGTATGATGAGTGGTGTATGATGAGTGCTGTATGATGAGTGGTGTATGATGAGTGGTGTATGATGAGTGGTGTATGATGAGTGGTGTATGATGAGTGATGTATGATGAGTGGTGTATGATGGGTGGTGGTTGAACAGCTGTTGAATGTCCGTAACACGGAAGTTTTGCACACTAAACTTCCTTTGACGATGATCTTTTACTTACTTTTGTTTCACAAGGGCCGCTTAAACATTACCTCAACTGTAGCACTGCAGAACTACGCAAGATTTGTTTCGTTTGTCGTTACCCTAGCGTCCTTTGCACTACACAGAGTCACCGAAATCTTTCAGTCACTGGAGAGGATGAGCTCGACTGTATAGTTACGGCTTTGTCAGGCACACAGCCAGTCTCTGTTGTACTATTTCAAGTCCAAGGTTTCGTACAAGAAAATATTGTGCAACTCTATCACAAGGCTGGCAATCTTCAACAAGTCTGTCTCTTTCATGAGTGCTTTGTCAATGCTACGAGTGTAGATCTCACTACAGCAGTTTGTACTTCCCTGCGAAGGCACCTTTCGCGGGTCCATGTTGTCTCAAAGTATAAGAACTTCCAGACTGTTCAACCCGGTCAGATGAAAGAAGTCATCAGGAGTATCTACTTCATCGTACTATATTCTCCGCATAGCACTGGAAGCTTTGAAGTCATTTCTCCATGCATTGAATATGCTGAAACTTGGTTATGCAACAGCCCTGCTCTCACTACCAAGATCCATGATGCTATAAAGGCCATCCCAGGAATATTTCGCTTGAAATGGCACAGACATGAAGTCCCTCTCCATCCTGCTTTAGGAGCTACGGACAGATGTTGTGCACCCCTCTCTTTTGGTCAGGCAGCAAAAGTGCAGTACCCACGTTCTTTCAGCATGATTTCATTGCTTTCCTTGATGTACGATCCTGTACCAAGCAGCGCAAAAACAGAATCCAAGAAATCGTCATCTCCATGGATATACCATGTCATGTGCAACAAAGATCCGCATTGGTCCTTTATGCTTCAGGTGTCATCCTTGAAACTTTTCAGCAAGCTGTCTCTCAGGAGAATATCATCCTTCCCTTTGGAAAAGAACAAGGTTTTTCCAGTGTGCCTTTGCTCCAAGCAGTCTTAAGGATGCATGGCAGATTGACGTCCAGCCTATTGGAAGCACTCAGTATGAAGCCTACCGGATTGAGGATGATGGTACTCTCATGTCTCGAGAAGGTTTGGTGCATCCAGAGCTCTCTTCCCACCTGTGTACTCATTTTGGAGCCTCGCATATCCGTCCAGCAGTAGTCCATATCCAAGGCAAAGGCCAGCAGAAAGTTGTTGCATTCATTGCTCCTTCAGGCATACAATCGCACGCGCCTGGCATTTTCCGTGATCATCAGGGCTATGCTCGTATTCTCCAGTATAAACAACCTGATGTGTTCACTCAGATGCCCAGACATCTAATATCTATGTCAAAGAGATGCGTGCAGATCATCATGTAATTGCTCATGCCAAAGGGCTCAATCAAGGAGCGAGAACAATCGGTTTCGTCCCACGTTGGGTACCCTCGCAATTTACCTTTAGGGGGACCCAACCCCACCTGGTGTAGCCCAAGGAGGATCATTTTGTTCATCATCAGGACGAGGAGACGGAAGAAGTCAACGCATCAGGTTCTGGGTCCCTAGACAAGCGAAAGTGTTTCAAGTGTGGCCAGAAAGGTCATCTGAGCGCGAACTGTCCGGAGTGCAAGAAGCAGGATGGATCACTTTCACCCATGAAGGGTTCGCCGAAAGAAGGGGAAGAAGGGACAAGGCAAGGATAAAGGGATTGGGAAGGGCAGCAGGTGGAAAGTCCGGGAAAGGCAAGGGTGGAGGCGAGAAAGGCAAGATGCATAAGGTGTCGGAGGAGACAACATTGGAGGCTGGGAAGAAGAGTAGTGGGCAGAGGATGCTTGGTACCGCCAATGTCGCGGTATTGATGCCACTTCTGATGAGTTGTTGATCAGCAGCACGGTGATGGCTGAAGGCCATTGGTGGTTGCTTGATTCGGGAGCGTCCGTGTCAGTGCTATCTGCAAGTTAACAGTCCCAGTATCGCACACGTCAGCAAGAGGCGGCAGGAACAAACACAAGGTTTGTAGCCGCGAATGGTTCGGAGGTTGTGATGTCATCGGAGGTCGTAGTGAGCGTGCAGTTGGAAGCTCTTGACAATGAGGGCAGGTTGAAGTCCATTCAGGCACAGGGCACAAAAATGCGTCAACGAGCGGCCCCTATTTTGGGGGACGGAATCTGACCCCCAAAATGGGAGTTGATTTGAACGTTATTTCGCATTGCTATTTCGTGGTCTCATGACCCCGGTTTTTGGGATCAGAATCCGTCCCCGAAAATAGAGGCCGCTCGTTGACGCATTTTTGTTGCGCTTCCGTCAAACAATATTGAAAACCACACGGTCGACCCGAGCCATTCCAGGTGCGAGATGAGATTGCTGCCCACGAACGTCAAACGTTGCAAGTCCAGCGTCGACGCTCCGACACGCCCAATGTTTCCATCGCATCCAACGGCGACTGTACTGCCCTGTGGTTCTGAAACCGATTTTCTCGGTTAGGAGACAATGACAGCGTGAGGTTTGCCTGGATTCGAGCCTCGGGGAGGTGTTTGGGCAGAAACACTTTTGGACTTCCATCCTCGTGGAAGCTGAACTGAGCACCAAGGTTGGGTTCTCGAGCGTTCCGACTGAGGCCAACATCAGTGATTTCCCATCACGGTTGAGTCCACACCCATTTTTGAGTGCTGAGCTTGAATGCTCTGACCTTGCACGTGACGTTTTTTGCAAATTGAAGGATTCGGTTGTTCACCTTAAGGAGATCCACGAAGAGAAGTGGGGGGGATAAATCGTGGCTTCCCCTTTCAGTGAAAAGAACCCGTTGAACTTCACTTTCAGTCATGAGACACCAAACGTGGAAGTGACACAAAAATTTTCAAAGGCTCAAGCGAAAGACCAATGCTGATTCTTTCTCATAAATCATATATAGTTGTTTGGGTCTTCACTTTGAAAATTGCAGAACATCGTTCTGCTGCGTAACAACGAACCTCCAAACTCAAGCGAAGGGAACACTGGAATCACATCAGCTACAATGAAGTGCAAAAATCCACGAAAACACAACGAAACTACGAACCGGATCAGGCATTTCATGGGTCACCATGAGTTTCCATTCTTTTCTTTGACCAGACGACGGTTCTGCGTCTGTTGGTCACGCTGATTCGGTCTGTCCCAGCAAACCTATCTATTGTCATCTAGGAAGGGTAAACAAGAAGGTTACACCCGGGAAGATTAACATGGAACCTGATGGCATGGACCAGACTGGAAGATTACTTTCCTCTACAACCCAATGGTGGTTCCATGTTAAATTTCCGGGGTGTAAACCTGAAGGAACAGGAAGGGTAAACAGGAAGGGTAAGCAAGAACATCCTTCTTTTTGAACAAGGCTTGCAACCAGGCGCCATCATCATCCACTGGACCCTGTTTACAGGGATAGACCCAAGCAATAGATGCCGTAACATGTCGTACATGTGTGAAACGCATGGCGCGCTCGGCACAATGAATCTGCCTGTCGAGTTGAGGAATCCCTGCTATGCAGAGCTCTTTTGGGCTAGCTTGAGCCATCATTGAGACGCAAGTGCAAAGGAGGGCCCAGTAACTCACAAGGGCATCGCTACGAACGGAACAAGGACATCGCTTCGTTCGTAGCTGGAAGCTAGTTGCAGAACATTAGGCAACCAATTATTCACTTGAATTTGAAGCAGTAGGCAACATGATTGATTCACCACCTCGATGGTGAAGCAGTACACGACCTCCAGGAACTCCGATTGAAAACACTTTTCCAACACCCCAAGATCCACCCCACCAAACATGATCATGGCATTCTCTTGCTTAGCTGGTGCAAGGCCTCTTGCTGCACAAGCAGAGAGCAGCACGCTTCCCCTTTTTCCTGCACCCTAAACCCTATCAGCGGTCATCCCACGTCCGATTTGCGATGATGGGGCACCCATGCCGCGCGGGGAGATGGATGCCTCTGCTCGGAATCCTCTTGTGCATTTTAGGTGCGGAAGATGTCGCGCAGTGGAGCTAGAAGGATGTGGATGTGGATGTGGAGGAATCAGCCACCCAATCCCCAAAGGGATCGATCTTGGGGTCTTTACTTCTTTTTCCTGGGAAGCGTGGAGGAGTCGCAGCTGCAGGTGTTGTTGGGGTATCAAAGTATGTGAAGAAGTTCGCGGGCCCATCAGATAATATGAGTTGCCAAAGGATTTACCCAAACCCGGAGAATAGACACATGGAAGAAGAAATCCTCCAGTGGACCAAGCAGTTCTGTGAGTTCCTTTTCTGGTTAATGGGGGGACGTATCGCCACAGTGCTTTGCACACAGAATGCTACTTTGTCGTGCTACGCTGTAGTGGGCGGCATTTTCGCAAATCCATTTATGCTATTAGGACATCTCCACGAGAGACAAACAGTAACACCGCATAGCCGAAATGTTCACCTAAATTGGAGGGGTGAAACACGTGTTAAGTGGCCCAGACAAGACAAAAATACACAAGTTTTTCATGAGAGCCCCAGGAACCAATCTTCAAGATTGAAGCTGGGAAGACTTTCAAAGTCATGAGAAGTTCAACCAAGCCATCTCTTGTCCTGCCCCACAGAGCCAGTGCAACAGCTGAACCAGCAGAGTCACAAGAATCATCAGAAGTGATCTGGCGGGTAAGCAGCAGAAGTGATCGAGAATGACCTGCCACAAAACACCGGAAGAATGGATTCTGAACACATGAATACCATGCGACTCACGAAGAAGTGGAAGTGGAAAACCATCCCTTCAGATCATAGAGGTGGCCATGGTCTTCCCGGTGGTCAGGTGGCTAGTGTCGGAGGGTCACATCAAGATGAAGCCACCTCAACACACTTCTGGCCGCACCCAAACTCAATTCGATGAGTGGCCGCACCGTCGATCTTCGTCTTTTTTGTGAACGACGATGGCATACGCATTCGTCGCGTCAAACAGTCACGTGCATGTAGTTTCTCATGGCGCTCACAAAGCAAGCCACTTCCGGCAAATCCGCTTCGCTGCCGGCCACATCAATATATATATATATACTTTTGGCCAAAGACCAGGCCCAAGCAACGAGCGTAGGCCCAAGTGGGGTCGTCGGCATTCGGCGGGTCCACAGGTTCGCGGACCGGGCGTCCGCGGTACACTGCCTTGGTCTCGGTGGCCCTCACGCGGCAAGCGGGGCGACCTGGACGACTGCCCAAGAGTGGTGGTGCTGAAGACATCTCTTTAAGAAGAGATCCTGTTCTTTGGAAAAGCTTGCTTTGTTTAGGGGCCTGATCCATTTTTTGGCCTGCGTGCCAGCATTTCTGTCTGATGTTCATCCCCTTTTTTATGCAGTAGTTGAAACAGGTACAGATTAGAGGCCTTTGAATGGGGATCTCCAACCTTTATGCATCCTTGTTTGGAGAAAATATTTGGACAACCAAGATATTTTGGGTTTATGAGAAGCAAACCAGGCCGTCAGACCGTGGGCATCGGTCCAAGCTTCTTGAGTCGGAGAGATCCACACCCCTGGCACTGGTCATGCGTCCGCCTTCTTTGGCTTTGGGGGTGACTTTTGGGGTAGTGATTCAGGCTGGGGAGAACGTGAAGCTGCAGAAAGCCTTGGAACAGGCAGGTCATGTGTGGTGTGGCAGCACGACGAAGGAAAGCAAGATTATCTTGCAGCACCAGCTCAATCGCTAATGGTGTTCACAGGGTTTTGGGCTAGATCTAAGAATCCCGCCATTCAAAGATCACCGGGCTAATAGCTCGATCTGCGGTTTGCTGGAGACCATCGTGCTGGGAGTTCTCGTGCTGTCGGTCAAAGACACAGATTCTGTGTCTCTTGGCGGGTTTTGAGGACTGGTCCGAAGCAGGCCTGGTCACGAGCCGTGGTGGTCATGGATCGACCTGAGACCGACTGACTGGGCAGGCTTTGGCAGAGGCCCAGCTGAAAGCCCAGCTCGTGGAGGCCGCGCGAGAGTCGCGCGGGCAAGAGGAAGGATTGACTTTCGGCCGAAGAGGTTGGAACGGGTGGTCTTTGGTCCGAGAGTGTCTTGTTCGGGCAGAAGTATCCAGTTTCTTTTTCAGAGAAACCCACGGCAAACCCACAGCAAGTTCTCCTTCTTTCCTTTTTGGTCGGGAATGACCAATGCTACAAATCCAAGTCCTCCAGGCTTCGGTTTCACACCTTCATTACTCGGCTTCTTGGCTTGGCTTCTTCATCACTCGGCTTCTTGGGTGGTGACCGGCTGAGACCAGTCTCGCTTGGACCACGGCCCACCTTGCCCGGGGCCCTGCATCGAGGTGCCCTGCATCGAACATGCAGCTGGTCCCGATCTCCAAGAGCTGGAGGTGGGCGCCGCGCCGAACGAGGTCTGGACCCGAACGAGCTTCCGAACTCAGGGACCTAAGCAAGGGGGGACGAGAGTCGGTTGGAGAAGCAGGACTTGGTGACTTGGTGACTTGGATAGCTGTTTCCATGGTTAAGGTGAATGGGGGCTGTAGCCCCAGTGCCTCCCCTGGATTTCCGTTTTTTTGAGCTCAGCATCGTCAGCAAAGTGGTCAGTCAGGCGGTTTCTGTCATGGGTGAAGAGTTCTATGTGGAAAATGCTGCCTGACTGAAGCATTGAATGCTGGTCTCAATTCTTGGTTTCTAGGAGTAGCAGACTCCGATTTGAGCATGACCCGGGCTCCAAGTGCAGAGCTCTCTGCAACCCACATGCTTGTTGCTTAAGTCAGGCATATCCCCAAGGGAGCACAGGTGGATCGTGCCTGCTTCAAGCCTTTGACTCGAAAGCAACCCCTTATGTGAATCACGCGTTCTTCAGAAAAGCAAGACATGTTCCTTACGTGCGGGGAGGGAAGCGGGTAGCAGCTTCTCTAAGGAACATATTGGTTCATTCTGCTTGTGTTGAGGGGTTTGCGTGATGCTGGTAGTTCAAAGGAGGCATATTGCACTTCCAGCATTCTTAAAAGATCATCAGAGAGAGGGGAATGAACATGGCGGTGTGAAGATGGCATGAACGCAGAAGATCTGTTCGAAACACGACATCGCGTGTCGCGTTGGCGACACCCAACTCCTAGATGTCATTGAAGATGGCTGGGTCTCAAAAGGGGGTGTACCTGACCAATGTGTGTCGTTTTGAAGATTCATTTCCTGTGTGTTTCCAGAAGGGGGGGGCAGACCCCTTCTCCCTCCATCTCTAGCTGGACTTGTGCGGCTCCACGTACAGGCCTTGCTGAGCTCGAAGACTGAGGTGGAGGCAGCCGGAACTGGAGGAAATTGGCAGGGTTGCACACACCGGAGACAGAGCCTCAGACAGAGCTTCATTGAGTCACCCCACTGAAGTTGGCTTGACAAGCTTTCGGAACTTCAGCAGTTCTGCGAGGGCGGCACACGCGAAATTTTATCGCCCCCTGAAGAAAAAGGACACCTACAGGGTTGCAGTGCTTCGTTTTACGCAAGCAGCTGGCTTTAATGATCCACAGGTCTTCCTGAAATCCCAGATCCCTCTTGCGTCTTTCTTTCAATCCCTTACTGTTCAAAAAAGACCGGAAGTCGAAGGTGGACTTTTGCTGGCCCACAAGCGCTTTGTTTGTATACATATGAATTGTTTTTTCCAGGACATTGCTGACAACACTGACAATGTACAACCTTCTTGACTCTTGACACTTCTTGACCCTTGAAAACTCTACACAAGTGGCTTTGCAGTCAGGTGCCCGTCGTGCTTGTGGTTTGACAGCTAAAAAGGTGATACCTCTAGTGACTCTAGTGATGAGTATCCGATCGTTTCGCGCTTCCCAAGGCGTCACAAATGTTCTTTTTGTCCAGGAACCGACTTGAGGCGCGTTTTCAGACTATTCGCGGTGATTCTATAGGGGGGCCGACTGTCTCTTTGATGCTCCGATCGGTCAGCCAGGAGGTGGTGCTTCTGACTTCACCCGAGGCACGATCAAGTCTGTTCGCGTGAAGAACAAACGAGTCCGTTTGGCCCGACCGAACTGGCAAAAAGACCTGGTGGGTTCATCTTTCGCTTCCTGGTGGGTTCAAGGTGGATGTTTAGTAGAAAAGGAAGAGAAGAAAGCAGAGAATCCCGGTTTCTAAAGATCCCGGAAAACAGGATGTGGCAGTCAAGTTGGGGTGTCTGCAATGCTTCGCACATCCACCATGGCTCTTCCTAAGAAGCTCTGATCGTCGCACATCTTGAGATCTGAGCGCTGGAACAAGCCCTCTGGCCCAGGTACGTTGAACCTACTTCTGGGATCCTAAAGGGCAAGAGCAGCCCACAAAAACCAGTAATAAAGTGTTTGTACTACAAAGATCAATAGGCTCTGCCTCGAACATTGGACTTTTTTCGGCAAATGCACCTCAAAAAGGGTTCGGAGAAGTCGATGAACACTGTTGGTGAAGGAGGTCCTTGATTTCGTGACATACCTTGACCCAAAACAACACCCGAGTGAAAATGCCTGGACCCAAAAGAGATGAACTTGGATGCCGAGTGTTTTCCTCGACCGCCGTTGGATGCCACCAGGTGCCAAAGAAAGAGGCAGAAGCTAATGTAGACTCTTGATTGATAAACCTTCCATATGAAGAGGCTTCCTTTTTCAATCCAAATGGAGGGGGAATTCTGCGCTTTCCACCTTTGCACGCACCGAACAGCGCAGGCCGCGAGGGTCTTTGGTGAGGCTTGGCGAGCAGCCAGGCAGGGCGAAGGGTCGTTTTTCGCCATGGCTCAAAGCGGTGTGGGAAGTGGTTCAGTCCCTGATCGAGTTCATCACCGGTGATTTGGTCACACGTGTTTAAATTGATCGGTCCAGCAGTTCCTGGACAAGCTCCTTGGTTCCGGTTCTTGTTCCAATGCAAAGCGTGAGTTCGGATCGATTGAAGAGTTCAGCAAGGTATGACAGACCTTGAGAATGTTCTGTTCATGGTGCGCACCATTGACTTCTTGAAATCCTGGTAGCGCTCATTCTACACGACGAACTCGAACTTCTTCTTCTTCTTCTTCTTCTCCTCCTCCTCCTCCTCCTCCTTCTTCTTCTTCTTTGCAAACATATGCTACTTCCTCTGCTCCGAAAACCCCCCCACCGCGTGGCACCGCAGATCTTCAGGTCACCCACCTGCCGCGTGGCCTCCGTCCGGGGTCCCGCCCAACGCCCAACGCCCGGACCGAGCGCTTTCCCCACCAAGTGCTGAATTGACGCAGCGGAGCGTGAAGGGAACGTTTTCCGGACGCAGCGAAGAAGTTCTGGGGGGGGGGGGCCAAAGTGACACAGTGAGCGAAGAAAGTCTCGTGAATCCTAGTTTTGTTTTGTATATTTTTTGGTAGCCGGACAAGACCCCTTCAATTTTGTGCTTTCCTGGGGCCAAATCTTGAGACACATTTCTACATGCTTTCAGCGGCGGGCTCATGTTCCGTACCGTATCCCTGAGACGGTTTGTTTTTTGTGGATAGCCAGTCGGGCCTTCGGGTTTCATGCTCTGCCTCACAGCCGCCCGGTGGGATCGTTTGGCTACGTGGATCGCCCGTCGCGGACTTCGCCTGACAGTTGAAGCGGCCAGGCCGTGTGTTGGTGGGGTTGGGACACCCTGAGTATCAAGGTCGGGAGCGGAACGCACTGCGCGGATCGAACGGCTTCGTCTGGAGGATCTTGGCCAATGGCTGGCAGTCAGAAAGGCAGTGTGATCCATCGGGGGGGGTGGAAGCTCCATGGGGGAAGGCGGAAGCTGTGAGCTCCAAGTGCGGATCGGTTGTGACTGACGACGTCAGGTTTCCCAGACCTAGCAAAACCCGAGTAGGAACGGCACGTCCCCAGCTTTCGAAGCTCGTTCAAGGTTGGCAAAGGAACCAGCGTGGGGATCCCAGTGACCGGGGAGGCCGACCATGGATGTATGTTGAGGCTTTTGACATCTTTTGACCCTATTGGGGAAGCGAGAAGAAACCTGGTGTAGTCTATCACTTTGGTGTAGTCTACCCATTTTGGAGTGACACCAAAAGCTGGTGGTGCATTTTGGAGAGACTACCCAAGACATCCAAAATCCAGGCTTCCAGGCGAAAGTTACTCAGGCACCAAAGAGAAAGTTGTATTTATCAAGTTTTTTGTTCAGTCTAGGTGTGTTGAGTTGGATTTTGAGTGATGCTGGTCGTTCAAGAGAATCCAGAATGCACTTCCAGCATTCGTGAAAGATACACTCCCTGAGACCATCATGGAAGTGGAACATGGCCCGGATAGGATGACCATGTTCCGAACACCAAACTCCATGGTATCAATCGCATTGTAGGTAGTCATAGTTTGATGTATACCATCATTATTTTCAGCAACACTCCCGGTCAATCATAAATAACAATACCACATGAGTCCTGAGTGGGAGTGTGATCACGAGGTTGCCGACCTTTCGACCTCGCCGAGGTGGCCGCTGCAGCGTTCGGCTTGGAGGTGATCTTCGAGCCGAGCAAGGCCAACGCGGAGACTTTGGTGCCTCGGCATCCCAAGTGATGGACGGCCCCTGCGTGAGCCATGCGGATGGTTTGTCACTTGTTCGTCGGAACCTGAGGGCGGTGAGCCAGGCCTCAACATCTCTAAAGTAGAACAGGCTGCGGGTGAGGTCAAGCTCGAAGTGAATGCCAAGACCAAAGACCGGAAGAGTTTCGGTCGGAATCCACGGCCTTCTCTGATCTTCTGAGAGATACATGTTCGATAACCACTCGGGCGATTTCCAGTCCTTTGTACAAAAGAAGTTGGTGGATTGCATTAAACTTGGGCCAACTTCCAGGAGTCACAAAGGGGTGCCTATTGGAGGTTAGGGGTGCCCATTATCCACTCACTTAGGGACCAAACACCACCCCTTTGTGACCCCTGGTTGGTGTTCGATTCTCCTCATTTTCCCTGGCCCCGCACCGCTGAGCTCGGCAGCTCTCAGACCGTACCGTCTCCAGGCGGTGGAGCTGCCCAGCGCTCTGGGGCCCAAACTCTGGCCGGGAGCCTCACGTAGAAAGAGGCCCAACTCTGCTGAGGCTTTCAGGTCGAACATCAACAGCCATGTTTTTGCTTTGGAGATGGAGCAGCATGGTCTTGGTTTGGCTTCCACATGGATTTCCCCCATGTTTGCCGATGTTTTGGGGGGTGAAACTGTCTGGCGTTGGACGCAGCGGGTCCTTACTCCGACTTCGTTGTTCGTTCGGTCCTTTTTTTTGGAACCGAGCTTGGGGAGCATGACCCGAAACATGGGGAGCATGAGACCTTCAGACGGAGAGAATTTGGACTAGGGTGAAGAGGATTTGAGACCTCCAGCGAGGCAACACCTCGGTGTATGTGAGACGGTCAGCAGCATCTTGACGTCTCTCAAGATCGAAGCATCTTCTAATGCACAGCCCCGATTCCAACGCGCACCAACTGCGTCTGAAGGAGAGCTCCACCATTCGGAGAGCTCCCGTCATTTCCAACAAAACCTCCAAAGTCAACAGCACGGGATCTTAGAATGTTTGGCCAGGGTGCCATGAGTTTGGATGTGAAGGGTGTGAGCTGATGCCATGAGCTGACGCCATGAACTTGGTGCTCTAAGACGATGTCCAAGCTTTTGCAATTGTTGTCCGGTGCTGGCAGGAGGCGTTTTCCGGGCCGGCCCGGTGACCGGGTTGTTGGAAACCCGGCTGCCGGCCGTGATCAGGTGATCAGTCCAAAATCCATCAAGTATAACTCCAGATGCTTGCTCATACCAATATGACCAATGTGTTGTTTTGGTGGTTCGGAACCCACTGCCCACCCCTCCCCCAAAAGGAATGGCTCACCTGCCAGCACACCTTCCGGTCGAAAAGCTCCACTTCCGCCCGCTCCACCGCGCTCTTGGAAGCTCAAACCCATCCCCGAACGGTCTTTCCCGGTCTTTTCCCTGCACGTTTCCAGCGAGCTCAACCTGCTATTGTGGGATCCTAAGCTGTGCGAAACATCTCGGTCAGTGTATCTTTCCCCCTCAAAAAAGCAGCGAGTCATCATCAGCCAACTGATGTTTTCTTCACACGGTTATCACCGCCCTTTCTGAAAGCCTTCGCATCATAGATATCAAAGAAAAGCCAGGTTGGAGAAATGCACTTGGACTTATGAAATGAAAACCCGAAGACCGAAAATGTCGTCCGGTGTAGCCAAACAACTTTTTTCCTCCAACACGCCAGTGGCACTTGCATCTTCAAGTTTTCCTGTACAGGATTGGATGTTTACTTAGAGGATCTTGATTCACGACTTTTCTTTGCCTTGCTCGTTCGATGATTTTTTTCGCGGAGAAGTTTCGCTGCGTGGCCTTGCGCCATGATCATGCTTGCTTCGGAGCTCATCCGAGGCCAACCTCTTAAACGATGTCCATGTCCTTGGAGTACAAGTTCACCTTCATCAACGTGTTGGAGGATTGGAACGATGCAACTTCTCTTGGTGATGGGGCGAGGTTTGTCCCTTGCGATGACGTCAAAACGAAGATATGGCCAAGTGGGAAAGCTCTTTTGGGTGGACTCTTCTGTCCAGCCTCGGGGTTTTAAGCATGCAGGAGGTGGACGAGGAGCGCTCATTAGCCACCTTCAGACGATCCAGCAGCCTGCCACCTCGCCGCTGGGCGGAGTTAAAGGGTGGTTCCTCTCATCACCGCATTTGGGCACTGCTGGGGCGCTAGGAGCTTATCCATGCCGAAGCGAGGGTGTGGCTGGCGTCTGCATCGTTTTGAAGCGTTTTTGAGCCATGAGGCGCCCAGTTCCCTGAGGGGCCGAGGGTGCCGGGGTGAGTCAGGCTGGTGCCTGGACATGACTTCAGTCCATGGGACCTGGGGACAGGTAGGAGTTTGATTCTCCCTCTCCGGCGTTTTTCCTTTTGTTTGGTTTTCTTGTTCTTGTCGTCCTGCCTGCGTTTCTATTTTTGTTGAGCCCTGAAGCGTGGCCCCTGCATGTCTGTCACCGATCGTCCCCCAATCAGTGCATGTTTCCCCTGCGACACGTTGGCAAGGGCCCAAACCTGAGATGTGCAGCGAGATCCTCAGCACTGAAGAGCAGGCGCGAGGAGGTGACCGGCGCGAGGTGATGGTGCATGGTGGATATTTTTGCCCCGCTTGGAGGTGGTGAACATGTGTTGGATTGGCACCTTTTGGACTGGCATATGAGCCACGGTCAAAACATGCGAAGACCACTTTAGTAAAGAGGGGTAGGTTTGTGCACAAAACCCTGCAAAACGATAAGGTCCACCTCAAAACCGATAACCCCAGCGCTGTATATGGTCATAAGTATGCGACGAACTCAAAACGCTGTAAAACGATAAGGTCCACCTCAAAACCGATGACGTCCATTTTTTAGCTGAAGAAGAATAAGGAGTTTTGACCGTCCCTCATATGTCTATTGTTGACTTGATTCCTTCATCAAGTCGCCAGAAAGGAGTCTGATTGCCATGTTTGGAAGCACCCTCTCGGTGCCATGCACAGTGCGTCGTGCCGGACGGGATGTGTCGGAGGATGGACGCTATGTGCAGACCCTGACCGAGAAGCTCCCCGGAATTTTCGGCGCTAAGGCCCAGCGCCCCTATGTGCCCAGCAAAGTCATGTCATGTCATGTCGTGCAGCGAAGAAAAGGGTCAAATTTAGATGTTTTTCAATGTTTTTCCTGTCCATCCGCTGAAGAAACATGTCATGTCACGA
>CAXAMN010010001.1:1623476-1660118 GCA_963970005.1 Durusdinium trenchii
TCCCTCCCTCCCTCCTCCCTCTTCGCAAGTTCGACTCCGTCCTGTCGTCGCTCTTTGGCATGCGGTTAGCGTTGCGTATCTTGCGGCCGCACTCGCTCACTCTCACTGTCTCACTGTCTCACTGTCTCACCGTCTGTCTCACTGTCTCACTGTCTCTCTCTCTCTCTCATCTCTCTCATCTCTCTCATCTCTCTCATCTCTCTCATCTCTCTCATCTCTCTCATCTCTCTCATCTCTCTCATCTCTTTCTCATCTCTCTCATCTCTCTCTCCTCTCTCTCTCTCTCCTCTCTGTCTCTCGTCTTTCCGTCTCTCTTCTCTCTCTTCTCTCGCAGGAGGATCCGGGCAAAGAGCCACATATAAAGGACTCTTCACCCCTGCCTCCAAAAAGAGCGCCGTGTTTTTTCCTACCTCGCTGCCCTCCACTTTCCCATTCTGGAGCGCTAGCTTTCGCCCGCCCCCTTGGCCTCAAGTTCTTTTTTTCAGTTTTTTTTCACCGTTTTTCCTGATTCTGCGCCAGGCTGCCACAGAGGATTTAACCTCTAGCAGCTCTAGCCGTCAGGAGATGAAGTTTCGCTTGGCACGGCATGCTCCGGGTCGGACGCAGTCAATCCTTTCTGGTTTCCTCTTGGGGCAGGCCATTCATTTCAAAAAAACCCTCTCGGGTTAAAAGCAAACAGCTTTTCCCTTTCTCTTGGGGCAGCCATGAGATCTTGCTCTTTGATTGGACCTATATCATATGGTCTTCCCATGGCCCACATCCTGCTGTGGGAAGCACCGCGGAGTTCGAGTTGGTGACCATTGGACGACCATCCGAGGTCTTTTCCAACCAGCCGAACCTCCGTGGTGCTGCTCCCCCGGGTCAATGCGCGATTGGATGAACCTGGGGATTGCCAGGAAGGGTGAGATGAGCTCTGCTATAGTGCTATTGGGCTGACTGATGCTTCACGAATTCCAAATCCTTTTTTAGGCCCTGTTTTGGCATGGGTCAGAGCTTACAAGAATTTACAAGGTGTCGCATCAGTGATGTGATCTCTCCACGCATTGATTTCTGGCTTCTTCCCGGATTTGGCACTGATTCTTGCGCCCAACCGGCCAGACATTGGCCCATTGGACCACTCCGCCGTCGTCGCCGTCGTCCACTCCGCGGTCCGGACCTCCGCCGCCAGGACACCGGTGTGGAGAGCTGGAGCACCGTCGGCTTACGCGACGGCTCCCGCGAATCCTTGCACGACTCGTCCCGCGAATCCGGCGAAGAGGCGAGGATGGGGTGGGGGGGAGAGTGTGGTGGAGTGTTGGCAGCCTCAGCTTGGGTGGAGAGGAGGTTTGGGGTGGGAGGGTTTCAGATCCTGACTTACGATCTTTAGAGAAAAGAGCAGCTACTAGCGGGTTTTGGCTGGGAAGGGTCCTTTTTCTTCCTTCGTTCAAGGGCATGAATGGCGCTGATTCCTTCTTTGGAGGATCTGTGAATCTGTTCGGTCGTCTGTGTTTTTTCAGAACAACTTCTTGTTTTGTGATTTTCTCAACCCTGGGATCTTCATGCTTGGCAGATCAACTTGACCACTTCCAAACATTCACCCTCAATCGTCAGACTTTTGGGGATAGCGATGGAGGCGATTGTTTTTTTGGGTCCCAAGAACATCCACAAAACACGTCAAACTCAAAAATATGAGGGGCCCTTCGCATCAATCTGAGTAAGTGGGAGGAGAGCTCAGCTATAGAGCTATCCAGCCTCGTGGACCAGCACAGTGATGGGTGGAAATCTAACAGAGCCAGTCCGACACAACAGTGACTAGACTCTAGACGTGGATATGGCCAAAGTTTAGGAGCCTAGGGCATGGCAGATTTTGCGGTTTGCTTCCATTGGCCATTGGTGTTTCTTGGTCTTTGTTGGTGTTTTCAATGAGTTTCTACCCCACAACCAGCCGAGGTATTTGTACGTTATGGGCATAGATGGGCAGACATAGCACAGACAGAGGTTCGGACAAAATACCGTCACCAGTGGGTGAAACCCATGGGATTTTGAGAGGTTCTTCTCCAAACAACAATTCCATTTTTCAGGAATTGGAGTCTTCCCGTGCATGTCGCCGCCCTCATGTCCTCGCGGCGCATGCAGCCGCCCTCATGTCAATTCTTTCTTCCTGAGTCCACAGGGGGTCCAACTGGTGTGCAGGGTCCAACTGGTCCACCGGACCTCGTGGCGCTTCCCGGAGCCCCCGACCGGACCGGACCGCCCAAGTGATCCAGGAGTCGGATGGATCCAACGTCTCAAGCGCCTACAACCCGGGCCACTGGGTGTGGAGAGACGGGAGAAGCTGGAGACATGGATGGAGTGACATGGGAGGGGTCGATGTGCCAAGCCTTGCAAGGATGGACAGGTTGAAGCTCTCTTGATGTTCAGGCTCTCTTGATTGAGTTCTTCCTGACCAGAAAGTGAAAGCTCTTCAGATAGGCTTCTCACAGTTCTATCATGTTCCAACGCCCCACTGCCACTCGCACTGCGACCAGACATACGTTGCTCGGAGACTGGAGGGTAAATTGACTCTGCGATATTCATTCTTCAGACGGAGGTGACTTGCCCCTCGAGCCCTGGGGGTGGAGATGTTGTTGATGCTTTGTTGAACATCAAGACAAAAGCCGGCAAGTGTCTGAGTCCCCCCCCACGGCTCCTGTTAAGCAGTGGCTGGATGAAGAAGAGACGACATAGAAGCATATACAAGCACTTTCAGGGCCCTTATATCATATCGTCCAGTTGAACTCATGCAACTTGCACCCCCTCAGGACCTCCCAATGTCTTATATCGTCCAGTCGGTCCCAGGCAGCGTCGGACATCCCGAGCTGTGCCGGCGACCGTGCATCTACTTCGCTGCCGGGCAGTGCCGCAACAGCGCTGACTGCAACTTCTGCCGCTCAGCCCGACGCGCACGGACGGAACCCCAGCGCGTCGGTGAAAAACCGTTGGGTGGCGAAAGGAACCCCAGTTGGGGTTGGGACTCCCGCATTTCTCCTTTTTTCGTGGTGATTCACATGTGATCACCAACTGACGGACGGCGCGATCTCTCACGGGGCCCCTTTCTCGCGAGATCTCAGATATCTTGAGTTGAACAAGACAGTGTGTTTGTGAAGCTCATTCCGACTTCAAGTGATCTTTGGGACACAGCTGGGCGTTCAAAAACCGCGTCGACCCGTGTCTTCCGATTCCGTTCGTCCAACGCCGGTCGTTCCGAACACCAAGTCGGTGAGTTTTCGAGTGAAGTAGAGTCATCCTGGAGTAAAGTAGAATCTGGGGAAATCCAGAAGCAATGGAGAACATGATCATGTTTTTGCTGGGGGCTGAACTTCGGCGAAAATGACATTTCTGTACATGTTGTATGCTGTCAGGATGCTGCATGCATGCTGTCAGATCCCACACTAGTGTTGCATGCTGTCAGATCCCACACTAGGAGCTTTACTTGTTAAACACATATACCGTATATTACTGCTTGTGGAAAACAATCGAAGGGCTTCGGTGTGTTGGGGGGGCAGTAACGTTCGTTGGACTGACGACAGACGTGTATCGCCATTTTGGTTCGAATGAGGGATTGATGACCCCCTGGTTTTTTTCCCTGTTGTGTTGGTTTTGCAAAACCAACACGAGAAAAAGCACAGGTCATCCATCCCTCATGGTCCTTTTTTCTCGTTTAAGAACGTCGAACTAGCTTCGATACATGTCTTCCACCGTCTTCCCCACATCCGGAAATCTGAGCCTCTGCGGATCCAAAGCTTCCAGAGATTTTCTTGCTGCCGAATCTCAAGCCCAAACGCCCATGTTTTTTCAGCACAGTTCTCCTTCGGCTTTCACGAAGGGCATTCGCCGATTTTTCTCTTTCTGTGTCGGCAGTCGCCTTCGGTCGCCCGCGCGCGCGAGACCCCCCGACCGGTCCAACGGCTCGACCGCCCAGGCCATTTGTCGCATGCCCACCGTTCGGCGACCCTCGACAAGAATCAACGCCAGACGATCAAGGACCGGGTTGAGAATCTGGGTACTGTGACTGCTGATAAAAGAAATCCAGTCGTACCGAACCTCAGGTTCGGTACGACTGGATCCTCCAAACCTACATAGTGGTGTCTCCAATCACTTGCTGAGAAGGTACTTGGATCCCTGGGGACTGTTAAAGTGGACACCAAGTGTCCCAAGCCAGGTCCGCGAAATTTCGCTCAAGTTGTCCTAGATAAAAGTTCCGACAAGACCTGTCCCAGGAATCTAAAGTCGTAGTGTGTTGTGGCGAGTGCCCCACATACTGCAAGATGTTTGACGATCCGTCGTTTTCAAGAATTTTTCAGGATGCGAACCATAAATGTCATGGTGCCCACCAATCTTGGGCCTGGCACACTTTTAGTGCCTTTGACACACTTTTCGTTGTAACGATTCCTTTGGGCCTGGCACAACGAACGGTCTTGTGGGATCACGACGTTCGGATGAGGTTCTTTCCTGGTAGGATTTTCTCTTGTGCCACTCTGAGTCGCTCTCGTAGCAGCGCGAGTCAGACGCAGGAACTGAGCAAGCAGGAGTTCTTGAGCGTGCTCTTGCGTTGCCTTCGAAATAAGGCAGTCACTTGGAGCATCGAAGAGTCTCCAAGTACAAGGGCCCTGGCCCGGTTGCGCTTTTGATCCTAACTCAAACTGAAACTGATAACTACTACTTTCCCTAGGGCTCCTGGCCCATAACCTCGGGTTCGGTGGTATTCGGCCCCCCTGGCACCCACCCCTGGCCCACCTTCGAAACGGAGGTGGGCCAGGAGCCCTAAGGTGTACTACTTACCCTAGGCCCCAAAACCAGCTCCAGAGACAGATATATTTTCACCGAACCCTTGAGGGTTTCAGGAAGCTTCGAACATCGGGTCTGGATACCTGACGTGAACTGCAGTGGAGGCTGAGTGCAACCTTTCGAACACTCGAGGCGCCTGGTTAAGCCGTCATCGATCCTGAAGGGGTTTGGGCTCGTCTCGTTTCATCACGACCTGCGCACCCAAGAAAGGCCCAAACGAGCTGAGAAGTTCTCGAAGGAAGTCCAAGGTTTGAAATTAACATCAAACAAGGATCCCCAAAAAGCAGCTCCTGCATGTATAAGTGGTGGGTTTCCATCACTGTTTCCATCCAGCACTGAAGAAAAACATCCCCCGTTCGAGGTGAGGCGACCATGCTAGTCACATCCATCCCCTTCCAGTTGAAACACACCGGAGCGGCCGCCAGCGGCCGCTCGGCTGTCTGCTCGGTCCCACCCAGGTGCAGGGAAGCTTCGAGGACGAGGCCCAGGAGCTCTTGGAGCTCTTCGAAGAACGCCTCCGTCAGGTGCGGGTGGGGCGAACGCGACCGGGGGTGAAACAGGCACCGGTCGGAGGGTGAAGCTTTGAAACGTGGCGTGCTGATTTGGTGCGCGGTTTTGGACGGGGGAGGCTGTGAAGGCTGGCTTGGGAGGCTGTGGAGGCGGAGAAGCCATGAATATCGCAGTGACCAGCTGTGAATACCGGCTCAAGCAAGGGAGATTTGCGTTCAGGGAAGAGCTTACAGTGTTCCTTACATAGATTGCTTGCCCAAGGTGGTGGTTTTGCTTCAAGAAGTCACCCTATTTGTCCCGAATTGGGTCCATCTGGTGGCCTGGGGAAGGATGTAGTTTCATTTCCGGAAGAGGCAAATCCACGAGAGATTCCCAATGACCGACTGCATGCTGTTGCTTCACTTCGACCTGAGCGGACTCACCTCTTCGAAGGGCGTGGATGGAGCGGAGACGTTTGAGAACGATCTTGAGGATCCGGGCTGCAGCGAAACGAAGGCAACACCCCCTTTTGTCCCCCAGGAAGGAACATCATAATATAGTACATAATGATACATGAGATGAGAATCCACTATAATCCACTTACTTTTAGCTGATTTCTCTCCTTCAACGGCCAGTGAAACCAAGAATCATTTCATGAATCAACTCCTCCGGACTTTTCAGGTGGAATTCTTCCATTTCACAGTTTTTGAAGACATTGAATCAACGAAATGGGAGGCCTGAGACCCTATGACGGGAGAGGTCCCACCAGGGGCCTCGCTTGGTCCCTCGTTCTCGTGTCGTTCGGCAGTGGGGGCCTCTGGATCTCTTGAAGCAACGGGTCTACTCCAAACCAGGACCGACACCGTTTGAGGTGTCTATGTCCATAGCCTCTAGAAGTGATAATTCGGGGTGTCCAAAAACCGCCGAATCTTGGAAGGCCCTTCTGCCAGGAGGCCTCTGGATCTAGGTTCAGCGAGATCCAGAGGCCCTTCCTCTTGGACCTTGGTTTCGAAGTGCCATGATAGTGCGTGCGTCGACTCTCCCATGCACGTCCGCCAGGAGGGCGTTCCCGCCGAAGCCTCCAAGGCCTTCCGGGCGGAGCCGCCCACGCGGCGAGTCCTAGCGAGGTGAAAGAACTGGACCCTCACAGCTTGGCCTCGCGAAGTCGACGATTTAGGTTTCTTTACCAATGGTTCTTGAAGCTCACACCATGAAGCTCTGGTTCCATGATGAACGCTGGATGGTCGCTTTCCCTGTCTTCCGTGGCTTCCAAACCTACTAAGTGTAAGTGTTAAAAAACCGGTCCTCTGGTCCCACTACCCCAGGGACGGACGGGCTCCGACCCAGTTGCTCCGCCAGTTCCCCAAGCACCGCGCCCGAGTCATCGCGCCGCGCGCCCGATGACCCGCGCGCGCGTCATCGCGGCACTGACAGGGCTTGGCGAAGATCAGCAACTTAGAGAGGGCCCTGAACCGCATGACCTTCTTCAGCGCCCCCCGGCGCGAGCCGCGGGCAACGGACCGTGTTGGTGTGAAACGGTGACCGGTTTGGTCGTGGCACACCGGAAGGCTTCGCTCGCTTCGGGCTGGCAGATGTTTGGGACAAGGAATCGCTCTTAGGAAGGCCCAACGGAATGCGTCCCTTGCTTTGGAAGAGAAGTTCCTTCGTTTGTTGGGTTCTGGGCTGTTCCGGCGGCCGGGAGAGTCTCTCCCCGCGCGCCTTCCGACCCGCGCCGATGCGAAGCGCTCGGGGGGCGATGGGGCGAGAAAGTGGTGACTTTTGGGTTATCTCTTCTTTTGGCAGTTTGGTCCAGTAATGTGTTTTTGGCAGGTACAGACCAAAAAGAGATTGGGGATGAGTTCCTTCAGGAATTTTGTTCTAGGGGTTAGGGATGGGATCTGGCGGTTTGGATAAGTTTGGATGGTTTTGGGCGGTGTGCGAAGCTTTTTTAAAGTTCGCTTTCCAGCTCTGGCATCCAAGGGTCCATGATTCATTTCCATGGACAGAGTTTCAGCAGCCCCCCCAAAAACCACGAGTTTGACTTACCTCGTAGTTATTTTTTTTAGATTGAAGCCTAAGCTGATAGGTTTTCAGCCACTGCATCTTGTTTTTGCAACGCATTGGAAACTGTCCATTGGATGCTGCACGAAGCACATGAGATGCACAAGCATGCGACTCGCTCTTTTGCGGCACATCAAAGAACACCCGGAGCAGGACAAACTAGCTGGCAGGTATATGGTACCTGACACCTCCATTCTGAAAGAGACCCAGCATTGGAACCAGAAAACCGAGGAAAATGGTCTTCTTTGCAGGATCATGCCATCAGATTCCATGTGCATCTCTTCCCCAACATCGTAGCTGTACCTGATAGTATACAGCTATAGCGTCTGATGGTGCGTCTGATCCCCTGACCCCGCTGGAGAGTGCCATCTCCGGTATCACTCCCACGGCCACGGTGGAGGACCCCTTTGGGAGGTCTTCCCAGTTCCCAGGTGATCGAAACACAGATCCACAGGTCTTGAGACCGCAGATCCGGTTGGTGGTGTCAGCAGATCGATGCTGAGCGGTCCGGCTCACCGCTTCTAGCACTTCCAGTGTGTCTGGAGAGCTGTTGACGTAGGGTATAGGCCCGGTCCAGGATGATCAAGTAGAGATGTCCAAGGTCGCCAGCCTGACGACTCGCGCGCAGTTCGAGAAGGACCGATTCGAACGGCTTCGGCAGGTTCGGGGGCGTTGGAAGTGGGACGGCCCAGAGTGACCTCCTTTTTGTTGGTCAGTCCCACCATGCGGAGCGACCTCTCTTTCTTCTTGGTGTGGGCTTTTTTGTTCCCAAAACGCAAAAACGGCCACGCCACTTGTGCCTTTCAAGACCTTGATCAATGCTGACTGACTCTCTTTTGTAAGTCTGCCCCACGTGGGTCAATCGGGTCTCGGGGCGCCCTAGCTACCATGAGTCCAGATCCACTGTGCTGTCTAGATCTTGCTGCCAGAGTGGCTCCAGCTTTGTGCCAGTCTCAACTGTAAGGATAGGCTTTTGCACAACGCCCGACCACCCAATCTGCTAAGATTGTCATGGGAAGAATCCATGGACATTTCCTCGAATCTTTTTCATTGCCGACACCTGCAGGGATCTTTTTCATTTCCTCGAATCGTGCTCTTTAAACACTCAGTCAAATCCGACTGGACGCGTTCGTAGTTCGTCGCAGGGGTTTCTGGTGACACCCTTGCATTCGGAGCCCTTGTTTTATTTTGTTTGGCCGAACAACCTAACCAAGGATTCTAAACTTTCCGCTACAACAGCCAGGTCAACCTGTGTAATCTTTTTGCTGCGGAGCATCGGCGAAAGGGCCCCTGAAACAGCGGCCGTAGTCTGAAAAGACCAGCGGGGGCTGCGGGGCCCCACCCCCTCCGGCAGGAGTTCCTGGATCGCTGCAAGAAGACGGTGGGCAAGTTGCGTCAGTACTTCGATTAAGCGCGGAAAAAGAAGAGCATGGCCATGCTCTGCTCTCAGCGGACCTGCATGGCACCCTTCCCTTCCAACTGAGCAAGCACTGCTCCGAGCGGCGTTGCGTTGGCCATCGGTGTTGCTGATGGCAGAAGCCACTTGGAGAGAAGAAAGGTGGGGCGATGATGAATGGTTTGTCAGGCCCCAACTGATCAGTCAGGACTGGTTAGCCAAGTGGGTTGCTCAAACCTCAAACTTCGATAACAGGAAACAAATGGCTCAACTTTCAGTGGTTCAATTCCGCCCATTTTCAACCAGCCAGTTGTGATCCTGTGTTTGCAATGAGAAAAGGGTCATTTTCACCCCAAATCGCCTACATGCTCGCAGTCTTCTCACTGCTCCATGTCCTTTTGCTTACAACATCCTCACGCAGATCAGTTCTCGGCGATGAAGAGAAGAACCACCCGCGCTATGATTTCTAGCTGGTGGCATCAATGATGTCCCAGCGCATGGTGTCCAATTTTGATGTTCATGATATGTTCGTGGCATGATACCTCAATTCAGACCTTTTCGGTCGGATCTCTTCATGCCACAAGTTTTCCTGGACTTCGCCCCAATCGAAAGACGTATGTGCTCCTTCGTGGCCTTTTGGAGGGATGAATGCCATGCCTTGTATTGTTTGGGCTGTTTTAAGACCCTATTTTTCAGTGGTATCTGGGCACTGAACCTGTCACCACACCTGTTGGAGGGTTCTGGTTTTTGATATTTTTGTTTTTTTAAACGCCTTTGGATGGCTCATGTATGTTTCTTTTCTAACATACAGGTCACAGGTCGTAGACCTTGTCACCGTCGCCACACCTCTTTCATCCTCCCAAAAAGGGATGCCTCGACCTTCGGGAAGGACCACTCTCTCGGTTTCCCTTTTCGATGGTAGCGGAAGAACCGTCCTGTTCTCCCAGACCGACGTCCGACCGTCTCCGAGTCCGAAAGCATCCGGCGAACGGCATCCATCCGCTCCGGCCTTCCCGGCGTCCGGAGCCCGACACCGGGAGAGTTGGGCTGGTTTTTCCATCGGTTTTTGCCCGTTCTTGGAAGATCCGGTCACAGCACACAGCGGACATCGCGGGTAGCTGCCCTGCCTGCATGTCAAAGCGTCAGCCACGGCCCAGGTAGCGCCTCTGAATCTTCGGTCTGAGCCTTCCGGGTCCGCAACCTACGGCCTATACGAAGCGTCAGCTTCTATACGAAGCAGGTGGTGTTTGTAGAATTGTCACATGACGCTAGCCTTCCAAGATCTTCCCAGCACCATCAAGGATTTGAGACGATGAAACCAGCTGAACCCTTTTTGAGGCGAAGCTTATGACCGAACATGGATCCCCAGGATCACTTGAACGAACAGGGAATGTTTCGATCATTAGTCGGAGAGTGGGTGTTCTTCCCAAATCCTGCTTTCGGGGGTCTTTAACAATGATTTTATGTTCATTCTAGCATTCCTGCCAGCACCTAGAGAACTAGGGCTTTTGAACAGAGCCTGTTGTCTCAGCTCCCCTTTGATGTTTAGAATTACAAGCCATCTGAACATTTTTTGCCTCTCACAGCATTTCGGGTTGACATCGATACAGAACCCGTGGTTGTCGGCCTTCGCTTCCTGCTCGCGGTGCTTGCCGCCCTTCGCGGGTCCTCCAGTGGATCTGGACGACTGCGGGGGTCAGAGCCTGATCCGCAGCAGCTCATCTTCAGCCGGCAGCAGCAGATAGCAGCTCTGGCCTTTTTGGCTTTCCAAGCCGCTGGACATGCCATGGGTCGCTCTCTCGTGCCAGGGGCAGAGGATTACCCCGCCCAGCTGGCTCAGTTGGCAGAGAAAGAAGCAATAGAAGTGAACTGGTGTCAAGAGTGGATTAGTTCACAAGTCCCTCAACCACCCGCTGGTTTTGGGGTGGTTTGATCGTCTCCTCCATGGTCAGAACCTTTTTCCTGAAAGTCATGCCTTTCTTTTCTCTGAGGTTGCTAGTGTCCATCCGTTGTGACCATTGATTTCGGGTGCGGCCCAGCATGGCCCAGCTCACGCCCTACTTCCGGTCCCTCAAAACCGGGCGATGAGAAACCGACCCCTAAACCGAGAGGATTGACCCATATGTCCCCGATTTTTCGGGTCCAGCGTTTGAGTCACTCCCCCAGGACTTCCAATGACTCATTTTACTCCACCCGGTAGTCATAATCCACCACTACCATAGGGGTAAAATGAGTCATTTGGAGTGTTAGGGTCCCCTCTTGAGATGTCCTGCCAGCTAACCCAGAGATCCACCGGACCGAGACAGGACCGAAGAACCCCGCTTCACGTGGAGCTGAAGAAACACATCAGAACCCGCATTTTGGTCGTTTTTCTTTTTTTTTTTTTTTCGGGGCTGTTTATTTTAACCATTGGATCTTTCTTATTTTTTAACTATTGGATCTGTTAATACAGCTATTCTATGTTTCGCAGCTGTAGATCTTTCTTCTCGAAGTACATGGGCGGCGTGGGCCAGTCTGAGGACTCCCCTGCCTGAATCATCCCGGTCAACGGAAAGCCGGAACGATCGACGCTCGGGGTCGACGCCGAATCGAGGGTCGACCGATGCTTCATCTCTTCTCATCCCTTCAGACTCCGAGCTCGGGCTCTCCAACGGACGGTCTGGCCGGCCTTCCCCGGACGTGACGTCCGGACGTCCCGGGCCCCGGGGCCGAACCGAGGGAACCGAGGGAACCGAGGGAACCGAGGTACCGAACGCCAAGCCGACCCTTCAGGGTCCCCAAGCTGGTTCCAACCGATGTCCGTTGATCCGCTTCGACGTTGTGGAAGACGGCGACCCAGATGGCAGCCCAGCCCCCAGCGCGCGCAGCTGAGGAACTGTGCGTGACCTAAGTGTCGCCCATGGAAGTTCCGTCTGCGCGAGGACCTGCAGGTCTTACACTCTGCAGGTCAGGTCGAGGGCACAGATGAGACCAAAGACCAGCTCACTGAGATGGATCGTGCTACCATCACTGGATGGTGTTGCAAAATGGGGACAAGAGCTGCCAAATGCATATTTATATAACAAGATACCTCCAAGAATGCAGTTTCTCTTAGGCGAATTAAGGATCAAAATAACTCAAAGGGCGTGGTTACCTCATGTTACCTCTGAATGTTCTTTACAACATGTGCCTTTTGGGCTGCAAATAACCTGAGCCTGCCTCGGCCCAAGAACTGCGCTAGGTAGAAGGAAACAGGCGCAAGGATACAAACCACAAGCAAGTGTGTAGCCATTTGGAGACGTGGATTCCTACCTTGCCGCTGCCCTCTGCCTTCTTTTTTGCCATTCTCTTAGCTCCACCGTCTTCCACCGCGGAACACTCGGGAATACCTGCGACCCACGGCGGAGAAACGGTGGAAATACGTCCTCCACGTCCCCCACGTCGGCCCCTTTCTCGGCCTTCCGCCGGCTTATCCGAGCGACCCACCGAGTGGCGACGGCTCGGCGTGCGGGGACTGGGGTGGTCAGCGCCCGCAACTTCCTCGGCGGCGGTCTTCGGGGTCAGCGGTTCGTTTGGCACTTCGAAGCCTCGGCCCTAAAGCGTCCGTGTGGAGATGGGCCAAACGGACCTGAGGTTCTCAATGGATTGAGGATTTCGATAGGGTTCAAGAGGGAGCCGAGCTAAGAGCTGGGGGGTCTCAGATTTTTCACGGTCAATGACAGACGTAGCGACGGGTGCACATGTGGTTGACCACTTGAAGAGCTGGACTCCGACTCCGTGGATTTTTCGGAAGAACTGAGCGTTTGACCGACCAAAACAGGCTGTATGGGGATGACCCCAAAAAGACCAATCACTGGGAAAGAACCTGGAGTTGCAATCTGTTCGTTTCATCCAGTTGATGCAGGTAGTGCGACCTGAACCGCCCGAAGATGGTTCCATCATGCCAAACTCATCGCTCGGTCGACCTTCGAAAACGCTGCGCGAACGCCTCACGCCGCACTGCACCTTACGCTTTTGTGGAACTGAATCAACTGAGAACTGGTCGGGTATGTCTCTGATGGACCGGTGAACTCAAACAAGTTCTTGGCTCAGGAACTTCGTTCAGTGGTTCCGACCGAACACATCATGGTTTTGCTGTTACACTACAAAACCACGTCCACTCAGGTTTTAGATCGGAAGGCTATGGAAGTTCAGCAATTTCCAACACTTCGTTTGGCTTCGTGCCACTCCAGACCGCTCTGGGATTCGAGCGTTCTTTTCGGCCACTCCAATCTACTGTGAAGCGGCTTAACCCTTCACAGCCTTTTCACGTTCTTTTCATGCCAGGCAAGCGCTTCGAATGGGGCGTCAGGGTCTCCTCATCTCAAGCAGAGAAGTCCACAATTTGGTCAACACATTCTCCGTGTTCCAGCACCTTCCAACAGGTCGGTGTTGAGCCCCCGTCACAGGTTTCAATTGGTGACCTTAAGGACCGTCGGTGCTGGTTGTTCTGTTTGAACTAAGGCTTGAATTCCTCGTCTGAGAACGGACGAAGTCAGAACTGGACGAAGTCCTGGTCCCCTTTTTTCTCGAACAGGACCAGATCCTCTGAGTCCCTCTGGTCGATCGGTTGATTGAGGTTTCCTCGATCGATCGATCGATCGGTATCACCTGGCTGGTGGACACCCGGTCGGCTTCAAGCATCTCGTCACCCGAGTCAAACCATGGTCGGCTCCCTTCCAACAGCCTTTTTCGACGCACGCTTCGCACGCTTCGCACGCACAAGCACGCACGCTTGAGTGTACTTGTTTTCGATTCTGGACGTACGCATTTTTGTTCGCCCCAGCGTCTTTCAGGGTGTTGGAGACCCGATTTTGCAGACTGGCCATGTTAGAACCACCTTCTGCCACCAGAACTCGCAATGTTCTGCACGGTCTGCCGCTGGCGTGGACGTTCGGATCGTTGATTCTTTTTTACACCCACGTGGGAGATTTAGGAGAGACTGAATAATCTGGGATGATGATGATGATGATGATGGTGATGAAGTCGCGGACCTTTATGAGGTAGAACACAAATGTATGGATGGCATGTTTGGGTGAAGTAGATGTGGCACGATGTGGTTGTAAGGAAGGGATTTTGTCGGAAGGATAATCTCGAAAGTCTTCGGTCGTTGCCAGCTATGAGTAGGGGCTGAAATCCGAGCTAGCCAAAAAGTATGGGAGCTGAACATAGTCATCAACGTCATCACAAACCCGGGCCCCCCGGATAGGGGTGGTTAATGGACATCCCGGATACCTCTAAGGAGCTATAATTGGACACCTTTTTGGGGGACTGGAAGTCATTCAGTCCCTGAGGCTTTGGAGTTTCGAGGATTTTGAGGCACCCGGCTACAGTCGAGGGTTCGACCCCTGCGTTTCGAGGGGTCCAAGGATCCTTGGTAAAGTCCTACCTTTTCGCTTTCTAAACGCTCCAAACAGCCCGACCGGTCCCCGAAAACCATCCAAAACCGGGATTGGTGAGAACTCCAGAGGAAAGCCAGTCCGACCCCTCCATCGGATGGAAAGGCGGGTCCCCATCCGCCCGGTCCGTCCGATGGATGCTCCGCTTCTCCGCGTTCACGCGGACACCGACCAACTCTAAGTTAGCACACGGATCGGTTCACAAACGGAGAGAGTGTTCTTTTTCCTCGCAGCCCTCCAAGATCCGTCTGGCCCGCACCAGTCCGGCCACCGTCGGGGCCTTGATTTACCAGCCCCGCGGTCGCCGTCCGTGCGCCGCGTGCCGAGTGCTCTGAGCCGTTTCTTGCAGAGTGAAAAAGGACTCGGCACCAGGGTTGTTTTGTTTTGGGTCGAGTCTGCGGTGGTTTTTCAGGCAATCCACCGCAGTGTTTGTAGCACTTCGTCGTGCTGAAGTTGGCTGGGTTTTTTCTACTTGAAGCTGCGCGGTCGGTTCTTCGCGTCTGAGTGCGTCTGAGTGCCCTGGGAGCGTTGGGTGCGACGATGTTGGCTACTTGTTGATCTATGTTGATCTCGTTTTCTAGTGTAAAACATCCAATTTAGTAGTAAGAGCTGGTTTCTTCGGGATTCAGACTGTTAAATCAATGGTGCTTATCTTCCTCGCCCTGACGATGAAGCTTTCGTCTGACCATAGGCCAGTGCCAAGCGATTTCGTCTTTCCTCCCCCGCGCCGGTCCGGGCTTCCGACCGGTCCGGTCCTCGAGTCGAGTCGAGTCGGTCGGAGGGTAGGGTCATCCTTTCTTTCGCCTTCCGGAAGACCTACAGAGGGTTGACGTGACCGGCTTCACGTTCGGACCCGGAAAACCAGGGGTACCCAACGTTCGGAGAGTCGAACGGTTGGGTTCTGATCCACCTCTGCTGGTAGCTTCTACTAAGTCGTTTCGCCGGTTCGCCGCGCGTCGTCCGCGTCGTCTCTTGGATCGCGGATCGCGGCGAACGGAGGCGGTGCGGAGAACGGACCGGCCTCTTCGGTTATGGGCTCGGGCGAACGACCGAAGCCTTTGGGGATGGAACGACCTTCTTCGTCCGGCCTTCTGTGAGATCTTCGTCCAGCGAACCAGGAGCGTCCCTATCGGGGTGTCCGGTCTGGAGATCCCTCAGTATATAGAGCCCATTTGACCTCTGTTTTGATAGGAAGTTTGACCTTATTTTGGGTGGTTGGTGATCCAAAATAGAGGTCATTCAGGTTCTAGGTAATTATAGAGTGTATGTAGGGGCTTCCAACCAGGTGACCCCGAAATGAAAGTGCTGGTGGTCGGCCCTGGGCCCTAGAAGTCGTCGCCCACTTTTTTTTGTATTTTCTCATTTAGTGAATACCAAAGAACCATCTCCAGGTCCATCCTGTCTGGGTGTCCTGGCTGGACTACCCCACACTGCTTTCCAGATGTCCATTGGATGGTCCAGCCCTAGGGATCCAAGTACCTTCTCAGCAGGTGATTGGAGACACCGCTATGTAGGTTTGGAGGGTCCAGTCGTACCTTCCTAGGGCAGGATTGTCTTACGAAGGCTTTGACATATCACAGACGATCGTTGCCAAGGACTGACCAGGTCGCTCAACCGTCCCCGCAACCCATCTGATCAGCTCAAACCCGTCCCCGCCGGGTCCCTTCCAGTCTTTCCCTTGCACGTCCCAGCACCTTCCCTTCAGGCGCGGTTTCCAGAACCCAACGGCGTCGTGTCGAGTTTCGTCGGTGTTCTGAAGGGTGAGGATCAGAGCAGAATCTGGTGGTATGTGGATGTAGGTGGTTTGTTGTTTTGAGGGTCAAAAGGAAAGGGACTTCGGAGGGTCTTTGGAAGGTGAACAGACAGAAGGGATCTTCAGTGTCCCGTGGATCTTCAGTGTCCGGTTCTTTCAACCACGAAGACAGCATCATTAATTCCTTCGATTCAGACGAACTCCAGCAGTCACAAGACGGGGTGCCGGTTCCGAACGGAGGAAGGATAGGGGTCCCCCTGTCACATCCACGGCCCCTGGATGGGACGAACAAAACCACCCTGGCCTCCATGTGACTCCTGGCTGCACTTGTTCCTAATAGCGTCCTTGTTACTACTAGTAAGGCACTTGTTACTATAGTAGCGATGCACTTGTTTCTACGTTCGCTTCTTACTTTCAATGTGTCGACCCACCTTCGATCCCCCTTTTTCGGTTGAGTCGGGGTTTCTCCCTTCAGTTGGACTGGGTCGTCTCACGGTGCACCCGCTTCGTCAGCCGCTTTGAGCTCCACCGACAGGACAGTCCAAACAGACAGTCCAAGCAAAACCATTGGAGACTCTCCATGTTTATTTTTCTGTTCAAACTCAGCTTTAGAGACCAAGCAACAAACCAACACGGCATACCACATCATGCCGTGCCCAGACCGTCAGACCGCGTGCCCCATGACACTCTTAGACTTCATGGGAACGCCGGGTTCCGATCGGTTTTGGTTGGGCGCGGAACAACGGCCGGTGAAACCCAACCTCGGCTCGTTCTCCACCGCGTTCCCCGTCGATGTCACCGCGGTCGACGCCCGGGTCGAGCCCTCTTCAGCAAGCCGGTCGGGGTTCTTGGAGGACACGAAACGTCGGCGCGGTCGTCAGGACACTTCCAGAATGTCAATGTCCCTCGAGTACAAGTTCACCTTCATCAATGTCTTGGAGGACGGGGTCGAACCGTTCTCTGAATTCGAGTTAGACGTTGGGGGTCAAATGAACCGTTCTCTCATCCGAGGGGGGCGAAATTGGCGAAAGAAGTGGGGTGGAAGCAGTGGGAGCTTGGGAGGGCGGGTGGATGTGATTCACCAGCTTGGCCCCCCAGGCAGAATTTGGGTCAAGGGGAAGTAGAGGACGGTACAGATCGGAAGCTGAAGCACGGGATCCTCTTCTCACGGGATCGCTCGCGGCAGCAGCGCTGAAGCGCTGAAGCGGCACGGCCCATGGCCGTGGCTGTCAGTCTGCAGCAGACCTGCAGTCTGCGTCTCGAAAGCCCAGTAGAGAGGTGACTCGTGAGTTTGGCATTGGAACGTGGCCCCGCCCCTTGAGGTGACTCGTGGCGCGCCTTGGCTAAGGTTTTAAGGGTTTGAAAGAGAGGACTGGTCCAGTTTTCAGTCTCAACAAACATTAACCTAGAACCTGAATGACCTCTATTTTGGATCACCAACCACCCAAAATAAGGTCTTTTCCTATCAAAACAGAGGTCAACTGAGCTCTAGGAACAGATTGGTCGACCCCGAAAAGGGTTTCGACACGCGACCATGGTCATGCTGGTGGAGCCACTGAGACCCAGAGTCAGCACCGCTACGTGGGGGGTTGGAGCACGTCAGTTCTCCAGATGTATGTCTGGATTTTTGGGACGATTTTCCATTTGATAGAGGTTTCATCGTGTCAGATAGAATTTGATAGATTTCAATTGACCCGAAGAGGAACTTTCTTGACTACCGGTTAAAACAGCATACCCAGACGTTCCAAACAGCCCGACCGGTCCCTCAAAACCATCGGGATTTGAGGGACCGGACCCCTCCATATCCAGGAGTGTCTGGGTATATCAAATCATCCTACCTTTGGGGACCGAAACCACTATCTCTTCCACCCGCCTCCACCGAAACCACTGCTTCGTCTTTGTGGCCCACCCACCTTTCACACCATCGCCGTGCTACCCGTGCTACCGGTCGTTCCTGCGCTTCGTAGCGCGCACCGTGCTACGTGTTGGGGTCCTCCGTGGAACAGAACTACGGCGCCAGGAGGTGGACTTTGAACGCCAAGCCGCCACGCTCCGCCGGTCTTATAGCTTGCCATCTCGCCGGGGACGCCCGTCCGGTCGCTGATGTCGTTGGGCGCGATCGACTCGTCGGAACGGAGCGGCGAGTTGGAGGTGCCCGACCCCCATGCGGGCGAGTGGGACTCGGAGATGGGAACGATGAGGAAGACGTGGCTTTTCTTCTTGCTTCAGTGGACCTGCCCAAGCGTTTATTTTGGGGGGTTGGTGAACGTTTTACTACTCCAAAGCGAACAGGCGGAACAGGATGTAAAAAGGCGGATCAATCTCTGGCTCTGAAGTCGGAACTTTAGTGCAGTGCTCGATCTTGACTTGGCCGTGCGGAAAATGACCTGCAAGAGTCGATAAAAGGATCATCACCATTTTTCAGAAAGGCCAAGCGGACAATTAGGACATACCCCAAAACTCTCTGATGTCTGGCCTGCAGCCAGGCACCCTCCTCCTCCTCCGCTGTTACGGTTCAGGGAGGGGAAGCTAGGAAGGGATCTACCTGCTCACATCGTCTGGGACCAACTCCTTCAAGGCCAACCGGTAGCGCCCCAAGCGGTGGCGCCCCGAGGCCCTAAGCCGGAGATGTGCCAAGACCTTCTCAGCACCGAGGAGCAGGCGCACTCGTGCGTCGGGCCGTGAACGACCAGTGGTCTACCACTGCATGGGCCATCTTGGGGGTGTCTATGCTGAGCAGACGGCCCTTATGAGGTTTCAGGGGTGTCGTGCGCATGATGAAGCATGAAGTTGATGAGCCAAGACAGTCTTGGTGTTTGTGCCACGCTACTTTTGGCCACTTTATTGTGCCATAGCGAGCTTGAACATGCTTCGACAGCCTGAGAGAAGAAGCAGGTGCGGGCGGGTGCGACATGGGAAAACATCTTCAAGAAGTGCTGGGGTTTGGTTCAAGCGCGCATGTTCTCAAGCCATTCTCGTTTCAGCCAGGCTGCCTCGTTTCGGCTTAGGGAGAGTGCTTCCATTGAAGGAAGACACCTGTATCCAAGCAGATCAGGTGGGTCCCACCTTTAGAGGCAGTTGGGACCGACTGGGCGGCCAGGCTAAGACTTGTGCCACCCAGTGAATGTCCCACACCCTCGTCGAGATCACCCAAGAAGTCGAACCACCATGTTTTTAAATAGCCGGGTCATCCCGGAACCACCGAGCTGTTTTACTAAGGGTTTTAAGGTTTTACCCTACAAAACCAGATCAACCATTTCAATCACGGTCTTGGACTTCCAGGGTAGAGTCACATGACATGGGAACTCAAGGATCTCAAAGCCATTCTCGTCGGATCTTCTGCTTCACGATTCGTAAGCCTGGATTGATGTGGTACGTAACCCAGGGGGCCCGAAGCAAACCATGAAAAAACATGGGTTTTCACATACCAGGACCCTCCGACAGGTCACCAATAGAGACCTGTTAGGGCCTAACAACCCTCAACTAACAGCCTGGCCAGGAGGGTGCTGGTACAAAAGCCATGTTTTTTGCTAGGGAACACCTGGTTTTTGGATGGGACCTGCTGGGCCCCCCTTAAGTAAGGTGGTGTTTCCAACCAACTCCCAACAGGACCACTCCGTTCGGACCAGTCCCAGGCGGTACAGGTGGCTTTCATGGATTCTTTCAGTGTATGAAATGAACCGGAAAACGACCTACCCCGGTCCGACGACCGCCCTCCCCTTCCAAAGCCACCCATGGCATCCTTCCCAAAAGCCGTCGGTTCCGGAGGACCAGGAGTCTAGACCTCCTTCGCCTCCTCGCCTCGCCGCGGATCGCGGAAGCCGCGGATCACCGGTTCGCGGATCGCACCTGCAGGATGGTCACTACGTGCAAACGCTGACTGAGAAGCTCCCCAGCCTTTTCGGCGCTAAGGCTCCGCTCTCGTTCTCGGCGCGAGCCCGGCACCGCGCCGGCGCATCCCGGCACGTTCTCGAGCCGGATCCGGGATCATCGGTGTTGGGGCCGGCTGCACAAACACTCGCCACCAATTGACAAGCTGCTTAGGTATACTTAGGTGGTTTCTGAAGAGTAAGAACGTGATCGGTTCGCCCAACCGGTGGGGGTCTTCTTCACCTCTTTTCACATGCAAGATGTGGTGCCCATGTCGAGGTCGCGGATGAGGAGATACCCTCTCGTGACCAGGGCCGTCAGCAGGCAGGGCAGAGTTTCTGGATGACTTATGGTTGATGTGTGGACACTGGCGGAGATGGATGGGCCAGCAAAGTAGCATTTGAGTCGGGCCTATAGCCGGCCCTTTTGAGCCACAATCCCCTATCCACCCACCTGGTCTACATCAGATCCTCTGCATCTTTGACAGCTCCTCATAGTTCTCCCCAATCGCCCATCCCACCTGGACCTTTTTGCGGGGGTGTGGACCAGGAGATCGCGCCAGGGCGAAAAACGTCCGCTAGGTGACCCCGGAATGGATTGTTTTGAGATGTTTCACTTTAATTGGATCTCTTATTTTTGGATCTCTTATTTGCCGACTGACCACTGTCTTCCCTTTCATCCGTGCCGGCACCGGTCACCACGAAGACCGGAGCGCACGGACCGCTCCCTTCAGGACCTCACCGGCACGGAGTCCTGGAGCACCGTCGACGCTGTCGGCTTACGCGCCGGCGCCGACCTCGCTTCCGCGCCCTCCGAATCGACGGAGGCGCCGGGGGAGACCGGGTGGAAGCCGGGAGACCGGGGGTTTCTCGGTCGGGGGGGGGAGAGCGGGTGGATGGAGAGTAAGCAACAGTCTGTAGACTCCTGAGATATTCACCAGCGAGATGAAGAGGCTTTACAGTCCATTTGGAGGGGAATTGGTACATCAAGAGTACGTAGACGTCTACATAATTACGCTGGGAGTCCAGGAGTTCTACAAGTTCAGTCGATGATGCTGAGTTCGGTGACCCGAGTGGAGGGGCTTCCGCTTAAGCGTTTCCGGCTGTAGTCGAACTGAATAGGTGTATGGTCCGTATGGTATTTAGCATCGACCCTTCCTCTATTTCCAAGGTCGGACCTCCTTGATGGAGGGATGGGATCCTTGCACTTCATACTGTGCTTCTTGAAAGGAGTATACTGTGCTTGGAAAAACCACCGGATTTTGGAGCCTTTCAACCGGGGTAGACCAGGGTGGCTGAGCTCTTCTTTGAAACCACCGAGCTCTTCTGGTGAGATGCTGATTTCCGAGCCGGGCGGGTATATAAGCCGCTATAGGGGTCTACGTTCGCCCGACCTCCGTGTTCGGACCTCCGGAAGGTTGGGAGATGTTGGCAAGTCCCCCAAGACACTCCATGTGGGCTGGATGTGGTGGGCCCCTACCGGTCAGGAGGGTGGGGGTCAAAAACCGATGTGTTCAGACCAGGGCCTGAAAAAGGGGGTGGTAGACATGGATACCGCGAATCACGGCTGTTAGGGGCTATAAATAGACACCCCTTCAAGGGTCCTGGGATGCTTTTTGGAGGGTCGTGGGTAACTCTTCCAGTCCCATATGAGACCCCAATTGACTCGGAAGGCGAGACCCGAGCCTCGTTGGAGCGTGAGATGCTTTGGCTTTGGGGGGCATCTGCCAGCACCTTCCAACAGGTCTCCGAAATGGAGGGTTGGTTGTTAGGCCCTAACACCATTGGTGACCCTGCTGGTGCCGCCGTATCGCCGCCGCTCCCGAGGAGTCGGATCCTTCCGACCTCTCGAGCACCTCGAACCCAGGCGTCGGGTGGTTGAAAAGTGTGGGGGGGGGCGATGCGGATGAGGCAGTCGATGAGTGAGGACTTTTCGGGTCGGACGGTGAAGGGGATCACGGATGGCGAAGTCGAAGTGAAGCAAACAACTGAGTACGGTCACCACCTGCCACGTCCCAGAGAAATCCAGAGGAGACCTTTTCGAGTCACATCTAGATCTTCCAACTATGCAACATGTCTGCCGACCTTGGCTGGTTTTATGCATGACAAGGCATAAATTTGGCATAGCTGGAAGATCTAGGATTTATGGTACTTCCCCAAGGGCTCCAACCATATCCTCAGAAGTTGGTTAGACCCCCCAAACCCACCCCAGCCACCTTCGAAACGGAGGTAGTTGGAGCCCTAGGGCTTATACTGAAGAACCATTGTTTTACCCTGAGAATCCGGCCCGAAGCTGGTTACCGGGTCCCATCGCTCTCTCCCCGGGTCCCGCCTGAAGATGTCCCCAAACGGAGGTTGGCCCCGTGAGGGTTCGGATTTCGACCAGCACCTGACTAGACACAGGTCTCCGAAATGGTAGCATTTTTAGGCTTAAAAGCGTAGATGGTGGTCACCTGTGAAGTCGGATGCTGGTGCTGTCTACCAGCACCCACTTCAGGTGAATGCACCTCTTTTGTTGGAAAAGGTCCAGTCGCACGGAGCCCTATGTGAGACCCACAATGAGTTTTCAACAGGGTCCTTTCTACTCCTGCAACCTTCACTGCACCGAAGTTCGACCACTCGACCACTCAGTTCGTACCTCAGTTCATGCCGGTTTCTTGTTGGGGTCATGCTCCCATTTTCTCATGAAGTCGTTCCCCACCAAGTGAGCCGATGACGCGGCGCCTTTGGCCGCGCGCTTCGGCTCCCACACGCAGGCAGCGTCGGCCACCCCGAGTTGTGCCGGCGACCGTGCATCTACTTCGCTGCCGGGCAGTGCCGCAACAGCGCTGACTGCAACTTCTGCAGCTCTTCTCGGAGCTCGAGGGTGACACAGTGGTCCGATGTGGGTCAACCGGCGCCCGCTTCGCCGGTTTTCACGCTGGTAGGTCGACCCATTCTGTTCATGTTCCGGGAAAAGACGCATGGACAAAGCCAAGAACAGCACAGCCATATACAGGGGACCTGTTGGGGGCTGGGAGATGAAAAGTACGACATCACACCGAGGAGCTGAGTCGGTTGACACACATCATCACATCTATATTCTGAAGTGACTGCAACTGTATACTCTTGCCCAGCCGATGGGTGTTTCTTCAAAGAGGTGTGGGTCTCCAAGAGTAACCTCCACCAAAAGCCACCGCATTTTCTGACGCGCCCAGAACATCGACCGTGGGACGACCGTGCCAGGGACGACGTGCGACCCGACCGAATTCGTGACCCAACTCTCTCGGGAACGCCCAGGCCGCCCAGACAACCTTGCCACCGCCCAGGCCATTTGTCGCACACCCACCGATCCGCAACCCTCGACAAGAACCAGCGCCAGTTGATCAAGGACCGGGTTGAGCATTCTACCGGGGGGCGGCAGGAGAAGACTCGGCGGATCTCGGATCCCGAGTGCTGCGACGGGTTGGGGAGAAGACCCAGCACCCCACACACATCGGGGCCGGCCACGGCCGGGCCGGCTGAGGAGGGAGTCCCTGTTCGCAGTCCTAAGGCTCGAGGAAGATGAGGTTGGCCTGGAGGGTTCACTTGGTGGGTTCCTCCCACCAGGTCCATCCATTCTTTGCCTTTCCCCATGAATGGCAGAACGATTTCCCGTCGCGAGCTGAACTCATCGGCTGAACTCAGTGGATGGCGGTCTCACTGCTTGCGCGACGGCAGGAGCTGAACAAACACGAGTTCTTGAGCGTGCTTTTGCGTTGCCTTCGAAATAAGGCAGTCCCTCAGCTGCCATCATTTTCGCAGGAGAGACAACATGACTGTCTGAGGATCGGCAACTGAGCACAGAAGATGCAACAAGCCAGCTTGAGTCAGTGTGGCTCAAAAAGATGAAACAAGCACTTCCCGACCTCCCGACTCCCGCTTCTTCTTCCATCGCACACAGAGAATCGAGACCTGTTTTTGCTCAGTTTGACACTATTTTGACCAACTACCTTCAGGAAGTTCCCAAATTTTCTTCGGGTCACCTCAAGACCATTCTTGAAATACCAGTTGCCAGTGGCCCTGAAACTCATGAAACTTCATGGAACATCTATATTAGAGGTATCTGTGGAGGGTTTTTATATACAAAAACTACGTTTTCTAATTTTTTTGCAGAAAAACAATATCGATCTTTTGATGCCGTTTTATACGGACACGCTGAAAGTCACGCTCCCAGGCTCAAGGCAGTTTCCAAGACGAGGCCCAGGCAGTCTTGCAACTCTTCGAGGAGCGTCTCAGCCAGGAGCCGGTTTTTTTCAGATGGTCGCCAGGTGGGTCGAAATTCCGGACTTCGGGATCCGGACTTGGGATCTGCCGCCAGATTCACCTTTCGAAAGAGTTGATGCGGAAGGGCACAGGTAGGACCACCGAAAGGACCTGAGTCGAAGCGAAGCTTCTGGACCAATGCAAACTGGACCTGGGGCACCGGACTGATTTGAATCCATTGGAGACAAGCACTGCTGCTCGTCGCTGTGTCTCGGTTTTCGGCGTGTCAGGAGCGTGAGGAGGTCTCCCAGGCGAAGAAGCAAGCCGGGCTTCTGTGGGGGGGGGCTGTTTCCATTGGCCTCCACCATGGCCTCCCCAGGCTTGTTCCTTGAGGCCCGGCTTGTTTCCTTCCCAGGCCCCGCTTTGCGCCGTTTCTCACTTAAACCACCCCACCAGTGGAAGGGCTGTGAGGAGCCGGACGGACGCAGCTGGACCCGCTCACTGAATCTTTTTCTCCCTCTGTCCCCGCTGGCTGAGCAGCACGAAGAGGCCGAACCATCTGCTGGGCAAAAGCGGTGGTTTCGTGCGACGAACGGACCTGTATGGACAGCAATCCATCGACCGGATGGATCGAGGGATGGCAGCAGGTGCATGGGAGTGAATGAGAAGTGAAACATGCCAGGTTTCGATCCAAGTTCGGAAAGAGGGGACTCCATCATGTCCCACGAAGGGTCCAGGATTTCCTTGCACATCGTCGGTGCTTGAGGCCCACCGGAGTTGTCCGCGTCCGGGAGCTTTACCGGAGCTCCGCAAGCTCAGTCCGGGACAGGCGGCAGCTAAGATCAACAACTTCGAGAAGGCCTTGAACCGGATGACTTTCTTCAGTGCCCTTCAGCTGCAGTTGAGCTCTGGTTGAGGCTCAGTGGTTGCAGGAGGTGGTCTGTTCGGAGCGCAGGGGACTCAGTGACTCAACGACAAAAGAAAGACGGACATACCAGGAGTCACATGGAGTTGGCTGGTGTTCAGTCCCATCCAGTGAGTGGATCATAGACACCCCTAACCTCCAATAAGCACCCCTTTGTGACTGCTGGTAGACAAACTTTCCACTTCCAGCACTAAGACATAGACTATGACTATAATTGTGATAACTGCAGCCAACCTGCTGTTGGTCAGGGGAAGACGCGACTTCTCGTGCAGAAACCATGTTCGATGACGGTCTTTGCCCAGGCTCCAACTTCGCAGACTTCAACCATAGTAGTCTTGGCAAACATATGCATTGTAGTAGAGGCAGGAGACTCTTCTATGAGCTTCAATACCACATGGACCCCCCCAAAATCCCCTGGGTGGTAGAGGAACATGGTCTTTCACCACCGGTCAATTCTCGGGTTCCATGGTTAGTTTGCCGGGAAGCGTCTTCCATTTCTTCACGTTCATGTCTCCATAGCCTCGTATAGTGGTGATTCGGGGTGTCCAAAAACCACCGAATCTTGGAAGGTCCTGGTATAAAGTCCAAAGGATCAAAGAAAAACTAGACACTATCGTAGGACTTGACATAATTTATTTGAACAACGAACGAAAACACTCACCCGGTCCACAACTCTCCCTGGAACGCCAGCATCGCTTGTTCTCGCTGTTTTTCTCTTGAACAGGTCGCCAGCCTCATCACTCGCGCGCACTTCGAGCAGGTCGGGTGACCTTTTTTTGGGTTCCAAAGAATCAGAAGCACACATATGTTAGATCCCGTGCAGCACGGTGTGCTTCACAAAAACGAAAAGAAGACACTGACAATCTAGAAGACTTAACTGTATACTATCCGTAATATACTGTATCTGTATACATACATGTTTTGCTCTTTTTGAACACTTGGTTCATGTGTTCTCCTCTCTTTCGCTGGATTGGACACACTGGGAGAAACAAACATGGTCTCAGATGGATGGCTGTCGAGACTCGATCGTTTGACCAGGCCTCATCGGTCACCCGCAGACGCAGCAAGTAACTCTGGTGTTCTGTAGCTGGAGTGGTCGACCTATATAGGGATCATTTCTTACCCTTTTTTGATGGGTGCCGACCCCGACCATATCCTGTTTCGTTGGATGATTTTCGATGTTCCCGAACGAATCTCCTAACTTGGCCAAGATGGTTTTACTTTGGCTTCCGAAAGCAGTCCATCCCAGCCATCCCCAACGAGAGATCCGGTCCGTTCGATGGAATGAACGGTGGCTGGTATGGGGCCCGGCCCAAGAGTTGCTCAACCCCCAGAAATGGAACTCCAAGATCGGTGCGATCTTCAGAGCCAGGTTCAAAGGATATAAACGATACCCAGACCCGACTCATGGAACTGCCATAAGACTGCCGCCTCAGCCAGACCCCCCTGGCTGTAAGCATATATGGCAGTCCCATGGAGTGTTTGGGATAGGAAAAGAAGTCGCCAAAGTAGCCGTGCCGTGCTGGCTGAGCTTCTGGAAGATTGGCAGAAAGGCGTCTCCCAGGTTCAGGAAATCGCCATGTCTTTTTTCACGCCCATTACGAACTGCAGAAATTCCAGATAACGTGGGATGGAGGGTTTTCCCGCTTTTTGGGGTGCTTTTGGATGCTTCATGTCCGACACCATGCGGGATGTGGGGGGGGACATGCCATGTAATTGCCGGGGGCTTCTTCCAGGGAGTCCTCGCCAAGGAGTTTGCCATGTGGATCACCTGATTTCATTGTAATCCTTCTTGGGGGATTGGCTTGCCCAGTCAAAATCAGGTGCAACACTTTGGCGAATTCTGGATTTTTTCCTTCAAAACGGCTCCGGGAGAGAAGGGTTACTTCTGGAGCCAGCTGACTAATCCTTCATCGCCGGGGGTGAAGGATTAGGCACAGGTTCGTTGGCCCTTGACTATTCCCTATAGGGCTCCTGTCCCACCTCCGTTTCGGTTCGGTGGGCCAGGGTGGGTGCCAGGGGGGGTCTAACCACCGAACCTGAGGGTATGGGCCAGGAGCCCTAGGGATTGGTTGATGGCACAGAGATCTAGAGACCCTCCTTTCAATAGACCCCTCAGGTACAACTAGTAGTTACAACCGAAAGATGGACGCCTTGTTGCGCTGACGGAGCTCACCGGACTGGTTGGTGGATGACCTGCCATTCGACCTAAGAACAAGAAGACCTGAGAAAACACTGAATGAAGACCTGCCCCCAAAACGAGACCCAAAACTCCTTGAGAAAAGCCTCCAACAAAAGCTCTCCATACTTTGGGTCTCACGCCTCAATCTGGCGACGCCTGCCCAAAACGACCAAGAACCGAACCGCGAACCGCGAACCGCAAAGCGTTGGAAACGGGGCACCGGCGGCACTGGCAGGACTTCCTGGATCGCTGTAAAGCGGCGGTGGGTCAGTTGCGCGCGCACTTCGACTGAGCGGCCATCGTCCCTCTCGACGGCAGGCGGGCGCACGGGTTAGGGGGTGGTGGGACGGAGGGCGAACCGAGCGATGCGTGGGGGAATTCCAAGCTCATGCTGAGGGGTTGTAAATGTCCACCATCCTTGAGGTGACCTCTGGATCTATAGCGCTGAGGTGACCTCTGATGTTTGGGGCAGCGTGGTCGCCGCGTGGTTCCCGACTCACCGTCACCGTCCCCTCCTCGAAGTCCTGGTGATGTGGGCGGTCGGACTCCGGTCGTAGTGAACCTCAGGTCCCGGCTCCGTGGACGCGTAGACCCGAACCGGGGCCGGAACGACCACGGATCCGGGTGGAGGTGGGTCCGATCCCTGATTTGGTCCTCGGATTGGGTCCTCTGCAGTCGCAGAGCGAGCTGGGAGGGCCATGTTCGGCTCGGGACCGGGCATCATGCTGTTGGTGGCAGATGTGTGGGTCTCCAAGTCTTAACCCGTTTGGCTTGCTGGCCCACCATGAATTCAAGAGGCGGGTCATTTTCAGAATCCACTCAGGATTTTACACGAAAAAAAACACAAAAAGGTCAACATGGTCAAGGCCATCTTTTTCATGGTCGTTCCGGAAGTCGTTCCGAAGTCGTGTTGAGGTTTCATTGAAGACGAACCAGGTGTCACACCGGATCGGGTTCTGGCGCCGGCCGCGGCCACGGCCCAGGTCAGAGCGCCTTCAGTAATCTCTCGACAGGTTTGAGCACTTCTCTCGGATCGAAGAGCTGTGGCTGGAGCTGTGGCGAGAGTGATGCCATAGCACGAAGTGATGCCATCGCTTCGGTGGGAGCGGTTCGGGCGCGCCTCGACACGGCGTTGGCTTGGTGGTGTGACCCACAGATGTGAACATGAACATGAATCAGGTTTGGGGGGTCTTATACCTGCAGTCACAAGACGGGGTGCGATCCATGGAGGTAGTCGGGGTGCCCAGCTACTCCACTCACTTGAGGACTAAACACCACCCCGACATGTGACTGGTAAGGATGTCTTTTTGGCCAAAGAGCCCACGAGTTGATACATCGAACTAGAGAATCAGATGCAGTGCCTGGTGGCGATCAGATGCAGTAGACCTTCACGCACATCGTGTGCGTGTTGGCATCAGCTTCACGATGGAAGTGTTGGAATGCATCCTGGACCTTCCCTGAACACATACAGTGGTTTCAGAGTAGATTGCACAAAATGTCCCAGTTGGGCCCATCTGTCTAAGAGAGACATGTCAAAATGTAGGGGTGCCAGTGCCATTGTTCACCTCTGAAAACCACGACTCTTCCGTTTCTGGGAAAGACACATGAGGCTTATAGAATCGGCTTCGTCCGAGATCTTCTAGTTCGTTCGGCTTCGTTCGTTCGTCTCATCTGTTGGAAAACGAACACGCCGGGTTGGGTTCTGAAGCAAAGGGCGCGCATGGAGAGGTCCAACAGCTGCTGAAGCACCTAGACCTATGGATCTTCCAACGATGTACAACCAGCCGTTCGGTCGGCAGACATGTTCAGACTGTTGGACCGTCTCGGATGGTATGGCGGTGGATCAAGACCTCATCAAAGCCAATGGATTCGGTGAACCTGGTCGTCTTCAGAGTTCTATGACTCACAGCCCCAACCCGGACCCGGGGACCCTAGAAGTTGAAAGACTATATATTTTGACCTGGGTGAAGTTAAGGAAGTTCCCCCTCAGATCACCCATGATAACCCCGATTATAGTCGGACGATTTTCTTTTTCGACCTTGACTCTGGGATACTCTGGGTATCTATCTAAGAAGATCACCTTTCGACCAGGTGGACTCCTGGGCACACCACCCAGCTCGCGGGCGTTCCATGCTCACTCTCCACTTCTCTGCCACGCGCTTGAACGGTCCTCGTTTCCGTCCTTCGCCCTTGGGGTCCGGTGGAACTGGACCGACCAACGGCACGAACTGTGCGGGTTGCCGGGACGTTGCAGATAGCGACCGCCCGGCGGAGTCGCAGAGGGTCCCACGGTTGGAGTTCGTTTGACCAACCTTGTGACCGCCCTGGGGGCACTGGTGGGGCGCTCCACGACCCCAAAAAGGGCTCAATGCTCCGGAGACAGTGCCGTTGAAAGACCGTTTTCTCGACCGTCGGCCCTTTTGGAGACTCCACCCACCCCGTCCGTGAGGCGATCGCGCGAGGCCTCACCGCGTCACCGGGGGGGCTCCATAACGGGCTTCAACGGTCCCCGGGAGCTCGGTGGGGTAGGATCCGTGGGATGAGTTGGCCGGGACTGGAGATTACCCAGTCTTTGGTCAACTTGCAGAGCTTCATCTTCCTTTCATCTCAAGTTGTTTGGAAGCAAGAAGAGACGTTCACTGAAAACCTCACTCATGGAACCTCCGTATTTCCACATCTGACCACCAAGAACCGGCTGTAGGAGCCGCTGCATGAAGCCGTGGAGCTTAAGGTGGGTATATACCTGGACCTTCAAGGGGTGTCCTGGCTGGAGGTCCCTTGGTGGTGTAAAGGTGCGGGTATCTAGCCTTGTTATAGTTTTCCAACAATGGTCACCTCACGTCCACCGCCGCTCCCAGTGAGCCAACTGGTTTGGAGTACCGGGATAGCATGTAAAGCAACGCATGTCCTTCTTTGAGGGTGCATATTGACGAAGTCACTGTAGGTACAGCAGTTGGTGGCAGAAAGTCTCACCCTGATCCTCGATTGCCTCGTTTTGCCTCTCTTGCGTGGCCTAAGCACCACTGTGAGAGATGCCACCTGCTTGGGATATGCAGCAGGTGGGTGGTTTCACCGCTGGATTTCAAAATGGAGTCGCTTCTGGGAATACCCAGACAGTGGAGCCACCAGCGCTGAACTACAGCAGGTGAGGTCCAGCAGTGCTTTATCCGGGCTTTATAACTTTATCCGGGCGCTGCGCTCATCTGCTGAGCCCAGATCCGAACCCAGAGATAGTTGGAACAACCGATGTCCAGGATTCAGACTCTCCACTGGTCTCGACCCTCAGTACCTGTAGATCAATCTGTACCTGGACCTTCAAAGTGACCTCTTTGGAGTCTCTAAGTGACCTCTTTAGGGACTAAGTGACCTCATTCTAGGATCTCAAAAGGTCACTTTGAAGGTCCTGGTAGATGAATCTGGATTGGTCACGGTCATTGGTTGGACTCAAGGAGTCACGGACGTCCTATTCTGAAATTGAGCTTTTCGAGAAAAGCAACGCTGGCGCAGGTTTTTGATAGGATCTAGGGCCCTGCAGGTTCCAGTTGTTTTGCCTTCAACAAGTGCCAACAGAGGTTGAGGGACCCTAATTCGACTATCCGATAGGTACCCCAGGTGACGGGTCCTATTTACGGTCACTTCACCTCTCTTGGTGGGTTTGGGTGGTTTCATACCCCAACGTTTGAGCCCCACAACTCCGACTCACTACACATGGAAGTGGAGAAACCCACTGTTTGGTAGAGGAAAGTCGTCTTCCAAGAGGCCATGCCATCCACATGACCATGTGATGTGTTCGTCAGAGTGTACCGATTTTGTTCCAGAAACTTGCTTAGGGTTCGGCTCCGGGATCTGAATTCCTAGGCGTGTCTCAAGCAAGATCCTTGGGTTTCGGTGGTAGACCCCTTGGTGTTCCCTTCGTTTTCTTCGCATAGACGATGTCCGACCAACCTGACGGACTCTCCCCAGGGACACGTGAGACACGTGCTTTCGAAGTGGCGAAGTGGCTTAACCTTCGTCAATTTTCAGGAGCCTGCTCCTCTGCCACCCCGTGGCGCACGCAGAGAGTCAACTCCTCTCGGGAGACCCGAGATGGACGACGACGACGTCTGCCATGCCATTTTCGATGAGCACGGTGGCCACACCACGACCACAGGGGTACAGAGGACGAAACAACAGAAGCAACAGCTTTGAGATGGACGAGGCTCTTTTTGGGCAAGGCTCTTTTGATATTGCGGCATATTGTGGCAAGGCTCGTTGTTTCTCGGCCTGGCATACAAGTGCCCCCGAAGCAAACCGGGAACACACCTCCTGAAACAAACCCTCTGGAAAAAGAAGATTGTGCAGACCAACGGCTCATGCAAATTACCATGAATTACGCATCTGATAGCCAGGACCTTCCCTTTGAGGTGTCTATGTAGGGTGTGTCCAAAACCACCGAACTTGAACTTGGAAGGTCCTGGAGAAGCTCGCCACAACACGCAACAACACGCCCACGTCGGGACCACAGCTCTGTCAGAAGCGACAGCTCAGATTCTGAGGGTCTTCTCCACTGGTTTCTGGCAGGGGGGGGAAGGGTGTCAATGTGGTCGTCCTAGAACTAACTCCTCATCGATCCAGTCTTTGGTCCCTCCTGCGTCCTCCTGGGACCCCCTTGCATCCTCCAACGTCTCAGCGATTTACCGCGAAGACTCATGGAGGGGCTGCGTGGATTGAGGTGACAGGCCTGTGAGCTGGTGGGGGGGGCAGTTTTGGGCCGCGAGGCGGGGCCTGAGCAGGCATCAGAAGGGACCTGAGACTAGTTCTTCGAGTTGATGGGTGCAAGCTTTTCCAACGGCGCTGGTTGAAAGTTCTTCCCATCGCTTCAACAGGAGCATGGATCAGAACAGGAGCTCCGGCAGACGGTCATAGTGCAAAGATGGTGGATGAGCCATCGAGCTCGCGCGTAAGGTCTCATCGTCATGTTGACTCATGATCTCTCCACCAGTCAGTGGATAGCCTTGAACTGTAACCTTGATGGGGAGGGGTGTCCCCGGAGTGTCCCCAGCAACTATGAACCGATGGGGAAAAGGTGAACCTTTTTTTTTTCAATTGGAAACTCGGGGAGTCACTGATGAATTTCACCTCCCCCCTCCCTCCATGTCCTTGTGGTCCACCTCTACAGACCTAGGGGGGTGGTGAAATCAAAGACTACAGATAGCCGCGTAAAGAGGAGGTTAAGAGGTGTCCAGAAAGCACTGAACTTGGAAGGTGCTGGTATGAAACCTTGATGAACACCCAGATTACTATAGATGACTTAAATGAACCTTGATGAACCTAGAGCTTGTTCTTAGATTAGTTCCTGAACATTAGCCCACCAAGCTCCCTTGACTCCCAAGGGAAGCAACTCTTGATCTTTGGGGATGACTGCACGGTGATCGGGCTCCGGACGCCGAATCCTCCGAAACTCGGTGGTTGTGCCAGGAGGTCGGTACCTTTGGAGGAGGTGGGACTAGGGCGCACGAACGAACTTGATAATCCTTCCAATTCCGGTCGATCTTCCCACCAAAACAGGGGATATCTGGATCATGAAACCGCAGAACTCGAATGGGATTCCAACCACCATGAATTTAAATGGGCTTTCCTGAACAACCATAGCTCTACTATAAGGATTTCATCACGACAACAGCTCGACGGTCAACCATTTTTAAATTCGTCTTCACGGAAGCGAAACTCTCGGGATATGGATCTGCCTGGAGGAGTTCCCACCCTTGGGCCCTGGAAGGGGGGTGGTTCTTCTCGTCACTGTCGTCCTGTGGATGATGGGAAAGCCGACTTCCTCCAGACTGTGGATGGGGTCGTTTTCTTGAAGCAACGCCCAAAAGACTGGAGCAAACCGGTTTTGGCACCCCCTGTCTTGGGACTTCGAGCTATTTGGACCCCCCCCAAAAGAGTACTGGCTGTAGAAAGGAGGCTAGCACAACACTTCCATGGTCTCTTGTGATGCAGCTGTGTAAGCCTCTAAGTGCTGCTGCGGCTGTGCTCTCTTCACCAGCCTGTTCACCAGCACTGGATTTGAATTTTAAGATTGGTGGTGAGGCTCACTGAGCACATCCTGCATGGGGGCAGGCGGAAAAGGGAGCTACTATTCACTGACTGACTGACTGGCTGACTGACTGACTCCCACTAAAACCAAGCATGTCCAAATGAGCCTTTGGTCTCTACTGTTCAAATGTCCCTATGCTCGTTCGACAATCTCCGAAATTGGTTTTAGTGATTCCAACAAATGGACCATTGAAGGGTGGGCCTCTGAAATTCATCTGATGGCCTTCAGGCTGTTCGCCTGTGACTTCTTCATGCCAGACTTTCATTTCTCATCTAACCCGAATCCATGGACCTGACCTCTGCAACGCAGGGGGGAGAGAGGACCTTACTTCTTCGCCGAAATGCGTGGGTCCGACCGCTCCGGAAATGCTCCGAACCCGGAAATGCCCGGAATGGCTCCGCCCCGCGACCACCCTTCCGTTGTGTTGGTCGCCCTTCCGATCCAAGACCCCGAAGACTGTTCCGGAAGCATACGTTGCTCAGTTTCAACGAAGAAGTGCTTCTTCATTGATACACTGCTACTGTTTGCATGTCTCCAAGGAACCCCTGAAAGATTCTGGAAGATCCTCCCTCCCCCCCGATCTTTCCGTCCGTCCCGTCGTTTCCCTCCCAAACTGGATGGAGAAAGCGGACGGAGCCAGCGCCTCGCCCAACGGCCGAGATCACTCCCGAGAAACGGGCCGGACCGGGGTTAGTTGAAGACAGGTGGGTCAATCCCTAGACCTCGCGGGGCGCCGCGCAGGGCGCCGCGCAGGGCGCCGTCTGGCGGGGTCGAAGAGCGCTGATGGGCCGGGGTGGTTCGGAGCCCGTTCGGGAGGTCGACTGCCCTGAAGCGAATGGCAGACACTCCCATGGTATACTGGGATCTTTTGACCCAAGACACATCCTCTGGGTCACCTGGGGATGACCCACCACAGGATCTCCCTTCCACACCCAGAGGGTCAGATGCTCCAGGCCCATGAGACCCCGGTGGTTCCCGGCCGAGCTCGGACTGCCCAGTCCCTCTCCGAGGTATGCGGCCTCGGCCATCGCGCCGGGCACCTTGCAAGAGGCCGCTGGGGTCAAGCCGGCGGTGGGTTTCGTGTTCGGGGGCGGGTGCAGGGTCATGTCGGTGGTGCGGCTTCTTTTTTTCGGATGTGGTGCGTCCCTGTTCTGAAAGGGGAAGGTGTGGGGGTGTTTTCTTCTTTGATGTTTCAAATGAGACACATCACCTCATGGGAAGGGCCATTCGTGACTTGTTGGAGGGGTCATCACCCAACGCGATTCGTGACCGAAAGGGAATGACTTGGGGACGAGGTGAAGGGAGATGAGACTTTGGGGGGATTGCCTTTGACAGCAGATGGGCTGGTGAGTGAGAAGCAGACAATACTTATATATATATATATATACCCTAGAAGTCCAAAGACTATATTTTTGCCCCACTGAAGTAAAGCATCTTCCTTGACTCGGGTCACCTAAATACTAAAGACCATTCTTTTGATAGTCTGCTTTGACTCCCAGGGAGCGAACCCTGGGAGATCAAGACTACTATCACGATCCGAGTCAAGGGTGGATCCTAGGAAAGGAGTTTCCTGTACTTCAAATCGGTGAACATCTCGGACGTCGAGGAATGGCCGATCTAGCAGCAGTCGGCCCCGATCCGGTTCGCCGCCGTTCGCCGTGGTTTGGAAGAAGCCGAAAAGACCTCGGGGCATCTTTGGAACTCGACTAATGCGTTGAGGTCCCCTTTTTTTCGGACCCCAGGTCGTGCAGCTGGGGGGTTTTCGGTGGGGTTACCACCTGACCACCGCGACTTGAGACCTGCAGGTCACAAAGAAAAATGCGACTTGAGACCTGCAAGACCTGCTAAAGAGTTTCGAAGTCACACAGAAAAGGCCGCCGGCCTTAGGTTGCGATCCACCATTGATTTAACGGTCTTTAACAAACAACTATCTTTTATTAAGGATGGTCAAACTTGGTCAGTCGACTCCCAAGGTCTTACCATACTAAGTGCCTTGCTTGCAGCTCGTGTTGGGAGGATGGAGCTTAGCAGCCGGAACCGGCTTCCCCTGCTTGGGAGGGGAATTCATGACACTTCCAAAGGCCTGTCACATCTACACAGGTGCATATTTCAGCCAAACGACAGCCCAACCAGTGGGAAGACCACAAGCTAAGAAGCTCGGAACATGTCCATCTTTCTGCCAAGAAGCTGAATCGAGCTAACCCAAACTGTGCCTAGCTTCAGCGAGTGGGAAGACCCCTACCACAAACAATCCCCAAGCCTCTCGGCGATGTGAAGCTCCAGCCTTCGCTCCGGCCGCTGAATCGCCCCCATGGTGCCATGGTGGGGAGGCCCAGCTGAGCCACGAGTGTCGACTCATGGTCTCTGCACCTGGACGTGACCATCCACCACCAGTTCGGGAAGTGTGGTGCATGAGCGAACAAGAACTCTTGAACTCAGAGGGTGCTTGGAGCTCAGCTCAGGACCTGAAAGGACACGACATCCCGATGTCTCAGTGAGTCCTCCCAAGTGATGCGAACATCCACCGCTTTGGTCTGTGAGACGCTCAAGAGATGGGGCTCCCTGGGTTCGAAGGACCTTCCATCGGCCGGTCTACCCGGGTGGCATTGGGCCACTGAGGTTTTTTCTGTATTAAACACATATGAACCCATATGGAGAGGCCAGAAGAGAAGCTTTGCCCTGAAGAGTTTTTGCATATTTCACCAGGGATCAATCCCAGTTCCAAAACCAAGGGTTCACTTACCTGCAGTCAATAGAAAGAGCAAAAACCGTATTTGGGAGGAATGTGAAGCTTACCCAGCCTCTGAAGGCCCTGCTTCACTCTCGAAGGACCTGAGGCCACCCTTTTATTCATCGTTTCGATCCCTGGGCTCTTCAGCACTGCAGACATCATACTTGTCCTTGGCAAAGCGTGTGGAGGTTCCACTTCAATTTTGATGTGTACGGAGTTGAGTTTAGTTCAGTCCTAGCTTTTTCCTACTTTGACCACCATAGCTCTAGCTTCTTATCACATTCAGCCATTCAACATCCTAGAACCTTCTATATAGACCCCTACATAGATGGAAGTTTGTAGATCCCCACGTAGAACATGTATTGGACACCGTGCAATCCTATCTATTTGGGGACCACCTTCTAGTGCTACTTTGACCAGACCAGTCAGGTCACCCTTCACAACTTCACTTCTTCTGTCCATTTTGGTGAGCGACATCACAGCTGAGCAGCGAGCTGCAGGCGGAGCCGCTGTTGCTGCTGCTCCGCGTTGCCGCTCGGCAGGAGAGAGGTCTTGGTTGGCCCCCAGACGTATGGGTACTTGGGCAGAGTTGTCTTTTTTTGTGCCAGACATGTCAGTTTGGGGAGGGTGGAGCTGAAGTAGTCACTTAGTTTACAAACATGTTTACTTATAATACTGCACGGGCCCGTAGTAGTAGTAGTAGTAGTAGT
>CAXAMN010010001.1:1660518-1743160 GCA_963970005.1 Durusdinium trenchii
TAGTAGTAAGTGTAGTAGTAGTAGTAGTAGTAGTAGTAGTAGTAGTAGTTAGTAGTAGTAGTGGTAGTAGTAGTAGTAGTCGTAGTCGTAGTCGTAGTCGTAGTCGTAGTAAGTAGTAAGTAGTAAGTAGTAACTGGTAAGTAGTAAGTAGTAAGTACTAAGTAGTAAGTAGTAAGTAGTAATAGTAGTAGTAGTAGTTGTTGTTGTTGTTGCTGTTGCTGTTGTTACGATGTGCTTAGGATGAAACTGCCCGGCAGCAACACCTTTTTGGCTCCCCGCTTCTCTTTTTGGGTCCTATGAATCCTATGAATAGTATGAAACTGAAGGGACGTGCTATGCAGGGATGTGCTGCGAGATCGACGACCCCAAATATGTCACCCCTCTTCCCCTACCGATGTGGTGTGCCGTTGTGCTGGCTGCTGATGTTGCTGGCTGTGAGCATGTGGCGGAGAAGTGAGCATGTGGACCTCCATTGTGAATATGGCTGCTATTAGTTGCATTAGCCATTTCTCCAAGACTCATCCACAACTAAATGGAACTGGCTGACCTGTCCTGTTCTCGGCTGGCTGCAGAGGGGGCATCACTCTGTGAGCTTTGTGTCTAAGTACGTTGTGGCTGACCAAACACCTGCTAGTGGCAGCTGTAGAAACCAACAAAATTGAACTGAGGTCCTACCTGGACCATCCTGTCTGGGCCAGTCTGGACATCTCGGATAGCAGGGTAGTCCAGCCAGGACACCCAGATGGTCGGATGGTGCAGGGAGGTTCCAACATGTTAACCACTACGGGGAGTGGTCCCCGCCCGCACGCCGGGAGTGGCCAGTTGAGACCGCACGGACGGCGAGTTCCTCGCGCGTGGGCGTTTGAAAAGGTGTGCCGCTTATGGGATGCCCCCAGCGTGGCCATCGTAGCTGGAGCCCCAGACTCAGACGAGTGCAGTTTCTTACCTCTCGCTCGGGTGAAGCGATCTTGGTCTTCGTCTTTTGGTGGATGAACAAGACTGTGTCCAGGACCATCCGTTGCTGGGATGGTCGAACAGAGAATTTCGTACGTACGAAACCTGAGACTGGTCGTTGCCTGGGCAACGGATGGTCCTGGACCCTTTGGATGGTGCTGGACTCTCCTGGACCCTTCGGATAGGTCAACCATGTCTTTGAGACAGCCCTGAGAGTCAGAGACGAAGAACAAGACGACTTGATGACCCGAGTCAAGGAGCTTCCTTTACTTCACCGGTGCAACAAAATATCGTCGAAGTCGACTTGACCGGGACAGTATCTTGCTTATCTTTCTCTCCCAGGACCTTCCAACTGGTGGTTTTTGGACACCCCTCAACCACTAAAAGACTATTTTCGAGACACCTCTTGGAAGGTCCTGGTAGTGGATCTATTTTAAGAACGTTCCCAGGTCTAGTAGTCCAAGCAGGGCAGATCCAGTTATTTTTTCATCACTGGGTTTTCGGTCGTTCAAGCACTGGAACGGTTTGGGCCTCTAAAGCTCATGGTTGTGCACTTGGCTCCAAGCCGCCAGGGGCTTCCCAGGGGGCCTCTGTGGACTGCACCTCATGTTCATTCATGTTCCGACCTGCTCAGAAGGCAAGTGATGGGCCGACCCGACATCGATGGAAAAGAAATCAACTGACTTGCAACATTCACTGAACCGAGCCCGATTTCACGCGTGTGTAGCAAGCAAGCGGCTTGGGCTTGGACCAGCAGAGCTCATGCATTGGTTTCCGACTGTGCCGGAAAGCAGACGGGCCAGCCTCTTTTGATGCAGACGGGTCAGGACCTAGCAGACGGCACTGGGATCAGACCTGGACCATGGGTCCTGAAGAAGGTAGGTCTGGTCCGTAGAAAGACCTGGAAGGTACAGTAGGTCAACCGACCCACAGCCATATACCTACCAGTGGTTCTCAAACCCATGGAAGATAGAGGTTATACAAAAGCCATGTTGTTTTCTAGAGAAATCCAGGTCTTTGATACTTCGTGGGCCACCCCTTCCGTCGCCGGCTCAGTCGCCCATGGAGCTCCCACCGGAACCCCCCCCAGAAGGGTGACCGGTGGTCTTCGACGCGGACAGCACCCCGGTGTCCGGCCCCGGCTCCGAAACTGAAAAGGCTCACGGTGCGGTCCGCTTCGACCAGACGGGCGCCCCTCCTCCGTCCGACCCCGGGGCCAGGTCTGGACCTTGGTGGCCGTCAGCAGCTTTGCGGTGTTGATCCAACACCAACGCCTGGTCGAGGCTGGTCGTTGGATACGCTGCGGCGCGAGCTGTGAGACGAGATGTGCGGAGGATGTGCGGAGGTGCAGAGGATGTGCGGAGGTGCTGCGTGTGGCGGCACCGAGCGTTGCCAGGTGTGTTTGGTGGTCTATTCTTGTTCTGATTCGCGAGACAGCACAGATCCGTAGATCTTGATGGTATTTCTGAGCCAAGATGCTGGCTTTTAGAAGGTCGGACTAATAGTTCTGAGATCCAAGAGTCCCCCACCAGCCGTGCACCCACAGGCCTCTCATGAGGACTGGGCTCATCCGTCTCTCGCAGGCTGCAGGGAAAGGGGGGGCCATCAGGATTTGGTTTTGGGTTTTGAGGATGTACACTCTGACTCCATGGACGTGGATTTTTTTTTGGTGGAGTTTTTTTGCCTCCCCGTTTCTAGAGGAAAGCCGCTTTAAGAAAGGGGCCATGGATGTTTCCACTTCCAATGTGATGTGGTTGGTCAGAGTGTAAGAACTTCTACTGCAGGAATCCTACAGGTCCTTTCTCATTTCGAAGTGATCGATCAGTTCTTCTATCCAGTTCGTCCTGCTTTTGAGGAGAGTGACTCCTCAGAACTGGGAATCAGAAAACATGAACTTCCCCTAGACTTCCAAGACCATTAACAAAAATGGGAGCGACCTGGTGTTTGTAGTGTAAAATCCTTAGTTGATTCGGGATTCAGCCTATTAAATGAATGGTGGGCCAGGAAGCCCAAGGTTCTACCTTCCTTCAGTCATTTTTAGGTCCGAAGTTTGTGGTGATGCCTGGTGTCTTCTAGACGCTCCTGCCCTCCGTGTCTTCCCGAGGTCGTTGACCAAACGGTGAAAGCAAACGGTGAAAGCAGGGTCATCATTTCTTAAATGGTCACCCTAGACTTCCAAGACCATTATAAAAATGGTTGACCTTGTTTTTGAAATGAAAAAATCCTTAGTTGATTCGGTAAAGCCTATTAAAATAATGGTTGTTGGAAGCCTAGGGGTCATATTGAGTCATCTGGGGCTGCACACACCAAACCATCACCTCAGTGACTGGATTCGACTCGACCGACTCGTCACACACCAGGGAGTCGCAGGCCGCCGGGTCCGACGGGTCCGACGGGTCCACACATGGGACGAAGCAAAGCATCCGACGGCCCGACGGATGTGATTCCTGGTATGAACATCTGAAGAAGACCACCATCTTTCTGTAGTCAGATTTCAATCTTCATGGAATGACTGACGAGTCTCATCCGTTGCAGGCAGGATGCTGCGGAAGCTTGACCCACCGCTGGCCGAAGCGCTTCACACCCACTTTCTTTCAACTCTCATTTTGGAGCAATGCGCCCACCATTACACCATTTGGTTCCAGAGCTGTTTCTTGGATGTGGAACCAACCTTGAGCCGGTAGGCACATGAATTTCTCAACTGACCCAAGACATGCTGAGTGCCCAGCATGAGCGTTTGGTTTCCTCACCAGGCCGGGCCATGCTTCGTGTGAGCTCCACTTCCAGGCGGACCTGTCAACCGACGAAAGGACTACTGTAAACCGCTGAAACTGTGTTCTGCCTCCACGGTCTCATGCTGAAATACTGGACTTCAGCATACTTCAGCCTCATGTTTGGATGTTTTTCCAAGTATGGAGGCGGGTGTTCGACACACGGAACCGGAAGAGCGGTTTTGACCTCGCCATTGGACCGGATGACCTCCATGGTCCGGACCCCGGCTTGACTCGTTGGAGTCCACTCCATCAGCCGTCGAACCACCGTTGGGTCTGTGTTTCGACCTCCCCAAGCGACAGACGAAGCGGAGGTTCCCCGAAGCCAGACGACTTTCCTCCGAACCAGCGGGTTTTCACATGTGATTGGGACTGTGGATGGAACTGCCAGAACTGTTTCTGGTTGAGAGATGGGCAAACTACCCGGGAAGATGCTTGAGGCCCTTCGGGGAGGCTCTGTAGCAGATCCACCCCTCGTAAGGTTTGGGGGGCCAGTTGGTTTAAAATATTTCAAGGCTTACGCCTAAGAGCGGGCTGGGCAGGCAAGCAGGGCAGGTGCTTTCTCTTTCTCTTGCGCTTTCTCTCCCTTTTCCTCATCCTCTTTCTCTGCCTCTGTCTCTTTCTCTTCCGCTTTCTCTTCCTCTTTCTATGTTGTTCCGTTTACCCTGTCTCTTTCTCTTGCTCTTTCTCTTTTTCTCTTTCTCTGGAAGAGGAAGAGAAGGAGAGCAAGCAGAGGCACACATTGCTAATAATGCAAGGCCAGGCAGCACATCTCGCACCACTGGCCTTTGAAAACGACCTCGCATCACATCAACATATGACCCATCTCTTCTTATATTTCGAGAAAATTCGACCAAGATCCCTCTCTCTACGCTCTCTTCAGTGGCCTGCGAGGTTCCAGGTGCCTCCGATATAGAGCATGAACGTGCCCGCGCGTCCTCGAGCTGCCCCAAGGGACATCAAAGGACCGCGCGCATGCTCACACATGGACCACAGTGGCGCGCGCTCGCGCGGTCCCACCAAATCCTGGGCAACGCTTTTCCCGAGAAAAACATCTTGATGGTCCCACAAGAGAAGAATTTAGACAAGTTGTCATTGAAGCGGGGGTCGCGGTGAGCGGAGTCCCTCAACAGGAACACGCCGGCCCCGCTCCGCTCACGCTCGCATTCATCAACCGTCCGACCTGGGTCGGCGGATTACTGTATCACTATATTTTTTTTGGAAATCGCCCACTGGCCCTGCATAAAGATTATCATCTTCTTGCTGCCTTTTTTTGATTGATACGCCAATTTATTTCTGGGGGGTATCAAGAGTCCATCCAAGTTACACTGGAAGCCCAGTCGACTATTGACTCGGTGACCCGATGTTCGGACTTTCCTGAAACCTTCGTTTTTGGTGCCAAGAATCGTTTTTCACGGCTGTATATACCTACATCTTCCAACTATGCCAAATTTTTGCCCTTTCATCCATAAAGCCAGCGTCCAAGGCAGACATTTTGCATAGTTGGAAGATCTAGGTATGTTGGGTGAGGGAAGCCCGAGTAAAAACATCCACAGAACAGGTTCTTCGCACAGGAGCAAAAAGGGGTCCTTCTGTCGTCATACTTGACAGTTGTTGTTCTGTTGGAGGTACCTCTTCAGTGGTACCTCGTGCTGTGACTTTGAAGTACCCGGAGGCCGAGTTGTTCCAGAAACTTCTTGAAGCATCACTCGAAACCGCAAAAAATGTCAACAAATTCTCGGATTTGGGACACGGTCTATATGGTCCACAGGTCTTTTCTTTTGAGCCACAACCATGCCCGACGTGACGCTCCGCCCTTTCCGCGCTACGCTGCCCAGTCCAAAGCCCAACTTCACGGAGGCCGAACTCAAGGTGGGAGACCGAGAAAAGACCTTTTGAGGGGAGCGAAGGTCACTGGGCTGCGGCGGTTCTTGTCCTTTTTCCCCAAAACGAAAGCTATTGGGTTCTTACTTCAAGTATAGGAAGAGGTGCCTGTGTGCGCTTTGAAGCTTGGGTGCTGGTGCCGCTGCAGGGTGCAGCTGCCAGATGTGTGGCCGTGTGCGCTTTGGAGCTTGGGTGCTGGTGCCGCGCTGCAGAGTGTTGCTGCGCCCGGCAGTGCGCTTTGGAGCCTGCATGCTGGGGCCGCTGCAGGGTGGCGCTGCCATTGCCATCATTTGGGTCTATGCTATGCTGGCGCATTTTTTTGGTTGGGAGGGTGGGCAGGTTGGGGGCTGAAGTGCGCCGGGTCAGTATGTAAGACACGGGCTTGCTGGTTGCTTGTCAACTAATGTGACTCAGAACACTCCGCCCACCGAGAGAAAAACACATCCCATTTGGGCATCTGAGGGGAATCGGAATGAGATGCCCGGAAGAACTGACGACAAGAGTTCGTGATCTGCTCAAGTGGTTAGGCATCTACCCAGGCTGGATGAGGTCGGTTAGGTTTTGTGCACTCAAAGGACCACAGTTTGGTTGCGCCCAGCAACTCGGGTGCAGGGCTGAAGGCTGGGGCATTCATGCTTCCAGTAGATTTTCTGATTCACTTGGGGTGGCGTTTTTTTTACGCAAGTTCCTCAAGGAACCAACGCATCAAATCACCCCAGCAGTCTGGTTTGTAACTCTTCTCATGTTTCCAGGGGGAATTCAAAAACCAATTTTCGTGGCCGACCTTCAAGATGAACCTTGGCTGACCCAAACGCCACCCCTCCCCATCGACCCAAACGTGGTCGGACCGGCGACATTCGCACCTTCTTCCAAGTTCCGAGTCCGGGTTGTTGTTCGGAGCTCTGAGATGTTGGAAAGCACTCCCGTTTTGAAGGGACCAGAAGTAATAAGTAGGGCTGTGAAGGGAAAAGGTCACTTTGAAGGTGAACACGATGTGCAAGAGCTTCTTCAGTTTGTGACCCTGGTTAGGCCGTCCTATCCAGTGACCTTTTTACAGGCCTGAGCGAAAAAACCAGGAGATCAAGTTAAACTCACGAACGGAAGCACCAGCTCGCTTAATGGTCCTCCAAATGACACTTCCACCACTTCCCCGCTTGCGGGTCTTTCACCCACCGATGGGCGCCGACCCCGCTTCGTGAGCGCGCTTCGATCGTGACGCGCCGACCCCGGTGACGGCGCGAACCTCGACGTGCGACGGCGCGAGGCGGCTCGGTTCGCCTTGGTGGCACAAATCAAGATCGTCCGGAGACCCGACGGGTGCCGTCCTTCCCGGTGGATCCGTTGCGCGCGCGGTTCCGGGGGCGCCGCAGGGGCGAAGGGGCCAGTTGGTTGGCCAGGCCCATTGTTGGAGGTGGGTGGAAGATTTTTTTTATTTGTTTGGGGGGGGTTATTGAGCCTTGGATAAGATCTCATTGCGGGGAGTCCTTGGATTTGGGGACTCTTTGGGGCCAAGGTGTGGGTTGGACGGATTGGACCTGAGTGTGGGATCAAGTCGTAGGGTTTGTCTACACATGGCCACGGCCATTGTCATTGATTCCATGGTTTAGTGCAAAACTGGGGGAACATCGTAAGATCCGTGGATTGCCCTTTTTGAGAGTGTCCGCACAGTTGGAAGATCTAGGTCCAATTATCGTCAGCTGATCTCGAACAGCTTGGACCACCAATGGTGGTTGCGGCGGGGGGGAATCCTTCCGAGACGGTCTCCGACCTCTGAAGGTGTTGGGCACCTGGAGAGGTGTTGCGAACGCTGCATTTTTCTGAGGTCGACAACATCTTGAAGCATCCAAAGGAAGAGATGTGCGCCGCTGTTTCACGTGATGTCGTCATGAGAATCACCAACAAATGCAGGCTGGCTTATATATGAGCCACAGGTAGATGCTACGAGCTTGGAAGACCGACATAGTTATCTTCCCAGACCATTCATGTGTGGAATAGTTGCATTATACAACTACAGTTACCCCACCCTACAAGTCCAAAAACCCAGTAAAACCTGGTCTTTTACCTCCCTATGTATTGGTTTTGTATGACCATCTCCAGTATTTCATGAGGTCCAGCTGACTTGGGCCATGGAAAGGACCCATCCATGGTCACTCTTCCTCTCTCTTGGATGGTCTTGAACTCCGAGCTGCGAGGTACCATCAGATCTGGCGCGAGAACCCGGTCTTTCAGAAGGCGCCGGAACCACGGGGAGCCGAACCGCATGGAACCGGCCGTGCTTCGGGCGCCGTTTTCGGGGGTGAACACTGCCCATCTCCGACTACAACCCCGCTCCCTCGACAACACCGAGGGGGATTGGTTTTCGAACCCATCCGCTGACTCAATCATTCGGGTTCGAGCCCTCTGAGGCTCACGAGCCTCTGGGTACGTAGTACAAATTGAGTACGAGCCTTTGAAAGGTTTTTTGAGGTGCGACTTGAAAAGACCTGATGGATGATCTGTCACAACCCTCCGGGTTGGTTGATCCATGTTGATCCGATGATTTGATCCTGTAAACCGCAAGTTGTTTTTAGTCCTGACTAGTTAGGATATCACCTGTTAGATCTTTAAGAAACCAGTTATAACTATACAGTTAGGATATGACCTGTCATAACTAGTTAGGATATAACCAGTCTAGCCTTGGGGCTTCGGTTCACTGAGACAAACACCCGGTCCCGGCTCAGCCGCACCGCGGCTCAGCCCGGACCGGTCACCTTTCACCTTTCGCAGCAGTTCGAGAGGGCCGGACCTTCCCAAGGTCTGGCGAACATACCAGGACACCCGGACCAGGGGTGTCTATTGATAACCCCGAAAAGAGGTTAGTTAAGGGGTGTCCATGTCTACCACCCCGACAGTGGGTCCTAGTATACCTATATATATTTTGATGATGATGGAAGACTGTCATAGTGGTTTCAGAGTATATGGCACAATTCCCCCCATGTTCTTTTTTTTGTAGACCCCCATCTAAAGGACATCGAACGGGGTGCCAGTGCCATCTACTCTGAAACAACCGTAGAGTCCGTATAGTTGTCAAACATTTTCCATTATTTTTAGTTGGCCAACATACCAGTAGTCACAAAGGGGTGGTGTTTAGTCCCCAAGTGAGTGGAGTAGCTGGGCACCCCGAACCTCCATGGATCGCACCCCTAACCTCCACGTCGCTTTGGAGGGGCGCGGATGATATGAGCCAATACGGCTCCCGTGCCTCTTTCCACCGTCGTCGGAGGCCATGGTGGAGAGTGGCCACGAGCAAGACATGTCACTGGGGCAGAACCTGCAGGGCCGAACCCAGGGATTTGGAGATGTTTTTTGAGTCACTTCTGAAGACCAAAGCAATGCCATGGGGGATCCGGACCTAGATTTTTTGGCATGTTGCCATCTTTTGGCATGTTGCCTCACTGGCTTTGTGGATGAAAAAGGCAGGACATAGCTGCCTATAGTTGGAAGATGCAGGTCTGTCATCATCATGTTCGTTGGTCTGCCTGGGGTCCACACGAACAAATCTTCTAAGAGCTGGGACACAGCGAGGAGAGCCTTATTTAGGCGGACAGTCACTTCTGGTTCTAGAGGATTGGGTACCCATGTAATGAATGTAATCAACAGGTTCAAAGCCGAGACTCTACAGCTTTCGCTGTTAGCAAGCAGGCCTTTACATGGTGGCCAAGGCGACTGAAAGCACCGCCGCGACCACGGCGATCCTGTTTGACCCGGTGGTGCCCTCCTGTCCACTTCGACCCAGGCGAGGTCTTCACTTCGAGCTCTTGCTAAACGGGCAGGCGACGCCCGCGCGTTGGCGGCGGTCGCGGCAGGGCAAGAATGCCGATGGGGAAGGGTTGAGAGGTAGGTGCCAATTGATAGGTCGCAACCCAGAACCCTTGGAAGCATTGGATCAATCAATATCTTTTAAAGGAACATACCATCTTCCTGCCTACTAGGGCAAACAGTTCCCGTTTTGAAGAACTTGTCCACAAAGGCCTCCTTTCAAAATCCAGCATATACCTTTGCGCATCCGGAAAGCACCGCCCAAGCCCACATCTGCGGAGTTTGATTTTACTTTCACACATCTCTCACCAAACCCACCGGTGGACACTTCGAAACATCTCGAAACCCTGGCGCTTGGCATGCGCCTGTGCCGGTTTGCGCCTGTCCTGGCCGCCTTCGTCGACCGGAACGGCCGTGGCCGTTCACGTCCACCGATCGCAGGTCTGGGCCTATGATGACACCGCGACGAACCTCCGTTCGTTGAAGGCGTGGCAGTCCACGCCGAGTCCACGCCGAGGGCCGAAGCCGCGGAGAGAAGCCCAGGGGGTGATGGTCTTGGACCCTTTGGTTTGCACAACAACCAGATCAGGATCCAATTGACTCAGAAAGTCAACAGACCCTTGGCTCCGAAGTCAGAACTATCAAGACTTTCGAAGTCAGAACACAGACCTCAGACTCGTCACAGATGACAGGTGGAGACACCACAATGGCGCATCTGCGATGTAACTAACTCCGTTTTCTTGGGGGGTGCGTGGCTGGGGCCCGTCACGGGTGGGATCTTCTTCCGACGCGGGTCCACGCGGGGCATGTTGCGTTCGGATGCGTCCGTTGCGCAGAGGGCAACGCGTTTTGGGACGTGGGGGAGGTAGCTGGTCCAAGAGCCTTTGAAAGACCCTGTGCAGACCATGAGCGGATGATGACTATCAAAAAGAAGGGTTGGACGAAGGGGTACCTGATTTGGGGAACTTCCTTACTTCACCGGGGCAAGTCATATATCATTGAATTCGACTTCTATAGGGCAGACAAATTGCCGGGAGTGCAGACAGACGATGTGAAGACCCCAGTAGCATGAGCTAGTGAAGAAAGGACTTCAGAAGCCAGTTTTTGTTGACTAGTGAAGGCCACTGCCTTGAGTGGCTCTATGTCGACTCCCCTTTCATCACTGATCTCCCAAGAAGGGAAGTCATTGACAGTCCGCTCGCGTCATGCCTGAATTATAGCGGCATCTCACACATCAGGAGGGCACCCAAACGGTTGAACGGACATCTCCGCCCCAGTCTGAGCCGTCTGAGCCACCATTGTTTTACGGATTTTGCACGACAAAACCAGGTCAGCCATGTTAAAAATAGTCTTGGATTTCATTTGATTTCCAGGGTTCCTGTTGATGTTTTTTGTCTTTGGCATTGCAATTAACACCCCAAGCGCCGCCGAGCAACACTGCTTTTGCCTGAAACCGCGGCCAGGGACAGCTCAATGAGCTTCAGAGACGTCTCAAGAAGTTGCGAGAAAATGGCGCCCAAAAACCGCGATGCCTTCGGCAGAGCGAGACTGTGTCTCAGAGACTGGGATTGAACAACGAGGTCCCCAGCATCTTCAGGGGTTGGCAGAGCAGCCTCGAGCTCCTCAGCCTTGAGGTCATGGGTCATTGAAGCATGGAACCTTGCAATGGATGATGTGCTTGGTTTTGCTTAATTAGGCATCTTAGGGCTTATATAGAGTGATCTTGATGTTTTTAACGGCTAATTCCGAGTAATTCCCCTTCTGGGGAATGCTTTCCTCAAGCAAAAGAAAGTTTGAGTGTTTCCAACACTACGAGGCCCCACCCAGTGAGTGGTTAAACCTCATTGACCTTTTGGGTGGGAAAAAAAGGCTTTCCATGAACTCTAGGCTCTAGGCTCTAGGCTTTCCATGTCAACAGAGGGAGCTGCATGAGCTGTCCACCCTCCAGCGTCAGCAGACCTGTCCAACGTCCAACGCCGCTGTCCCTTTCGTGGTGGGGATAAGGAGTGCTTGAACATCCATGACGAGTATGACTCGTACGACGAGTCAGTGAATGAAAACATCTGAAGATCCAACCAGGTGTCTCTACTAGAGGGGGGGTCATTCCCGGAGTCATTCCCCTACTATCATCTTTCATCCTCTTTCATCCTCTTTCATCCTCTTTCATCCTCTTTCATCTTTCACCAGTCTGATGCTCCAAGAAAGGGACAGTAAGGGTACCAGCACCCTATATACTACGTCTGTGTCTCCGAACCGGTGGGGGAGACCCATGGAGATGAAGAACGATGTGGGGTCTCCGGTGGTGACCGGGTTCCAATCGTCAGGTGCTGGTACTGTATCTGACCAGTAGAAGCTGGTCGAGCATCACCCTAAGCTTCTACTGGTCAGATACCAGCACCTGACTCTTACGTAGGTTCCACCGTGCTATGATGATCGATGATCTTCCTACTTTGCAACATTTATGCCGAACGAACGGCTGGTTTTATAACCAGGCATACATTTTGCACAGTCGGAAGATCTATAGGTATATATCTTGCAAGGGTTTATGGCCTCACACCGCCCTTATTGACCAATTCGTCGATCATCGACTCACGGATCATCGACTCACCGCGAGTAGCGCTCCGAGCGAGTAGCGCGAGGGCGCGATCGCGAGTAGCGCACCCGCAGGGCCTGGAGCAGCGTGGCTTCCAAGTGACGAGGCGGATGCTCCGTGGTTGGCAGAACGCGGATGGAACACACAGAGCTTTTGGTCTGGGAAGTGGGGGGGTGGGATGCTCACAGGTCTTCAGGGTGGTGTGTGCCATTTTTTGTGTGATTTTTGTGCATCATTGGCGGTATTTTTGCATGGTTGGGACTTCAATCTGGATGAGCTGGGACAACCAGAGAGAGGGAGAGAGATGAGTGAAAGCAGAATAACAGGAGCTTTAGACATGAAAAGGAGAGCAAGTGGCTTCAGATGAAGAAAAGGGACTGATGCATCATAAGCTTTCATCTCTTCATGTCTCCCTTAACAGCCAATACAATACACGAAGAAAACCTAGGATTCTCCAAACACCCGGGGTTTTGTTGGGAAACCCGGGGTTGTTGTTTTGCATCCTTTTTCAATCTTTTTCATACCCGTTGAACTTTCCTCCGTGGTGGGCCTTGAGTCACTATAGAGCTACCATTCTATAGTAAATTCACTTTTGAAGCCTACCAAATGCACACCTGATTTACTTTCCACGTCTTTTTGTAGGAGGTTTCTTGGAGGCTCACGGGGCGCCATGCATTCTGCAGGTAAAAAAAGGGGTCAAGGCCAACATTTAGTATTTTTTTTCCGAATTTGGACATGTCATTGTGTAAGACAAAACATGTCGAATACCTTATTCTGTAATGACTGTTGTGTGCTACATGTGTTCAAGTGTAGAAGAGCATATTGAAACAAATGCATGTTGAAACATTTTGTAAACATGCAATGCATTTCGCAGCCATTTTGGCAAAGTTTTGCCATGACCTCTGCGCAGAAGAAGAAGAATAGGAGCTGCTTCAATTGATCCGCAAGGACCTTTCCATCGGGAGTGGAGTGCATAGCAAAACACTATGCCGTGACCACCGCGAGCGGAGAAAGAAAACAGACTCCATCCCTCGCCAAAATGACTCCATCCCACGGCTGCTGGAGGCTTAACACCTACACCACTCAGCCACTGCTGCGGCCTACTCCCGAGGCTTTAGCGTGGGTGCCCAGGCGGACCAGTTCTGCTCGGTGGATGGTGGTTCTATTCTGAGGCAACTGTAATCAGAAGTTAGAGTCACGACTTGGAGTGAGGACCCTGGACTTGGAGTGGTGATTTTGTTGGGATGTCTCTTTCATTGGGCCAGCTTTGCACCTGTCTCCAAGCGCCCCCAGCAGTTCCCCCAGGAGTGGTCTTGAGTCCCTTCTTTCAGTGAGTGGATGTGACAGGGGCACCCCGACTACCTCCAAGTGCAGTGCTTTGGAACTGCTGGTATCCGGTATATACCAGGACCCTCCTGGCCAGGCTGGACTTGGAGACCCGACCACAGGTGATTTCTGGGCACCTCTTGTCACCAGGAAGCACCTGTTGGAGGGTTCTTTTTAGAGGTGTTCTCTCCTTTTCTTCAATGGACCTTTGGATTGGTTCAAGTTAAGGGAGAATCTACAGGTAACCACGGTTCTAACCCTGCAAAACCATGGGTTTCCTGTGAAGTTTAGTGCTTGGGACATTTCTGGAATTAGCTGGACACATGGTCCATGCTCAAATCCATTCCTGCATCCACTTCCATCCCCCAGACTCCCAACCACAGACCTCCCACCACCCGTCCCCCGCGTCGGTTTTGGACCGTCGTCTCGGACCGAACCTCCGCCGGAGGCGTTGATGGAAGAGACCTCCATCGCCACCTTCGGCAGCCCCAGCGCGGTCCGCGCATGGAGCAAGGCGTTGGGGCCGGGGAGTGAAGGAACAGCAGCTTGATGTGAAGGAAATCAACCGAATGCCTCCACTTGATTTCGAGTTTCTTCATGTTTCTTCAAAAACAGCAGCTTGACCAGGAGAGCAGCAGGTCTACTCCAACTTTCTTTCCCAATGTGTATGAAAATAGGGAGACCGAGACCTCCCATACAGGCCAAACGACCCCGGTTTGGAAGGCATGAGTGTCCACTCATGACCAGGTGGGTTTCCTCAGCGGCCAGGGAGAGGGCCCCTCCGCTTCGGACCAAGGTGACGCCACACCGGCCGCTCTGTGCCTGCATCGGCCGCTCGGCCCGGAGAGAGACGCGGATTCGCCGGACGCGACGGAACGGGGCCGGGGGGGGCTCGCGGCGGTACCTACGAGCTAAGAATGAAGCTATTAGAAACCAATAGAAACAAGGAAGCTAAGAATTACCAGGAGTCACAAAGGGGTGGTGTTTGGTCCCTAAGTGAGTGGAGTAGCTGGGCACCCATAACCTCCATTAAGCACCCCTTTGTGACTGCTGGTAGTATTCTAATTTAAGTCGAACTTTAATTAGAGCTGAAACAACAAATATTTCCCCGACGATGGTTCACCTGGTCCTAAGAAAGAGAAAGATCCGGGTTCTGGGTTCTGGCGATGTAAAACCAAACCATCACGAACGATCATGGAACATATGTGGATCTTCCAACTAAGCCAAATTTCTGCCTTTTGCTGATTTTATGGATGAAAAGGCATAAATTTGTCACAGTTGGAAGATCCTTATATGTGGGGGTTGGATGCATTCGAGCGCCTGAGATCCTGGGCTCTTCAAACCCAGATAACTTCGCCTCTTCCAAGCTTCGACGGCCACGGTATGGCCGAGCCGGGGCCGAGCCATGTGGCGCGTCTGGTAGGATTGGACTCGGAAGACCCTCTGGAGGGGTGGGAGGGGATCCCAAACTCCAGGTTGTGAGGGACGAGTTTGACGCGTCCATAGGCTGTTTTCACTCAGCGGCAAGTAGTTGAACTACTGCCCGACAAGGAGAAATCCCCAGACGCGGGGAACGGATCGTCTCCATCTGGGAAGGTAAGGATCATTCCAGGCCCAGGTGGAGGATCTCATGTTGGACCTGGGAAAAGACCGGCCAAGTTGGTTTACTCAGTTGTGCTACGATCGAAGCTCCATTTGCTGGGTCAAGCTGCGGTGATTCCATGTGATTCGGATCAAAAAGGTCAACATTCGAATTGAAACAGATTCTCTGAGCGGACAGGTGGCACTTCCCAAGCAGCTGCAGAGGCCAGTGCCATCTACTCTGAAACGAACTGTATTTCTTTTGGTGAAGATCAGCCGAGTTGAAGACTTGAATCGATTCCTAAGGGTGGAACCCCACGTGAACTTCCACGCACTGGGCACCCGCGGTCCAGCACGCGGTCCGCGCTCCGCTTTCTCAGTTGAGCCGATGGATGTCGACTGATCCGGGCGGGACATTGGCAACTGGGAGCCCAGAACCTCAAAAGGACCATCCGCCCATCTTACCCCTTCAATCGGGCCGCCCAACTTACCCGCAATAGGCCTTATATGGCCTTATGAAACGACCTCTTGGAGTCCATGGGGTTTTTTCGACCTCTTCGATCCCGGCGGTCCGACCCGCGTGCCACCCCGGTGACGGCGTGGAGACGCTGCGAGATCGACACCGAGATCGACCGCCCCGTCCGCCACCGTGCCAGCGTGCCACGGCCTTCGCGCGACGCTGCGAAGGCCGAAGGCTTCACCCACATCTTTGCTCCCGAGAGGCGCTTTCGAAACGGTGAAGGCATCCCCGGCCATGCGGCACGAGGTTGGAAGCCACTTGCGCGCCGCATGAAACCACGGCGCGTGGCTTTCTTGGGTGGAGGTGTTTGGACTGGATGCTTTTTGGTGGAGGTTTTCCGGTGAAGAGACGAAGCAATATCGAGGGTTCAGCATCTCCTTTGATTTGTTTGATTCTGCCAGGAGTTCCAACAGGAAGGTGGTGGTGCTTGATTACTGTAATGATTGTCCACACTCAGGGAGAACAATCCATCCCTTTGGAACTCCTTCGGACGGAGAAAAGACACCCAACTTGCAACTGGGACTCCGAAAACTCTACATGGACCCTGACTAACATGGCCTCCTGGAAGATGGTGGATTCCTCTACCAACCAGTGGGACTCTTCCAGGGTATAAACTCACCCATCCTCACTCTTCTCCTGACATGACCCTCCAGGGACAATGACCCTCCTGACCTCCTCACTCTTCTCTACTGGCCTTGTCCCAGGCCAGGGATTTCTGGCTGGGCCGAGGCGGGCCCTAAGGGGAGGGAGTGCGCGACGCTGGTCGGAGTGCGCGGAGTGCGCAGAGTCCCGTCCCAGGCGCTGGCGCGGGCGTCACAGCGCCGGAGCTCACGCTGTCGGGTTGGCCTTCGGCCCCCCCTCCGTCGGGGATGTGACGTTCGGGGCACCCTGCACTCCTTCCTCCTTCCTCCAGCACCGGCACCCCCCGACCTGTTTTTCTCTACCCTCCACAGACTGTTGATCGTCGGGGGGTCGGCAATTGGGTCGGAGCCGCCGGTCGTGGGCCGAAGTTGACGGGTTGAGCAAAAAAAAACAAGCCACGCCAGGGTTCGACGACAGTGACGACATAGTGCATGTTTTGCACAGGAAAACGGTTTTGCCAGCAAGTCACTGCTCATCCAATTCAAATGACTCATGTGATTTTGTGACATGGTCATTGTGGGGTTGCATTGGTCAAACGCCGCAAGAAGCAGCTCAGACGGTCCGCATCTAGGTCAGCTTTGCTGACATTCGTGTCAGGATGGCGCGAACCAGCTGGTACGAGATGACCTTCACATCAAATGCCGAGACTATGGAGGAAGACCCCTTTACGGCTACCCAAGAGGCAGAAGCAAATGCAACAAATGCTTATGAGGCTCAGGAAGCTCATGAAGCGGACGAGCCAAGAGACACACCGCTTGACCTGGCTAGAGATGCAAGGGCCTTGCATGAAAACGGTACATGTGATCCATGTGTCTTCTTGGCTTCGGCTCATGGATGTTCCAAGGGGTTGGACTGTGAATTCTGTCACCTGCACCATCCAGAGGCCAATTCATCCAGCTTCACCCGCCCAAGGAAGGAGCGTCGCATGAGGATGAAGCGGCACATTCTGCAGCATCTCCAAGGACCCGATCCAGATGAAATGCAGCAAGCCTTGCAACGAGAAGCTCGACGCAGTCCGTATATGCGCTTCATCATCCCATCCCAAATCAATCTGCAACTTGGGGAGCCTCCTCCTGCTCTTAGAAGTGATGATATGTAAGGACACCAGCGTCACGAATGCGCAAGTACCTGTGTGCTGCCGAGTTCTGCAAGTCCTGGCAGTGAGTGCAGCGCACACCGTGTTGCCTTTGCAGTGACGTGGGGATCCTTGACAGTTTTGGACAGCAGAGCATCAGTTGTATGCCTTTGCTGAGCTGGGCCCACGCAGGGGCCTGCTGTACATATCACATTGACCGGGGATTCTCGCATTCTAGTGTCTATGGGATAAATGTAAACTCATTGCAAGCCACCATCACAAAAGAAAGGATTAGTCGGATTGGCCAACCAAGTCGTAAGCGAGATCCTGAGCGTGTCAATCGACCATCATGTCGTTGGCCCTTTAGGTGGCGTCGGGGTGTATCCTTGCGCCTTTTGGTGCCTGACCAAAAGAACCCAAGTCACAGATGTGGCAAAAAAAACTGTCCTCACTTGTGCAAATTTCAGTTGCGAGAGTTGTATGACAAGAATTTCTGGGTGTTTAACAAGATGATACAACTCTGTTCGATCAGAATATTTTGGACGGAGGGTTCTTTGGAGAGATGCGACATGACTTGAGGCTCCTGACATTGGATGCTTCTTCATCCGATTCAGTTTCACAGTAGTTTGAGTGCCTTGTACTGTTCTGTCGGCGCTTTCTATCATGTTCTATCTAGCTTTCTTCTTCTTCTCCCAGAGCAAATCTCCTATGTAGATTTTGTGACTGATTCTCCAAAGGCGACCGAACAGAGCTGCAATATATTTGCGAGACTGAGCATAGTTGATATGCTGAAAATCCTGCTCGAACGGCGATGTGTTCCCAATTTGGGTTCACCAAAGCAGATCCTGAAGCTTTTGCCACCTGCCGCAGTGGAAGTGGACCTGTTGGTGGATAAGGATTTTCCTCGGCAACAAATGCTTGGTTTTGCTTCGGGTGATGGTTATTTTCCATAGGTGAATCCCCTCCCTTGCGGACGCTCTTTGATGCAAATCCAAGTATCCCAGACTGAGACTTGGTTTAAGGGACCAATGACCCAGGAAACCGTGCTTCTCCTCGCAACAGCGATAGGTTTCGTCCCAAAAACACGGATCCTTCAGGTACTGCGGAAAGATCCTATGTTCTCCTTCCATTCCCATTCCCACCGGGTGCTTCACCCATTTCTCGTTGCTTCGCGAATGGGGGCCGCCCGGCCAGGTCACAGTGACGGCGGTGAAGTCGTTGGGCGGTGAGCGGGTGTGAGCGGTGAGCGGCGCGGCGACCGAGGAGGAGAAAAAGGGCGGAGAGGGTGCAGCTGGTTTCGGGTACGAGGGAGGGAGTTTGGGAGCTTTCTTTTAGAGGTTTTTCCTGACCCTATGCGGCGGGGCTGGTTTCTGGGGAGGTGGCTTGCTGAAGAACTGGATTGAGACGACATATAATTAAGCATTTGCAACAATACATAATATATAGTATTATGAGACTATAATAGGACATAAGAACATATATATATATATATATACCTGGAACCCCACTGACCCCTGTTTTGATAGGAAAAGGCCATATTTTGGGTGGTTGGTGGTCCAAAATAGAGGTCATTCAGGTTCTAGGTATATATAGGATCATATAGGATCCTCAAAGGGACTAGGCGACTTGCTGTCAAACGAAACCACGCTCGGATCGATTTACACCGCTCGGTGTGGACGTTCGGCTCAAACAGCCTTCGGAACGCAGAAGACGCGATCTCTGACGTTTGGTTTCTGGAAGCGTGAGTTTCCTGCCCGTGTTCTTCCGTGCTCCTCAGCTGCTTTGCTTGGGGCCAGCGTTACCCAACGGAGGGGTTCCGAGTGTTTTTTCACATGTCGGGAAGCAGATCAACCGGTCTCATTCGATCCTGGTCGCGCCATCCGAAGGCTCCATCCGACGTGATCATCCTTTATGACCACTGAGACCGGCTCCTGACGTGTGCTTGTAAAAAAACATTCTTCACTTGAGGTTTAGGGGTTTTGTCCTGTGTGGTCACCACTGGCCGAGAAAAAAGAACTATGCAGGTCGATTAGCTTGCATGTCCCAAACAGCTCTCACCTGGTACAGCTTCAGCTGTCTCAAAACCACCTTGAACCCCCACTTCAGTTTGCTGGACCATCAGACCTCAGCCAAACAGGCAGACGAATTCACAACCAATGGCCGCAGGTGCTTTCTCCACGCCATGGGACAAAGGGTGCATCGGATCTGGGACTGATTCACTTCCAAACTGCTCCCAGGCACAACAAGGTGGTACCAGCCCAAACTCCTTCGTTTTCCCTTGGTTTTTGGCCAACTCCTCCAGGCACAACAAGGAGCGGAGTCTTCTTTCTTCCCGCGGTTCCGAACCCGAAGATCGGTTTGTACAGCCGTCACCAGTCCCGCCATCTCCACAGCCATGTCACCACGCATGGACTCGTCCTCCGTTCGAACCACGCCACCGAGGTGCCTTCTGGACGAGCCGTGGAGCCGTCCCAGGCTTCGTGAGCCCGGCAGGTGCGAGGTTTGGGCTCGAGCTTGAAGCCGGTATATCATGGGTATATCTGGTTTGATCATGGGTATATTTTCTTTTGGAATTGAGCTCGAAAAGAACCATGATCTGCTAGACCGGTGTATTTCGAGCTCAATTCCAAAACAAGATATACCCATGCACAAACCGGCTGGTTCCTTTGGGAACGACACAGACCGAAAGATGAGAAGCTTCCGCAGCTTCCATGGCTTCCGACCAGTCTTCCGAACCGGAAGCCGCCGACCAGGTTTCATTTGTTTCATGCATCTAAATCATCTAAGAGTTTTAGACTTATAGATGCATTTGTATGCGTGATTTTTTCCAGCATCCCGGTGCTGGAGAGTACTGGAGATGGCGGAGAAAACCTGACTTCAACATCAATCGTTTCTACATGCTCTCCGTAAGACCAGCGATTCCTTGTTTTGCGAGCCTCCCTATACTCACTTATTGAGCCGGAAACAGCGCCCAAGATTCCGCCAGGTCTCCTATGATCCACATGCTGGGGACAAGCGGAAAGTCCTCACCCTTCGAATACCATCCTGACATCCTCACACGTCTTGTAGACTTCTCCAGGTCGAAGATTGCAAACGCCATCCAGGCGCAGAGTGGGACGGGATTCTGCAGTGGTGAATTGTGGTGACGCGGGACGTGGGTATGTGCCCAATCACAGCTACCTCCGCAGATGTTGAAGTTGGTTTATTTTGGTCGGATCGTAGAGTTGGTATTGCTATGCAGAGATTCGGCAGTTGAATCCGGCACAACTTCGGAGACTTGAGTGACTTTTGTGCTAGGCTATATTCATGTTTTGCAAGGGTAAACTGAAGCTTAAAGTCACTGCTCGTCCAATTCAAATGACTCATGTGATTTTGTGAGGTTGTCATCGTGGGGTTGCATTCTTCAAGTGCCGCAAGAAGCAGCTCAGACGGTCCGCACCCAGGTGAGCTTTGCTGACATTCGTGTCAGGATGGCGCGAACCAGCTGGTACGAGATGACCTTCACATCAAATGCCGAGACTATGGAGGAAGACCCCTTTACGGCTACCCAAGAGGCAGAAGCAAATGCAACAAGTGCTCATGAGGCTCAGGAAGCTCATGAAGGGGACGAGCCAAGAGACACACCGTTTGACCTGGCTAGAGATGCACGGGCCTTGCATGAAAACGGTACATGTGATCCATGTGTCTTCTTGGCTTCGGCTCATGGATGTTCCAAGGGGTTGGACTGTGAATTCTGTCACCTGCACCATCCAGAGGCCAATTCTTCCAGCTTCACCCGCCCAAGGAAGGAGCGTCGCATGAGGATGAAGCGGCACATTCTGCAGCATCTCCAAGGACCCGATCCAGATGAAATGCAGCAAGCCTTGCAACGAGAAGCTCGACGCAGTCCGTATATGCGCTTCATCATCCCATCCCAAATCAATCTTCATTTGGGGGAGCCTACACCTGCTTCCACGAGTGATGATAATATGTGAGGCAACCATCGTCACAAATCAGTGAGTACCTCTGTCAGATCCAGAGCATCTCGGGGGCACTCTTGTAACACAGCGTTCCGACTTTAACAGTTTTTGTCTATCCAGCATCAGCCAGGCCCACTGGCCGGCGGGTAATATGACGTTGACCAGGGATTCGCACAGCATAGTTGAAATGAATGCAATTAGCTTGTTTCAACCAACCATGACAGGAGAAATGATTAGCACAGCAAGGCAACAAGTCATAAGCGAGATCCTGAGCGTAGAAATCGACCTTCCATGTCTTTAGGTGGCCCCTTTTGGAGCCAGACCAAGAGGACCCGAGTCACAGCTGAGGTGGCAAAGAAGCTTGCCTAACAATTTCATCTGCGAAAGTTGTATGACATGATGAAGTTCTAGGTGTTCAAGTGTTCAAAGAGTATCAACAAGTAGTACAATTCAAGCACTGCCGTTGGATTCTTCTTCAACAATCTCCATACTTTTAAGAGAGGGTTTCTCGCGGACATGCGAACTGGCTGCTCGTCACATGTAATCTTTTTAAAGGTCAGTTTCACCTATAGTCTGAGTGCCTTGTACTGTTCTGTCGGCGCTTTCCTTCTTCTTCTTCTCCCAAAGCAAATTTCCCATCCAGGTTGTTTGTCCAGATTTTGTGACTGATTCTTCTCCCGGCGACCGAACAGAGCTGCAATCTATTTGCGACCGAACTGAGCAGAGTGATGCTGAAACTCCTCGATCGGCGACTTGTAGAGGGGCCGATCCGATCTGGGTCGACACAGACATCAGGGCTTCGACGCAGCCAATGACCAGTCACACCTCGGTGGAACGCACAAGAATGTCATCAAACATTTGCTGGAATCACGCGCAGGGAGGACAAAAAGGAGCCAAGGCACCACGGGTTTTCATTCTATACACCTGACAGGGTTATGGAAGACAGTTTTTTTCCCGAATGCATAGCGAAGGTTCTCGTTTCACTCTGGGGGCCTGGGGGTAGAGCCTTGTTCACGACTCATTGTCTGAGCAACCGCAACCGTTCGCAGTAGGGCGCTATGGCGCCTCTTTTTCTTGGGAAGCGTTTGGAGAGGGCTTTGGATGGAAGCATGACGTGTCAGGTTCGTGCGCAATAGCGAGGACACGTGTGGAAACATGAGATGTTGAAGTGTGGAGGATGATTTCACTGCGCAGGCGCAGCGTTTTGTGAGATGGTTTCTGTGCAGTCACACATTGGGATTGGCGTTTCGAGGGTTGTGTTTTTGGGGTGTTGGATGTCGCTGTGACATTGGGGTTGCGTTTCAGGCTGTTGCTTCGAAGCTGTGTTTTGGTGACAAGTCTCAGCTTAAGTGGTGGCTTTGGTGGATGGGAGTGTGCTCAGAACGTGTCGAAATCATTCCAAACGTGTGGTGTGGTGCAAATTCAACTTTGCTGAAGCTAATATGATCTGATATAGCCACTTTTCGTGGCAGGCGCAGTAGCTGGTACAGGTATTGAGGTGTGGATGTGCAATGTTCGTGGCAGTCGCAGGGAATCGTGAGGTTGCGAGGTTTGGCAGAGGTCACATGGTGCGGCTGGCACAGTACTTTGTGCGTGTTGGAGGCGTGCAAATTTTCGTGGCAGGCGCCGGGAAACGTGAGGTTGCGAGTTGTGGTGGAGGTGACTGTCGCTGTGACATTGGGATTGGGTGTGAGTGGGTGTTGTCTGGAGGGGCTGGAATCGTAAAACTGCTTGGCAGGGCTGCTTGATGTGTGTGCTCCGATGGGGCTCCCCGCTTGACTTTTGGAAGAAGTCTCGAACGAAATGCTCGTTTTGGAGACTTTGACATGCGACTTTTGGAGGAAGTCTCGTACGAAACGCGCGTTTTGGAGACTTGGCGAGTGAATGTTGGAAGAAGTCTCGTACGAAATGCTCATTTTGTAGACTTGACGCGTGACTTTTGGAGGAAGTCTTGTGCGAAACGCTTGTTTTGGAGAACTTGACGAGTGAATTTTGGAAGAAGTCTCGTACGAAACGCCAAGGTTTTGCAGACTTGCCTGACGCGTGACTTTTGGAGGAAGTCCAACAAGAGTGTCCCGCAAGAGTGCACCGCAAGAGTGTCCCACAACAGTGTCCTTTTTCAAGAGTGTCCCACAAGAGTGTCCTACAAGAGTGTTCCGCAAGAGTGTCCCCCAAGAGTGTGGCATGTGAGTGTCCCACAAGAGAGCCCCACAAGAGTGTTCCGCAAGAGTGCCCCACAAGAGTGTCCGACAAGAGTGTCCTACGAGAGTGTTTGCAAGAGTGTCCCACAAGAATGTCCGACAAGAGTGTCCTACAAGAGTGCCCCACAAGAGTGTCCTGCAAGAGTGTCCCACAAGAGTGTCCTACAAGAGTGTCCCACAAGAGTGTTTTACAAGAGTGTTCCGCAAGAGTGTCCCACAAGAGTGAGTGTCATACAAAGTGTCCCACAAGAGTGCACAAGAGTGTCCCACAAAGGTTTCCGTAAAAAGAATACGTCCTACAAGAGTGTTCCCTACAAGAGTGTCAATAGTTGTTTGGGTGCTTGTTTTCAAGTACGTGTTTGCATTCGGGTTCGTGGATTCCAGTTTGTTCTTTTAGAATTTTAACAAAATGGGGGGTAGGGCTCCCTACCTAGAAGTCTTTGCTAAAGAGCCAGAGTTTTGCAACACCAGGAAACAGCACACAAGATTCTGCCAGGAGTTCCATTCATTTTTGGGTGCCCATTCTCCTATGATCCACATGCTGGGGACAAGCGGAAGGTGCACTGTTCGAATACCATCCTGACATCCTCACAAGTCTTGTAGACCTCTGCAGGTCGAAGATTGCTGGCGCCGCAGGCGCAGAGTTTTCGGATTCCGCGGTGGAAGCTGGTGATCTGTGGTGACGCGGGACGTGGGGATGCGCGCAATCACAGCTACCTCCACAGATGTTGAAGTTGGATTGTTCTGGTCGCAGAGTTCACGCTCTGCAGAGAGTCTGTGGCCAGTTGTGGCCGGTAAAGCGAGAGCGAAAGACAATGGACTTCGGCGGCTTTTAGTGCTAAACATTCATGTTTTGTGCAGGAGAACTGAATCATGGCGTATGATTGTACTTGTACACTTTTTAAAAGCCCCATGATGGCTCATTGCATTTTGTGAAATGGTCATTGTGGGGTTGCAGTTGTCAAATGCCGCAAGAAGCAGCTCAGACGGTCCGCATCCAGGTCAGCTTTGCTGACAGTCGTGTCAGGATGGCGCGAACCAACTGGTACGAGATGACCTTCAACTCAGATGCCGAGACTTTGGAGGAAAACGTCTTTACCCAAGAGGCAGAAGCAAATGCAACAAGTGCTCATGAGGCAGACGATCCAAGAGGCACACCGTTTTCACTGGCCAGAGATGCAACGACCTTGCATGAAAATGGTATGTGTGATCCATGCGTCTTCTTGGCTTCGTGGATGTTCCAAGGGCTTGGACTGTGAATTCTGTCACCTGCACCATTCAGAGGCCAATTCATCCAGCTTCTCCCGCCCAAGGAAGGAGCGTCGCATGAGGATGAAGCGGCAGATTCTGCAGCATCTCCAAGGACCCGATCCAGATGAAATGCAGCAAGCCTTGCAACGAGAAGCTCGACGCAGTCCGTATATGCGCTTCATCATCCCATCCCAAATCAATCTTCATTTGGGGGGAGCCTACTCCTGCTTCCACGAGTGATGATAATATGTGAGGCAACCATCGTCACAAATCAGCGAGTACCTCTGTCAGATTCAGAGCATCTCGGGGGCACTCTTGTAACACATGTTTAAACTTTAGATAGTGCTGCAAGTCATGGAGCGACGGGGTGTGTCCACAGCGCACCTTGTTCGCACCGGGGCAAGCAGCAGCCTTGTGCAGTGCAGGGCAAGAGGCCAAGTCTTTTTGTGTGCTGCCAAGTTCTGCACGTGATGGCAGTGCGTGCAGCGCACAGCGTTCCGCCCTTGACTTGTTTGTCTACCGAGCATCAGTTGTATGCTGTTGCTGAGCTGGGCCCACGGCGGCCTGCTGTTAATATCACTTTGAACAGGGATTCGCACAGCCTAGTGCCTGGAATGAATACAACTATAGATACAATTAGCTTGTTTCAACCAACCATGACATGAAACATGATTAGCGCAACAAGTCGCAAGCGAGATCCTGAGCATGGCAATCGACCTTGCATGTCGGTACAAATTTTCACTTGCAACAGTTGTAATATGACAAGAAGAAGCTCTGGGTGTTGGCCAAGAAGTTATCTCATTATGTCTCCGAGTTTTTTTTACGTAACGTTTTGATCAGAATGTGTGGGGATTCGAGGGTTCTTGAGGGAGACATGGACAATAAGTTCTATTTGTTGGTACAGATGCCTTGGGGTGCTGCTGGTCACATTGACTGCCTCGAAGCGGCCGCCGCCACGCCACGGTGCCGAAGAAAAGGCACCCGCAAACACGAGGACCTGGACACCCAGTCCCGAGCTTGAGGTTCTGGCTGTTCGGAGCTTGAGATCCACATCAGTCTGGTCAAACCTGTCGAGTTCCGCAGTTCCCGGTGGTTCCCACATGGGCTGAGTTCGCTCGTTTCGCTCGCTCGCATGGACCCGCTGAACCCGCTTTTCCGCTCCCATGGACCGAAGGAGGACCGCCCGCTGGCTCAGCGGCCTCGGGGGAAAAGGAGCTGTGCAGACGGTGCCGAACACACGGTGCCCAACGGTGCCAGACGGTGCGAGAGGTGGAAGAAGCTCGATCCCTGTTGACATGATGACATCCTGGATCTGACCTGCCTATGCCAAATGTCTGCCGACCTTGGTTGATCTTTATGGACGAAGTTCGGCAGAGAGATGGCACAAGTAGGTCAGATCAATGATATATACCTTCCCACGAACACATCCCATGATCCGGAAGTGGAACAAAGATCCCCTGCTTCTGAAAAAGTCATCCCATCGGGGCTGCCATCCACGTAGTCACCGGATGCGTGTCCCATTCGTGTGTCGTCCTCACTCGTCCTCACGGCCAATCCTATTGGTGGAAGACGCACGAACGTCCAGGGCGCCAGAGGGGGAGACCGTTCACCCTTTCACCACAGAGCACGTACTCCCAAAACGCTGGTGCTTTCGAACCAAAGAAGGAGCTCGATGGTTTGGGATGACATGCAGGCTCATGGAGGCCACGAAAATCCTACGAAATCACAGCGCCCATCTCGTGCTTTCGAACCGGATTCAAAGGACTGTGGGCTTTGGGGGTACACGGCAAGAATATAGCAGAATGATATACTGCAAAGGATTCAAAAGCCAAATTCTCATCTGGCCTCCAAATGGAGTCTCTCAGTGATCGGCCTTGTTGCAGGCCAAAGTCCTCAACTGGGATCTCAAGTTTTTGACCACTTTGAAGGTTCTGGCACGGTTGAAGATACCCAGACCATCCATGGGACCAATAGTTACATACATTGACATGAAAACTCGTGAAAATCACCCTAATGAATGTCAGCAACTTTTCCAGTCCCATGCCGGGTCCAGGACCATCCGTTTCTCGGATGTCCTCAAAGGCCCCAACGACCATTCTCAGGAAGCACTTTCACCTCCAAGACCATCCTCAGGATGGTCCTGGACCCTTAGGGATGGATGGTCTGGGGATGGTTTGAGCAAGGCACACATCGAGGCGAGCTGACATCGCTACCTCGGTGCTGCTGAGTTGACGAATGTAGAAAGTTTGGGAAGCAGAAACCAATCTCTTACGTTGCGCAAGCGCAACATAGACTGGCCAGCTGGTAGGCGACTTGATGTCATTCCCAACCCGTAGAGAATGCCTGGATCCTTCAAAGGCGTCTTCAATGGAGATCCACAGGCAGTGCAGGGCATTGGAGACCCTTTGGAGGTGTGCTTATCTTCCAGAACCACCTTCAGTTTGCTGGACTGCCCTGTTTGCTTCGTGTGGACAACTGCTGCGATTCTTATTTTTTTCTCTCTGCCTTTGGCTCAGTTAAGACAGGGGTGACAGGCGGTGACTGGCTACGTAGAGGCAAGTCACTGGATAACATTGTCCTGCAGCAGAAAGACAGCCCCACCAAATCTTCGCGCCCGAAAAAGATCTCCTGGTCACTAAATCTGCTTTCCGTGCCAGGTCCGAAACTATCCTTTTGCGTCCAACAAGAATCTTGGGCCAGTGAGTGATGGCATGACTGGTCCATTTTTGAGTCGATTGTGGGGACTTCAGAAGATCTGTCACGTCCGATTCTGGCGCGGGCGTCCGATCTCATCGGAAGAAAGGAGGTGCTTTTTCAGAACCTGAAGCACCGGGCTGAGTAGGTCAAAAAGCGAGGACATGTCAGAGGCAACAGCCCAGCCCAGCAGCCGGCAGCCACAGAATAGATGGTTCCAACCAGCTTGAGACGTCCTTCCAAAAAGAAGGCCCAATCCCCCCCCAAAAACACGTAACCAATGGGTCCGCCACCGCTCTTTTACAGCCCCCCCCTCCTCCTGTTGAGACCCTCACACAGCCCAAACGGGCCCCGCCCGGGTGGGCCCCCGGCGGTTCATGGCGAATGGGATGGAGGAACTCTGGACCAGGTGCCGCGGCGCAGGGCGCAGAGGGGCGAGATCCGGTTTTTGCAGGGTGAGTTGGACCAAATCAGAGCCTGAGAGTTGGACCAACTGCGCAGACTAGGATTACATACGCGTAATCGCAGATCGAAATCGAATCTTTTGGTCCCGGGTTCCTGATCGAATCCCCTAGTGGAAGATGTTCCGATCCTGGCAGACCAAGAGCTCGCCAATTCAGACCGGAACTCGGGGACGTGTCTTATGGTTTTTTCGGGGCGTTGACCGTTGACCTCCGAACCTGAAGGTCGAAAGTGGAGGCCTCCAGCAGTTGATTGAGACTGTGACTGTGCAGTCTGAAGGTGAGACCTTTTGTGGGGTGATGGTTTTCCTTGTGTATCGCAGTACTGGTAACAGTTGGTAAACGATGAGCACTATTTTGCCGACAAACATTGATAGATAGCTCACTAAGGGTTGCTCGTCTTCCCATGGTTGGCTCCAAGTTCTCTCCCAGAAGCAGCGTTTTGGGAACTGCTGGGGTGAGACTTCCTTTGAACCCTTCGAACAATATTGTGGTGGGATCATGATGGATCATGTCTCTTTAGACAGTCTATAGGTGTTCCAAAAGATTCCAAAGGGCCAAAAAGGGGGCCAAAAGAAACTCCTTCGTTTCCGGCCTTTCGTGCTTCATCGCAGAAGGGGTTGGAAGAATGAGCCCATGGGAGTCCGCATCATGTAGACCCTGGGAGTCCAGTGGACTATTCAAAGAATCCAAGAGAGGTTGAACAGCCCATCCTAGCCCATCCCATATGTACCACTACAGGGTCCCATATGGTCTCTCAACCTCTCTTGGATGGTCTGAGTCTGATATAGGAATTTCCGATACTGAAGTAGTTGGGCAACCTCTCGTCTGGAATTCTGGAATTCTGGGGGAACATCTAGGTCGCAGCAGCCTTAGCAGCCTTCTTTCTTTTTGCTACGTGATGTGTGGCAGCTCTCCGGTTGAGAGCTTTCCGCTTTTGGCGGGCTTCACTGCACTGGCGCCCAGGGGGGGCGCCCGAAACGGACCAACCGGGTCTCGACGCTCCCGTGTCACACACCCACATCACACGCCCACCAGCGTTCAGCCCGCCCAGCGCGGGGGTCGAAGACCGCAGGGCGAAGTCTTCGGTTCTTCCGCGCAGTCTTCGGAGGTTTAGGGTTTCGGGTTGTTCAGCCCCCCGCGGGAGGTTTCAAGAATGGCTCCAAGAAGTGCAAAAGGATGCGCCCATGGATCTGTGGCTCCAGGCCGGGTTGGGAGGCAAGGACCCCACCTTGCAGCGGGTTTTAGGCCCCAAAACACCAGCGGTTCCATGTTGGAATGGTTTGCTTCGTCCCATTCAATCAGTGGATCTGACAGGGAATTCCACCATCTTCTCCAAGTTCGACCATGGAACTGCAGTTCCACAGAGTTGGGTGCTTCCGAACGGAGGAAGGAAGGAAGTCGGGGTGCCCCGAGGTCACTTTCTCCACGGCCCCGGTAACACTGGTCGTGTTTTCGGTCTTGTTTGGGCGGTTTGGGGGGACCTACAGAGGTTAAGTGACCGGTTTCATAGGACCCGGAAAACCAGGGGTACCTATGGGACAGTCTATAAGCCTCTGGTTGTGGCTTTTCTCTCAGGCAGTTGGCACCACAGGTTCCCATGACCGATGAAACAGGACCTGTTTCAGAGGGCAGCAGGGGGTAGTTTGAATCCACAACCGTTCCCAAACCAAAGCCATCTAAAGCCGTAGACCTATAGAAACCCTGGTTCCTTATACAAGGACCTTCCTGTCGCCCGTTGTTTTTTGGACACCCTCGAAAAAGCACCTAATTATTTGAGGCCAAAAAAATGAGACACCCCGTAGTGTTCGTTGGGTCCCAATGACAACGGGGTGTCATCAAGGGGATTTCCACCATAGGATCGCCATCCAAGGCCATCCAAGGCCATAGGGTATCACTGGGAGGCCACGGCATGGGATTGTTTGAAGCCCTGGCGCTGGGCGCCTGGCCCGGCCCATCTCCGACCCGGTGACCGGTGGTCGATCGACCCCCCCCCTGGCACCACTCACGGCCGAACCGAAACGGTGGGACAGGAGCGCTATAACCCTAGGCTTCCAACAACCATTAATTTAATAGGCTGAATCCCGAATCAACTAAGGATTTTACACTACAAAAACCAGGTCGCTCCCATTTTTTAAATGGTCTTGGAAGCCTAGGGTAAGGGAAGGATTGACTGAGGATTTTACTGTACCCTGAGACTCCGCAGCTCTGGGAACCGGACTCAGTCCGACCTGCGCACGTTGCGCCGGCGCACGTTTCACGAACGGCCCGGTGCGGAGTCTTGCTTGAAGGCTCTTGCTGGTTGATAAGTCATATAGTTTATATATATATACATCGTCTACCAGGACCTTCCAAGATTCGGTGGTTTTGAGATGCCTCCTAACCTCTAAGAGGCTATTTATAGAATTTTATAGACACCTCTTGGAGGGTCCCGGGTACATACTATCTATAGTTAGTGGACTTCCGCTTACCAGAAACTCCCGTTCGAGCTCTTTGAGATGCTCCGAACCGCGCGAGGTTCTCGCGGTGCCTCGGTCGAGTCAATCGAGTCGAGTAGGAAGCCCCCCCAAAACTGCTCCACTTGGTCAGTACTGCTCACTGCGGCCACCAATGAATCTCTTCCTATCGGACTCTGGGCCTCCAAGACCCCTCCACGACCTCTGGAAGATCCGGATGTTCCACTGCAGAGGGTGGGAAGTGACCAGATAGGAAGGAATGAGGGACCGCATGGGGAACTGCCCCATAAAAACCCATATGGCTTTGAGTGGTCCAATGCTTGAGGCCTCCGTCATGCCCGGTAGAGTCTCGGGTGCAGCAACCGCTGAAGTGGAGTTCGGTCGGGTATACAAGCCCCACATACCCTGGAGTCCTGGAGAGGTGGTGTTCACATGTGTTCACAGTTTCATCATATTTCATGAATCATATACTGTGCCTATATATAGATCTTCCAAGTATGCAACATGTCTGCCTTTGATGGATGACACATATGAACATTTGCACAGTTGGAAGATCTATCCCCTAAGGCTTCAGTCGGTGTGATCGGATCAGCGATACCCTCAACCGGCGCCCGGAGACCGTCCGGTTCGTTGGGTCTGCTCTTTTCTCGCCCCCCCAAAGCTGGTCTCCAGTCGTTTGGTTCAGGGCCGTGCAGGGCTCCACCAAAAGGGGCTCCAGTGCTTTTTGATGTCAGGGAGATGTGGATTTTTTGGAAGTCAAAGACTATAAAAAGGAATGGTCTGACGAACGGGGACCTGAGTTCGGGAACTTCCTGACACCTTCAGCCGGTCAATACGTATATCGTATCGTGTTTGGACTTCGGGATTCGTCGTAGGTGTCCCGACTTCGAGAGCTCTAAACGTCGGACGTTCTCTCGTGCTCCTCCAGCACGGGGCCAGGGTATGCAGCAGGGGGGTCAAGGGGTGTCCATTAACATCCATTTAACCATTCTTTGCGGGTCCCACTTGCTTTCATCTTCGGCAGCTGTCAGCCGTTGTCCGATGTGTTTCCTTCCTTCCTTCGAAGAGCTCGCCGTTTCGCCTCGACTCGTTAGGCAGTGATCCTCCTCTTCCTCTGCGCGGGGTTCAGTGCCTCGACCGGGCACCGGGTCCATGGCGAAAGGGACGAAACACCTGGTCGCTTCGAGCGGAGATGGGGAGGAGGCGGGCGGTGGAGGAGGTTCCAACCAAACGTTTCTATAAGGAAGCAGGCAGCTAAACGAAAGGGTTGGTTCGTATCTATATATTTCGTTCCGATCTTGTGCAGAGAAACAAGCTTGGCAGCGCGCAACTTGCTCGTGCTAACTGCTAAATCATTTCTTTTGGTTTGACTTTGGTGCAAGACAATGCCATGCCGAAACCTTACAAGCGCCGCGGCATCGATCGCGGCATCTTGAACGACCACCACTCGAGGAGAGATGATCTTTCTCACGGATGCTCACGGTGACTGCGCGCGAAGTTCAAGCTTTGGAAGTGGATCTTTTTCTTAAAAAAGACACGTCGAAACGCCACGGTGCTGGACTCTGACTGGTGTTTCTTGGGCCACGAGAGACGGTTTAAGAGGGGGGGGGGCGAAAAAAGAAAACTCGGAGCCACGAAATGGACCTTGGAGTCCATCATCCAGCTTCTTCAAAGTGACCTTTTGAAGGTTCCCAAGTGACCCTTAGGAGGCTTAAGTGACCGAACCAACCAGGTTATCAAAAGGTCACTTTGAAGAACCATCATGGACATGTTTGAAAGGGATTTTTACTGTTCTATTCGTATTTCCTCTCTCTTGAGGGTGTCTCCACCGCCGAGCTGTTTACTGCTGCACACCACCCCCCCACACACCGCAAGCGTGCTGCAGCACTCCCCAGCGCCTCAGATGCGACCTCCTGGCTCCTGGGGACGAAGAAAGCCTCAGGCCGGTCGACGACGATGGCTGTTCTTCGGCGCCCGTTGGACGTTGGATGACCGGACTCTTTTGGTGTGGTCAATCCGATGATGTGTACCAGGTACGCCGGGGTCACCTGGCTGGTTTCGCCCCTACACTAAGGGACCTCCAGACAGGACACCCCGAAAGAAGCTCCAGGTAGACGTCATGCCATGTTCCTCTTTGATTCGCTCGTCCGCCGAGCGTGAAGGTCGCTACTACCAAGGGCGTTGGAAACGCAAGTCTGGTCTGCTCTCCCCCCTTTGTTTGGGACGGGTGAGCGGTGAGCGGTCGGGTCGCAGACCGCTTAGAAAGGAACGACGCCCTCACCGAAGGGTTGGGTGAAGCCGGTCGCACCACGAGGTCCGGTTGGGAGATGTTTCACCCAACGACGAAAATCGAAAACACCTGGTGACCTGGTGCCTGTGGAGAATGAGATTGGACATCCACTGGCCACTGGCGCGCCAAGAAAATGGTCCGTCCGATCTCGACGAGCTTGCAAACCCTAGGGGCTGCCCCCCTCCTTTTCGAAGATGGGCAAGGGGTGTGTGGGTGCCAGGGGGGGTCCAACCACCGGTCACCTGAGAAATGGGCCAGGAGGTTTAGGGTTAACTCCACCAAGTCGGTCATGTAAGTGGCTGTGAGGCACCAAATGACCTTGGTTGATCTCCGGTCCAATGAACCGATTCCTCTTGTCTTCGGGATGTCAACCCACCAGGATGACAGGGGCTCCAAGTTTTGACCTGCCATGTAAGTGGCTATAAGCATGGACCCGAGAAAGGCCCCGTGTCCTGTCAGGACTCCAACGGGGGTGTTCTTTCGATCCACCCACGCATCCGGGATGATCTAAATACCAACCTGCTTTCTCAAGCAGAATACAGTTCTGGATGGAGGCTTCCCCGCTCCAAACGGCCACGCGGCCACTTGTGAAGGATCTCAAGGCACAGGAACCAACCAGAAGTGTTTGCTTGGGAAAGTGGGTTTCCAGGAGAGTCATGGAGAGTTGTGTGCCCTTTCGCCCTTTCCATCGCTCCCGTTTGGAGCCACCAAAGGGACCAAAAGAAGAACACGCATTGGGAGCGCGTAGTCGGAGATACCTCAGGAGTTCCGTAGCTGGGTTCTATGAAGTCGGGTGTTTGTTACATGGAGGATATGTTCCACTTTCCTTATGGCCTAAATACCACTCCTTTGGAACTCGTTAGAGCCTTTTTGGATTCCGCAGAGTGAAAACGAAGCGCCATAACCCGTAGCCATACCCCAGACCAAGGAAAGGACAGATGGACTAGGTTGAGATTTTGTATATTAAGAGCAACATAGAGCAACTGAAAGAAGGAGAAAGAAAGGGTTTGTTTTGATGCAAGATCCATCTATATATAAATCAATGGTTGGAATCTTGACTGATTTTTAGCTCTTTTTCTCGGGATACAGTAAGTACCATCACCGCATTCCTTCCCCCCGCCATCTCTCTTTTTCGCGCACCAACCGTGCGAAACGATGCGACAACGGTGCGTGGCAGGCGCCGCGCAGAAGCCAAGTCCTCCGAAGCACGCCGAAGCACCCAGCCGACCTTCGCCGAAGGCGACCGAGCAGACTGCGCTGGATCAGCGGTGGTCATGATCTGTCAGTGAAATTCACCCCCTCCCTGAAGCAAACAATGGTTACGTAGCTGTTTGGACCCCCCCCTGTTTGGACCCGCGGATTTCCATGGGATTTTTCGTAAGGAGCCATGCCATCCACTAGAGGGTCATGGAGGATAGGGGTGCCCAGCCTTTGAGTTGGGTATCGAGCTGTGGCGATTGGCACTCCAAATCTCGCAGAACTCGACCGCCGACCGCTGGGAATCGTCGACCTCGGTGCGTCGGGACGCCTTCTACTGGCATTTACCAGGACCTTCCAAGTCCGGTGGCTTTAGAAGCCGACCACAGGTGGTGAACCTGGGCACCTGCTGCTACCAGGAAACACCGACCTTTACGAGTTGATTTCTTCCACGGCTCTACGTGATTGGTGGCTTCCTCACCGCCCCCTTCCTCACCACTGCGACCCGAGCCGACCCGCCAGGTGCGCGAGGTCGAGGCGCCCGAGGCACGCGGTGGCGGGGGACCGATTTGTCCCATTGACACACGAACAGACTACCTGGACCTTCAAGGGGTGTCCTGGCTGGAGGTCCCTGATTGTGGTGTAGGGGCGAAACCAGCCAGGTGACCCCGACATGAAGGTGCTGGTACCAACCCCACGAATTCATCGCATTTCTATGATTTGATTTTGTTTAGGGCGCACGGCATCTTCTTTTACACTCCTTCTACTACTCCTTCTCAGGTTAGTGGGCAGTGGGCCGGCATGTCAAGAAGGTAGCTCCCAAACTAGTGTGGATCTTCATCAACCGAGACCATAAAACACCAACTGATCAACAAGGAGTTTGTTCAGCCTGGATCCCTGCCCCTTTCACCAGGGACCTGATCGGCTTTATATCTTTGATCTGGAGCTTCTTATCCTCTTGGGTGGCGAAAACTTGAGGCAAGTGGTTGGGAACCATATCCCCCTGACCTTACTTCCTATACCTATAGATCTTCCGACTGTGCAACATGTCTGCCTTTTCATCCATACAACCAGCTTAAAAGGCAGAACTTTCGCATAGTTGGCAGATCTATAGGTATAAGCTGAAGTTGCCTGCTCCACTGCTGACGTGTGCCATCAAAGAAGCTTGAGCAACTAGCCGCGAAAAGAGCGGCTAGAGGGTTGTTCGCAGACTTGGTTGCATTGCCTGGGGATTGTCTTGCTGCAGTTCTAGGTCCAGGTCGGTGCTTCTGCTTGGCGGTATGGTCCCGCGCTAAGGACCCCCCTGGCAAGCACCGAAGACACCTCAGTATCCTCGGCATTCAAACGCCTGAGTAGTGCAGAGGGATCCCTTAGAGGCTCCTGGCCGCGCCTTAAACAAAAGCCATCGCCGTTTTGTAGAGCTCGTCTTAGAAGTAACACCTGGATGGACTTTCTGCACCTGCCTTGACCCACAAAACCCGGGCCAAACCGGCAGGTGAAGCGACCTGGGCCAAGTTGGGATCCTCAGGTGAAGCGAGCAACTGCGGCTCGATCCCGGGTACCACCCCAATTCGCTGCACCCGCTGCAGCTCCGCAAACAGCGATGTTCATGGTTCGAGGGTTTGAGGGAAGGAGAGGGAGAGACCAAGGACGGCTCAACGATGGCTCAACGACGGCTCGGTTTGCCGACGTTTGCCAGGGATTGATGTTGGGCTTTTATGAGCTGCCTTCAACTTAGACATTTGTAGTGGTTAATATGCAGTACCAGTAACAGTCGGTAAAAGAGTATGCACTATTTTTCGATATGTAGGCCTCCACCATCATCCACTGGGCGCTGGTAATGGGATAACCACTTGGGCTTTGTACCCATTCTTAAAGGGGGGGGACGTTGGTCATTGGGGATTCGTCTTTGCAGGATGCCTCCTTGCCAACTTGCACGGGATTTCTGTTGGGGGGGCAACGCATCCCAAAACGAGACCAACAATCTTCGAATAGATTGGCGGGTGTGAACAAGAAGCTACTAGGAGCAAGGGTATCGCTACTAGGGGCTCCTGGCATCGCTAGTAGGAGCAATGTTCGCTACTAGGGGCTCCTGGCCTTACTACTAGGAACAAGAAGCTACTAGGAGCAAGGGCATCGCTACTAGGGCGGGTGTGATGATTTCACCTTTCACCAGAGGAACAAGAGGTACAGCGACCAAACACATCACCCTGGAAGTGGAGGCGCTGAACCCCTTGTTTGGGAAGACATTTCTTTGGACCGAGATAGGCTGAGAAGTCCGTCGGAGTGATGTCTTCGCCGAGCTGTGGCCATGATTGATCGGACGTCCATTTTTTCCTCTGAGACGAGAACGTTCATCGTTCCAGTCACGGACGGAAACTAAGGGATGCCGACTTTGAGCGTTTTTCATACGCTCAACGACAACGTTTGAAAGTGGCAAGACCGCCATCTATATGGCCTTGCACTATTTGTTTGTTGGTTGATTCATAGAAAGGATACCATCCCCTGGGGCTCCAGTCGTACCTCCTTAGGTTCGGTATGACTGGACCCTCCTGGCACCCACCCCAGTCCCACCTTTGAAACGAAGCTCCGACTGGAGCCCTAGGGATCGGTCGCGTACGCAGCTTCCCAAGAGGTATACCTATATGGTACAGTGCACATCGCCCCATTGACTTCTTCCCGGTTCGGTGGTACGGAGCCCGCTGTCTGCACCGACCGAGTTGGACTAAAACGTCCGGTCCAGCCCTACACGACCGTGGGTCTTCTAGGGCGGAGGACGTCCCATGGAGAGTCATGAAGAACAACGCGAGGACATCCGTAAGAGTTTGACCCTATGGATGCCCGACCCCTATGGATGCCCGAGATCGCTTGATTTTAACATGGTCTGAATCCTGCAGAACCATATAGTTTTACTCAGGATTCTAGACAACACCAATCAGCTAAGAACATGCAGAACACCATTGAACAAATCAGTCACCTGGTTCTTCAAAGTGACTGAACTTGATAACCTGGTTTGAGGTCACCAACAGGCCTGTAGCAGGTCACTTGGGAACTCCAAAAAGTGCTGGGAATGCTTGGGGAAGAACCCCAAAACGCCCCGAAGCCTTTGCCCCAAAAGCCTTTTTTTGGCATGTGGAACTCGATGCTTTCATTTGGGGCCAAAGCTTAGTCGGCCCCTGACCACCTTTCCGAGAAGTTGGGTGGGCGATAGATGCTGGTGACGGTTTTTTTTCACCAGCTCCAAGGTGTTTGGTGCGGTCTGGGTTTTCCAGATGCCCCCAAAGGAGTTCCAGCACAAGTAGGTGGATCTTTAGATGTGTTCGGTGTGTAGCTCAAATAGAGAGACCTTAATTGTTTGCAAGAAGGAACATTAATAGACCAAAACATACCAGTCTACCCATTGGACCAGGGTGTCTCCCTATTAAAATACACAGCCATGTAGACACATGTGAGACTCAAACATGGACACTTCCACTCCTCACTCCTCCCCCAACGATAACGCGCGCTTTTTCTTCCCCGCGTGTAGCCGCCAAAAAACCCTCCAAGACGATGAAGCAATGGTGGATCTGGTTTTTGCAGCTGTAGAATCCATAGTAAAACAGCTCGGTTCTTCGGGACGCGGAAAATCCTTGATCAAACAGCTTGATCTTCTTAGCCTCTTCGGTGGGCCACCAGAAAACTGGTGGGGTTTCTTGGCCCATGGCCCTCCATGGCCCTCTTGGGTACGCTGCGATGGCGGTTCTCGCGACCGGAGGGACGCTCCTCGGGCCGTCCGAAACCGCCGGGACGACACGGCGCATCGTCACCGTGGCATCTGGCACAGCAGTCGGCAGGGGTGGTGTGGCCCATGCGAGATCATATCCAGGGCGGGCGCGGAGTAAAGACGTAGAGCTTCAAGGAACTTTGAGGCCATTGAAACGCAGTTTGAATTTTGGAAACTGGAAGCCAAATTGCGTTTTGTTTGCCAACAGCGTGACTCTACATAATAAGCAATGTTGAAGCACCTGAAACACGAGCTGAAGAGAAGATCTGATAAGATCTTCATTTTACAGATGTCCTTCCAAAATTCTTCGGAGGTTTCAGAAAAAAAGAGATCACCATGTTTTTTTACACTTACTCCTTTGTCACATCGACTTCTTCGACACTGGAAATGGGTTGATGGTTCAGATCCACGCATCCTCCACTGTTTCGGGTTTTCACCTTCAGATCTCTTCAGCAGCTGAGCATCGCGCCTCGCCATGCCGATTGCGGGTCGGGAGAACCGTCTGGAGGCCGAGCGAGGATGAGGATGAGGTCAGTGGGCCGGAGTGGCCGAACTCATCAGTTGAAGAAGTTGAAGAAGAGTTCAAGAGCCTGATGAGTCATACCTAGATCTTCCAACTGTGCAAATTTTCTGCCTTTTCATCCATAAGACCTGCCCCCCTTTGGCAGATATTTTGCATCATTGGAAGATCTGCAGGTCGGATGAGGCTTACATTTCATATTATGTCTTAGGTTCTAACGTGGAATGCAGAGGGGTCGCTGGACAACCCTATAGGTCTCCAGAAAGGACATTAAAAGCACTTGGTAGATCAGATGTGGTAGACATGTGATTTTGACATCGCGGCAAACAGCGATGTGATTTTGGGCGGCCCTGACGGTTTACCAGCTAGGCCCATTCCCATTCCCTTGGAAGTCTAGGCCCCTTCACCTATGCGGCTGTGGGCCTCCGGAACTCACCCTGGTAACTGGTCCATGTCCCAGCACCTTCCAAGCTTCAGTGGTTTTGGGACACCTCGACTCAGCTCTATACGAGGCGATGTATAGACACCTCAAATGGTGTCGGTCCTGGTCTAGGTAAGTTGAACCCTGGAAGTCCCGTTCGACGAGAAAACCGGACCGACTGTTACATAGCGTAGTAACAGGACCTTCCTGAGGATCTCGGGTCACCTACACCCAGTCAGAGCATTTCTTTTTAGAGTCGACTGGACTCCCAGGGTTTATAGTGTATCAGTCTATTCTGTTCATGTTCTGTGGGACAAAGCCAGGGTGTTGACCCCCGACGTCTGCCTTTCAGGTTACCTCGGTTCCTAGGCGTTTCCTCGGAAGGGCTTCGAGTTGACCAGGGCAGGCAGCTGCAGGTATGCAAAGAGGAGATGCCAAGAGGCTGCGACACTTGCACTCCTGGCCTTGCACGGGAAAAAAGAAAAGCCGCCACCCTTCGCAAAACCCCCCCCCCAAAAAAAATAGACTCCCTAAACCATTTAGATCAGATGATATATACAGACTCTTCCTCCACATTCGTTTTCCACGACCACACCTGTCGTTTTGGACTGGTCTTCCCGGCTCACAGAGCGACTCACACCGACCTCACCGGGTTCCGACGGGGGTTCGCACCGCACCGACCGCCGAGCGAACGGTCCCGAGGCCTGAGCACCTCGGGGTCCTTGGAAACCACACAGGTCTGGCAGAAGGCGCGGAGACCGACCGCGGCGGAACCGCGGGGCGCGCGGCTCGGACCTGACACTGGGACGGCTCGGACGGGTCGGACGGGTCGGACCCGACACAGCTGGTGGATGATGTGGACAGATTCTTCCACTTCGGAGGATTCGTGGCTTCGGAGGATTCGTGGCCGGGAAGAATGAAGAAGGTTGACTGTTCCCAGCCCAAGAGTCCAAAATGACTCATTGTCCTTCTGTGGCAGTGGTGGAGGATGACTTCCAGGTGGGGTAACATGAGGTAAATGAGTCAAAACGTACGTTCTGGGCTACAAAACCGTCAGGTGTCTCTCCAAAACCATCCGAACTCACTGCTGCTCCGCTGCTGGGTGGTTTGTTCTTCTTCGGTTTGCTGCTCCTCTGCTGCGCATGTCGCCCCGCAGGCCGTGGGGTACGATCCCTATGCAGGTGAAGGAGAAGCTCAAGCAGAGGTGCCCAAGTGCTGGTAGTGCCAGAGAAGCTCGAGCAGGGCCACCAGTGGTCTCTTTTAACAGAAACACTCGTACAGTAACATGACCAGTAACTTAAGGTATGAGACGACTCGTCTAAAAAGTAACATTTTATACAGTACCAAAAGTTGTTACAGTAACATTTAAGATATACTCGTCTAGTTGTTGTGGGGGTCAACCAGGCAGAACTTCTGGGGCGAATGATGTGGGCTCGTGTCCCGCCTCGGCTCCCGACCTCGACCAGACTCGTCGACCGAACAGCTCAGCTTGTTTCGAGTATCCACGGAGGGTATGAGGTCCGGAACCCTGACCTGTTTGGAACTTCAGATGATGATGGTTGTTCCAACTTCGGGTGGGTACCAGTATACCAGTCGCAGTCGGCAAACAGCTTATCACTCATTTTTTTTGGGGAAAGGCCTGCAACCTAACACAACCTAACACAACCCAACACAACCTCATCATCCTCATCATCCTCATCCTCATCCTCATCCTCCTCCTCCTCCTCATCATCATCATCATCATCATCATCATCATCATCCATGGGCCCCGGTAATTTATGGTAATTTGATATACCCAAGTTTCGACAGTTCTTCTTTGATGATTGACTGCGTGTTCGCTTTTGCTCCTCAGAAATGGTTTACATACGCTACAGAGTTTAACCTACGGAGAAACAAGAAGAGCTGCTTAATTCTGACCACCCCAGCCTTCCATCACTGCGACCACGAAATAGGCAGAGAAAAGGATTCCAAGAGCTCCAATGTCACTGCTTCTTCATTTCTTCAAGTCTAGTTTTGTCTAAACCTTCAGCTGGTTGAGATCAACCTCAGCCCCCAAGTATCTCCACTTGAACGTTCACCCCCATGGCACACAACCTGGCATGGCACACATCCTGGTATGTTTGGCGTCCGGGGTTCGGCGGATCGGATTTTGGCCCTTTCCCCGGTTCCCGGGTGAATCTTCGAACTTCCCCATGCCAGGAGATTCACCCAGTTCAACATCCAAAACGACACCCTCTCCGGGGAAGTTGGGTGTCTTTCGGATGTTCCAGAGCATGAGACATCTTCTTCAAGTTCGGGGGAACATCCCAAAAAGACACCCAACTTCACCAACTTCACCAAGCCACCAAGCCTCCAAGCCTCCGCACGATCCCGCAGGGCTTGGGGCCCGGGGAGATCAACTCTTCGGCCAAGGGCTTGTTCCGCCTGGCACAGCTCACAGGAGAACCGGAGCCCAGCGACGAGCTCCGAGGGTCCACCGGATCCGTTCTGGCGAGGTCCTTGAGGTCACGTCGTTTGTAACGGGTCCACTTGGGTTTGGTAGGGTGGACGAGCAAAGAACATAGTACTTAGGTACATTTATACATATATCATCAGATAGTATATAATACCTGTTTCTGTTCCTGCCCAAACCTTTCCCAAGCACTTGCAACTATCAATTGAGTAGATGAAACAAGATGTTAACAATAGAGGTGGAATTGATCTTTAACTCGTAGAACTGCACAGTCTCAGGTCGAAACGAAACTGCGCAGTGAAGAAGGGCAACTGGTTCAGGACATTCGAGCACCATTGCACCTGGAGCCTGTAAGAGGTGCGGCTGAAGGCCATGTTTTCTGTAGATGTGCATCCAAGCTGCCTTGATCACTCATGCGTTATTTTATTCCTGGTGCATCAGCAACATCGATGATGTGTTATTTGTTTGTGAATCCCCTTCTGGGACATATGGTTCCTTCAGCAAATCCAAGATATGGTCTATTGCAGAGCTTCAAGATTCAAGATCTCGATTCCACCCTGCTGAGGTCGTCCTGGGCCCCCTGTCTTTTTTTTTGGTGGCGGTTTGTAGATGGAGGCGGTTTGAGTATCACATCCCACGTTTTGGACAACAAGACGTGGTTCCTCTTGCGGTGTTTTGGTGAGTTCCTGTGTCGACCTCAGGGTTCCTATGGGTTCCTGGGCTCCTTAAACCTCAGCGCGTGAAACAGGCAAAGCTGGTGAGGTTTGAGGAACTTGGAGATGGAGATGGGATGTCGCCTCTCCCACCAGCACGTGTTCTGAACTTGGCGGATCAAGTGATTTTGGATTGTCTCGAACTGGGAACATCCTCTTCTGCCCGGTTGGAATCCGGCCCCTTCACCGACACATAGGGTTTGGTCCCGGACCCCGGACGCGCAACTCGGTGGAGAAGGTCCGGTCCGACCCCCCATGGAGAGCCCGGTACGCTCGGAGACAGAAGGGCGGCGAGTCTTTTCGAAGAGTCGTCCGTCCCGGGTGGCCGTTGCACACAGCGACGACAAGGCCCTGCCAAGGTGGCAGTGTTCTTTGTGGAACCAGCGAAACGACGAGTTTCTCCATCGAATGGGGTCGGTTTTTTTGATTGAAAGGACCAGCTCACGAAAGAGGACCCAGGGACGCTCAGAAACCCGGTTTTGCTCTCCGAACTGGGGTCCGCCCAACATGTAGCAGTGCTTCGGGCGGGTTGCCTCTGTTCTTTTTTTTTGGCTTCGTCCAATAAACCATCCCCACTTTCACCACTGGTGATCGAACAAACACATGACCTGGATCCCCTCTGGGAAATCCAAACAGTTACCCGTTCGCCTTCAGTTTGACCCTTTCTAAAATGGGAACGAGGTGACCTGAAGTTTGAAATCGCCAGTCAAACAGCTGGGCGGTTCCGGATTCAGACCAAACGGTGCTTTGAACCCTTATATGAATTCTATGGGGTTAGTTCAATCACCCTCCGTTTTTCGTGGAGGTATACACCCCAAACACGTCCCGTGAGTGTTTCACCTCAGGAACCGGGGGGGGGGCGCAACCTGTTCGCCCACCGCCCATGCCGGGTCCCGTCCCTTCCACGCCAGGTGCGGCTCGGTGGGGCACCTCTACTTCCAGTGCCGGAACATGTTCACGCTGCGGAAGGCCGATCTGACTCCCCCTGGATTCAGGTCGACCGCCAGGTGTCTGGAAAAAGACGGCCATGATCTTCCAGGTGTGCCGCAAACAGATCTGCCATCATCCATCAAACCAGCCAGCCGCCAAGTTCGGCAGACATGTTGCACAGCTGGAAGATCGGGTATAATAAATTATCACAAGAATATCATCTACATCTGCTTTTGGTACCATCCCCAGACCTGTCCTGGCTGGACGCTGCTAGCCCCCCAGCCCACTACTGGATTTTGAGCGGACACCGGATGGTCGACCGGGGTACAGGGAGACCTCCGATCGCCCTGGCTGGGTTCACTTAGGGATCGGCCTGAGAACCCCGGGAGCTGCACGTGGTTTTGCTCACGGGAAGAAGGTTGTCAGACGTTGCAGGGCTAAACACGAGGGATGTGGATGCCGGCGTAAATCCTGGAGACGTGTCTTTAGATTTATATAGATTTGTTTTGTCATTTTCATTGACCGTTGAGTGATTTTGTGAAGACCTGTGTGTCCGCATAAAGAAGTAATCAGCTTTTACTCCAACTCTGTGCGAGAGTGCTGGTATAACCGGATCTTTCCCAATAGGCTCCTGAGTTGTCCTGGATCACCTTTTATATCATGTTACTTTTGGATTTGAAGCTGGTAACATGGGACACAGCGACACACGGACCTACCATGAAGGTATGTTTTGTTTTTTTCCGGATGAAGAGCTGCGGAGATCTCCGCGTTTACGCCACGGTGTCCCAGGCAATCCGTACAAACATCGGAGGGTCAAGATCTTCGTAACTTGGAGGTTTGATGTAGACATATCTATAGATCTTCCAACTATGCAAAAAGATTCAGCTTTTGGATCCTTTTGGCAGGTTTCATGGATGAAAAGGCAGAACATTTGCACAGTTGGAAGATCTAGGCACTGTGGGAATGTTTGAACATTTCTCAGTTTCCCAGGCATGTCCTAAACCGGCCGGGACTCATGAAAACCTGATGTCGGACCGAGCAGCCTCCGAGCCAAATCCTGCGGCAAGTGGTGCGGAAATGAAGGGAGCGCCGCAACAAAGATGGGTAGTAAAGAAGGATTTGGTGTATTTCTGCGGAATTGGGGCAGTGCTTTTTCGTTTGTTTCGATCTTTTTGGATGCCGACTCGCAGGAAGAGAAGAAGCTGGACCAGTTTGTAGAAGACGATGATGACGAGGATGAAGCCAGTCCGGGATCCTGGCATCGACAGCGGACAGCTCTGCGGACAGCTGTGGAGGGGGGTCAGCGCTCCTCATCCGCTCCCTGGATCTCGACTCAACAGAAGACCTGGCTTACCCGATCTTGGGCAGCCTTTTGGATGCTTTTGGTCCCTCTGAGCTGGATCACGTCCCGGTGGATCGTGGATCGTGAATCTCGATCCACGATCCGATCGATGTCGTCAAAGTGGAGACCTCTGACTGGTCCTTCTTCTCGGGCGAAACGTGGAGGTTCATTTTCGTAGGGAGGCGCCCAACCAATCAACCAATGTGTTCTTACCCTAAACCTCCTGGCCCATCTCCGGCCATCGGTTCGGTGGGGCTACCAGGGTGGGTGGGTGCCCAGGGGGGTCGATCTAACCACCGGTCACCAGGTCGGGTATGGGGGCCAGGAGCCCAAACGGGTGAATTGCAATTAGAATTTGTTACTAATAGCTTCTTGCTACGAGCCGAGCGTAAGGCACTTGTTACGAACCGAGCGTAAGGCACTTGTTACGAACCGAGCGTAAGGCACTTGCTACGAACCGAGCGTAAGGCACTTGTTACGAACCGAGCGTAAGGCACTTGTTACGAACCGAGCGTAAGGCACTTGTTACGAACGTAGCGTAAGGCACTTGTTACGAACCGAGCGTAAGGCACTTGTTACGAACGTAGCGTAAGGCACTTGTTACGAACGTAAGGCAACCAACCCAACCCATCACCGTCTCTTATCCGAACCTCCACGCCACGCGGACCGCCGCGGACCGCTACCGGTCAGGCGAAGCTCTGCCGAGCTCCGAGGCGATGATAGATCGCTGCGGTGGGGGTGAAACCTGAGGGTTTTCTGAGAGGTGGAGCCAAGAGAGGTGGAAGGACCTGAAGGTTGCTTTCTTCCCGAGATCAGACCTGGAACCTTGTTTTGACCCCTGTTTTGATAGGAAGTTTGGCCATATTTTGGGTGGTTGGTGGTCCAAAATAGAGGTCAGACTCAGCTTTTAGGCATCTGCTGTAGACCCGGATCTTCCAACTATGCCCGTTTGGTCTGCCGACCTTGGCTGATCTTTATGGATGAAGTTCGGCAGAACTATGGCACAGTTGGAAGATCGAGGTATAGACTATCCGCAGGTTACGGGTTCTTTTTCAGGTCACTTGTAGAACCTCTCTTGGTTTGGCGGAAAGGGTCTGGTTGTGGCAAAGGAGCTGTTTCGCTATGGGCATCCATTCTTTTGGGTCGACCGAAAGAGGATGAACATTGAAAAGGGGCGGCGACCACCGAGAGCAGGTTTCTACTGTATAAGCTATTGTATCAGATGCGTAAGATGTGTGTTTCTCTCACCCCGCGCAAGGAAGGCCCGACAAACCTTTTCAAATCGTTTTGGTGGAGAGGCCACACCTTAGAAGAGGCAGTCTTTTCATGGGTCCAGTTTCAGGTTCTAAGTCAACGTTGGTTAAGTTGGGTACGGAGCTCGATACCGCCACATCTAACATCATCTATAGTGATCCCCAAAGATAGAAACAGCTGCTGCTGCTGCTGCTTCTGCTGCTGCTTGGTAGCTGCTGCTGCTGCTTCTGCTGCATCCTGGAACAGTTTAGCTGATAATCTGTTTATTTTTTTCCTATGTGTAATCATCTACAAGTGCTAAACCCCTTCCTTTTTGGTGGGCCGTGAGAAGGACCGTGCAGCGCTGTGAGCCGTTGCGTAGGATGACAGCGATGACAGCGACAGCGACGATTCCGATGACTCCGACGAGGAGATCCGCGCGCGTGGGGAATGCCGGCAATGAACCACGCTTAGGAGTGCTTGGAATTGCAAAAACTTTGGATCACTTACTAGATTGACCTTATTCAAAAGACTCAGCATGATCACTTAGATGATCTTAGTATTAGATTTTAGTGCTTTACAATTCCAATGGTGGAATTGTGCAGTGAATGCAGGTTCGAGGGTTTTCTCAAAGGACGCAGAGACGGTTCTGTGAATTGGAAAGGGTGCTTGGAGGCCTTCGAGGAAGAAGACATGCCATGATGATTTTTTGGGTTCTAAGGGGATCCTGGAAGACTTCTTTTGCTGTCGCCAAACCAGTGAGAGGTTTGCAAGTAATCATGAAACTCGTACCCAGTGGATCTCAGTTACCAGTTACAACTGCATAATCATGCATAATCCATATAAAGATCCAGACGGGTTTCGGTCGGTCTACAGCTTAAATCTTTGAAACCACTGGTGACCTAGTACTATAGTCCAGTCTTGGTTTTTCAGGTGATTTTTTTCCCATGGTTAAGTCCCCTTCTCGTGAATATGTTATTTTTCAGGCAATTCAAGTAGTGGTTTTACTGGATCCATTGCGGTTCTTCGATTCACTGACCAGTCAACAGCCAGCCAGCCGAGGAGTCTTCCTCGCCGGGCGGCTGAGGGATGATGACCAAAACCGCCGAGGGAGCGTTGAATCCAGCTTTTCCCCGAAAGATCTGCCAGGAGTCACAAAGTATAGTTGCCAGGTATAGTTGCCAGCTCCAAAGGAATCGTTTCTAGTCCCCAAATCATGTGCATAACAACAGGTAACAGTCCAACAATGCCTAACAACCAGGAGTCACATGGAGTTGGGTGGTTTTTGGTCCAGGGGCCGTGGATCTTTGATGTGACCACCCCAACTCCTTCCTCCGAACTCGGAACCGGCACCCAACTCCATCGAACTACTGGTTCTTGTATAAAAGTTGTATGGTAATTGGAGTTCATTTGGAGTTCACTCAATTTCAGGCCAAGGGATGTTGAGAGACCCACACTCTGACACCTGCACACTTCTTGGGACTGGCCCCTGCACAGTCATAGCCTTTGTCACTTGTTTGGAGAGAGCCCGTAGTCTAACCATCATTTTATCCACTGGAATCCACTGACTGTGAGGGCCATAGGCGGCCATCAGGCTCACATTCCCAGATCATTGGACAGAAAACCCCCCCCCAAACGCCCTAGGCTTTCTGCTTTCTGATAAGTGTTTGATTAGTTTTGATGAGTCTCATGAGGGTTCTGAACGCTACCTAGTCGGATATGGTTGGTGTGGGGTCTTACTAGACGGACCACACTGATTGTTTAATGCAGAAGACATTCCATCATTTTCCATAGAGGCTCATTGTCTTTGTGTGTCCATGTCGTCATGCCCAAAACACCGGGTTCCGGCTGCCCAGAATGGTGTTTTATTTTTTTGGTTCCACCACCACTGACTTCGGTGGGAGTGGTTCCCCCCCCAAAACCACCCAAACCACCAGCCTGCGTCACGCCTTCGGTCGCGCCCGAGGTCCAGTTCACACAAGAAGAAGAAGAGGACTCCGGGCACCCTAAATGGGGGACCCTCCCAAAGGGGGGGAAAGCGAAACGCCCGAGGGAGTAGTCACTACAGTGTTTGCTTTGTCGGGTGATGCAGTCTTGACTTTCCCGGTTCCTGGGTGTAGCTAGTTGGGTCCGACGCTTGTGGAGGTATAGACAAGTTATGACAGATAAGAACCCCTAGGGCTCCTGGCCCATACCCGACCCGGTGACCGGTGGTTAGATCGACCCCCCCCCTGGGCACCCACCCACCCCTGGCCCACCGAACCGAAACGGAGGTGGGCCAGGAGCCCTGAGGAACATTCCAACAGAATTAAACAAAAAGGGTCGTGAAATATCCCTGGCATGGGGAAGCTGTTTCTTTTTTTTCCTTCTCCCGGCTTCTGGGACAGCAAATCCGACATGAAATAGGCAAACCTTGGTAGTGGCAATGCTGGTTGGCAATCTGGTGGAACGAGTGGCTTGCTGTACCCTGGAAGTCCAAGACCATTTTTTAACATTATTGATCTGGTCGTTGGCAACATCCGTAGAACAATTTATGGCTGTTCGGTATTAAATCCATGGCCTGGGTGATCCTCCCAAATTCAACATCGATCTCGCTGTCTCCGTCGTGAGCAGCGGATGAACTGGTTATTCCAACGACCTCGACGAGCTGAGCGGTTGACCGAATTCCATCTCTGCCAAGGGCTGAGGGATGCGGACCTCGTCTGGTGAGAGTTGCATGTGGGACCAAGTGGCTGGAGCTCCCGAAACCTCCCTGTTCATGTTTAGTGGTTTAGTGGTTCATGTTTAGTTTGGTCATATTTAGTGATTCATGTTTAGCAAATAGCTTGTTCATGTTCAATGCTGGGCAGATGCCATAGGTTTTGAGAGCCACTCTGGCATGCCGAAAGAACCCACATCCAAGCAACTCGCCTGACAAAACCTTATGGCCCAGCGAACAGGCTCGACGCGTCAAACGCGAACCGTCTCCGTGCGTCCGAACCGCCGCGCGGTTCGACGAAGCGAAACTCAGCCGTTTCGGCTTCGGCGTGGCCTGAGCAGTTCGGCTTGTGCTGAAATGAGCGAAAGAGAAAACGGATGTGTGCGTTACAACAGGACACCCAGACCAGACTCACAAAAGGTGAAGTTCTCCTCATAGATGGGATTCTGTTTCTCTTGTTGGTCTCGACCACATTACTATACAAAAGTTTCTTGAATGTGAAAGGAGGTCAACAGCTCACTGCAGGTGTGATAAGTGACTGGCTGCTCGCCCAGCTTCACCTCACAAACGCACTCAAAACCCAGAGCGATGACTCAGAAAAATAGGGTGGTGGCTCCATGTGGCTCACGTCAACAGGAGCCACAGCCTGAACTTGGAATATCATCTTAGTCTTAGTTTAATTTCTGATTTACTGAGAACTCTTCAACCAACAGTAGGCAGCTGGTTTTCAATGGCTTTAAACCCCTGAGGCTCCCCAAGAGCATCTGAATGATCAAACCGCACAACTACTTGCCTACATCAGACTGCCGCGCATGAAGCGATGGAAAGCGGTGGATACTTGGAATCATTGGTGAGGTGATTGCTTTCGAACAAGAAGGTGCTGAGCATATCCACGGGCTGGCTGTGAACATCTAGGACAGGATTTACCCCCAAACCCCTCGGATCCACGGCCCCCCCTTGGGGTCGATGAGGGTCCATGAGCATCTGGGTGGATGAGATTGATTCACCTTTCGGAGGCCGCCTCGGTTGTCCAATACCTCCTCATCCCTCTGAGACCGCTCGGGGTTTGGGACCCACTGGAAGATCCTGAGCAGTCACCCCGTGGGTTTCGAGCATGTTCCGAAGACCAACCAACAGTGCTTTGCAGGAGAGTACTCTCCCTGGAACTCACATGGTTACGTGGAGTTCACCACCTGTTTGTAGTGGAAAATGGTCTTCCTTACGGGGCCATGCCATCCACTTCCATGTGAGTTCTAGGGAGTGTAGTCACTAACGGCCACACCGTTTTGTGGGCCCGAGAGACTCGCTGACCAGCCACGAGCTGACGACCTGGATGGCCTGGCCATGCCTGGCCATGCCTGGCCATGCCTAGGATGACCATGTTCCTCAAACTGGTGGTTTGGCTCACTCCACATATAGGGGTCCCCGAATACATGGCATCTGAAAAATGACATGTTAATGCAATCTTTTTTACGACGGAAAACGGACCCTATATTATCATATATTCTATGCTTGACTCAGCACCGCCTAGGTGCTCCTGAGTCTTCTTTGCCTTGATGAGAGGCTGCGACGCCCGCTCTTCGCAACGCCCCAAGCGAAAGAAGCGCCCCAAACGAAGCTGAAGAAAGAACTGCAGCTCTCCGGAGCCTCTCGGACGGCTTGGTGGGCCCTTTCTTTCGGCCGAAGTACATGGGGCGGTGGGAAGATCCGGAACATCCAGTCCTTTGAGCTGGAAAGAGCTTCTCCAGGTGGAGGATACATTCTTATGGAATGCTATGTATATAAGCCTTGCGTCTGATCACTTCAACGACACGAACACTGGGTACTTGGTACTTGGAACAGTCCTGGATGCGGCCCTTTCCTGGGTATTTCACCTTGTCATGCGGATTTTGCTGTTCGTTCGTGCTCCCTAAATTTTGAATAGATCAACCTTTTCCAATGTTCCAACATACTTAGCATTAAGAAAATGGACCAGTCTATCAGGAAAAGGAGTGGGAAGAGAAGAACCCCAAAAACAAAGAACACACCTTGAGACTGTAGGGATCATAGTGAGCCAGATGCCGGCATTCTGATCCTGCCTACCGTCCCAGGTTCGGTCCGTGGATCTTGGCCTTCTGAGAAGACCATTCAAAGAACAGGTGGACCTGGTTTTGTAGTGTAAACTCAGTCAGCTCCGTGCCAGGCGTGCTTTTCTTGAGATGGGTGAAACACATGCAACAATCAACACGTGTAGAAAGAACGTGCCGGCGGTAAGAACGTTTGCACGATACAGGGAGACACTTTTGGGTTTGGGCATGGTTCGGAATTCTTTTTCTGGCCACAAGAGTCTACCGCAGAAACAGACGAATTTGACCCTTCCCAGAACCCCCATGAGTCTTCATTGTGTCTTCCCCCCTTCATCCACCACCCACATCCACCCACCCGAATCCACAAGTTCACCAGTTCTGGATAGTTCTGGCTGTTTTTTCGCTGAGGACTTGATGCAGTTTGCAGTGGAGAACAAGCAAACCCCTCAGGAGACATCGGATGGTGCTCGCGCCGCCTCCACATCCGAAGGATGCTCTTGCCATCGATACCCCCGATGGCCGTATCGGTGGTCGGTGTTTTTGGTGGCCAGTGTCTGAATGGAGTGGAGTGGAATTTTGCCAAAAATTTGTGGGACCAGATATAGATGTGGGACCAAAGACTACGTGGACCATCCTGAGGATGTCCTGAAAGGCCCCAGGCAACGACCATTCTCAGGACGTACGTACTCACCTCCAAGCCTATCCTCAGCATGGTCCTGGACCTAGGGTACAGTATCGACCTCCAAGCTTTGACGATCTTTGCCATGTTGTGCGCAGGTTCACCTTGGGGCGACTCTCTGACCCCCCCCTTCACTGGCTCGTTCGGTCACCAGTCGGTTCCAAGTGGACCTGGCAGGTGGTGTTTCTGCTGGTGTCTGGAAAAAGACCGGCCATGATCTTCCAAGTATGCCAAGGATATCTGCCTTTTTCATCCATCCAACCAGCCGTTCGTTCGGCAGGGATCCGGTGCAACGCCTGGGATCATGGGTGACGGTCTTCGAAGTTCAGCATCACTGCACTGAGGGTATAACATGGGGGTTCTGGAGAGGTCTTTTTGATCAACCTGCACCCTTTTCCGATGTTTAACCTGGTCTGTAAGAATCCCAGCATCTTCGTACTGATTGGTAGACCTGGTAGGCCAAGAGCAGGGGGGCCCCCTTCTTGGATCTGGGGCCTATGAACCTGACTGTGAACGCCTGGTCTGAAACTGCTGTGTCCAGCTCGGGGCGGGTTTGGGAGCGTTTTGGGTGAAAAAAACCGGGACAGTCACGGTACCGCCCACTCTAGAACGGTGTTCTAGAAATATAAGACATGCTGACATGCCTTTCTTACCTTGACTGTCCAAAAAAGACACGGCGTACTCTTGGAACCCTTAGAAGTCCTTTGGGCTTAGAAGGGATTTCTCACTAAACCAATCTAAACCACTATATATAGACTATAGAGGTGAAACCCTTCGCAAAGGACCAGGCTGGGACAGCCATGCGACGGAGTTAGTCCAAGCTTCCTGCAGCAAAAATGGGACCTGCCAACCTGAAAACGCGGAGGAGGTGAAAGAGAAGCAAAAGCTGCTATCTCTCTTCCTGGAGATTGCCAGGAATAGTCCTCTGGCTGCAGCCAGGCACGGGTGGTTGGACCAGATCTTCTCTCTGATATGGGGATAGGGTTGCACCCTTGACCGGCAAGCAATACATGCATATATATATATATACATATGACCCTCAACAACAACCTCCTTTGCGCAACACGTGAGGGCTCTACTGGCAAATGCTTGTAAAGGGATTTATATAAACATGTTTTATCCTTGCAAACAGGTGTGCCCAGTTTAGCAAGTGATTTGTTGCCCTCTTGGAAAACTCTTTTGCGTTACGAGAGCTTGCTTCCAAACCATGCAACATCATGTAACATCTCTTATAGCTCGGCGAAGGCTTGGGTAGACCCTGCAAGAAGACCTGGTCCCTGCAAGAAGACCTAGACCAAGATGCCGAAAAATCGCTGGAACTTTGAACCAGAAACAGTTCTGGATGGAACGAAACCCAGTCCGGGCCACCCATGGGATCTCAATGGCCATCCTGCTGTGGGTCAAAACCTGGAGCTCCAAACTTTGGACGGTCGACCTGGCTGGTAATCGATTGCTGTTCATTTTGGGTGGGGAAAAACACCCCAGGTCGCCATGACCCATGCAGTGCCATGACCCAGTTGCCAATATGGATTTCTGCTGGACTGGGCTTTTCCCTTGCCGCTTCTCGTTGTGTTCCCCGAGGTACCCGAACGCTGAAGGCTTTGCAGAATCGCACGCGTCTTGGGCCGCAGACGAGCGAGCTCCATGCAGAGTCGATGGGATAGGGCCGATGGAATCGCCAGCGACATGGTAGAAGACCAAGAATGAAGACAGAAGTACTGCACTCTATACTCGGACCCAAGCTATTCGGAGTTGGCACAGAATGACCCAGATGCTCTTCACCAGCAAAACCGGGGGTCTCAGGCTTCTCAGGTGAGTTGCAACCACGCTACATAGGCCCCCCGACTTGGATCTTTGCCAATTTGCTCCATCCGTTTGACAGGGGGTTCTGGAGCGTCACCCGGGCGCAGTCAATCAAAGAAGAGGGGAGAGCCCGGGATAGACAGCATACTTGGGCAGACAGCAGTTGTGCTAGGGCCGCTAGGGCTGATGAGTCCAGCCACTTGCAGCGCGACTACTCGGCGCCTCCTTAGCCCCTTAGACGCCCGAAGACACAGCCACGTCACGCTGTAGAACCTGCAACCGCAACCCCCGAGTAGCAAAACCATGGAAAGAACGACCGTCCGACTGTAGCAGAGTAGTATAGCCATCCCACTTCAACGGTCAACCACTGTCACATATTGTCACATATTGTCACTCGATCCCACTTCTCAGCCTCCATTTTCGTGGCACTGAACAGGTTCACTCCCCCATCCGCGTCCTCGCCGTGCCGCTCGCCCGCGCCGCGCTTTCACCGCGCGTCCGCCCGCGCCGTGGCCGCGATCGGCGGACTGCGACGCTGCTCAGGGCCTCGATCTCCATGTTGCCCTTCGGCTCCTGCGTCACAGGCTGCGGTGCCCGAGGCGTGCTATCATGCACTTCACGTTTGGATGGCACGAAAAAAGACATGTGGTCATCTCAGTGGTTGCTTCACCGTAGCGACCACACGCACTTGGCAAGTGAAGGAACATTGATGATTGGTCTTCCATTGATCACAGGTATTGGTCCTTCATGGGTCTTCCATTCGATGATTGGTCTTCCATGCAAGTGATTGGTCTTAGATTCTTGGGGAGTCACATTTGCTCATCTCCATCCCTCACGAGTTGGTCTGGGAGTAACAGGGTCTCCATCCGAGAGGGGAGCGCGCGGACCCGATGAAAGAAGAGCGACCTGGATGAACAGTTGGACGAAGTCTGGACGAAGGACGTCGTTGGGAGCTGACAGGGAGGCCGTTGACCAAAGGATCTTTCCTTGCATACAAGGAAGCTGACCAGCTGTGGAAGGAAGTGGACTGTCAGCTGGTGAGTCTCGGTCTTGAGTCTTGACAGATCATCTACATCAAGTCCAAACAAAAAACTAAAGCCTGATACATTTGGAGCCCCCCCCCCTGGGAGTATTTGGACCCCCCCTGGGAGTTTTGAGCACTTCCCACTTGAATCCTTTCACATCTATGCCGGGCATAAGACTTCCGGCACAGAGTCTGGACCCTCAGTTCGCCGACCTGTTTCGACCTGTTTCGACCCCTCACGAGATGAGGGTGAAATGAACCTTTAGCAGTTGCTCATGGGTCGCTCCTTCCGCGCCCGTTTCCGCGCTCCGCGCGTCCGCGCTCCGCTGGTTTTCACGGGTTGCTGGAGCAGGGAAGGTGTCCCAGACGCAGGACGGATCGGATCCATGCGATCCAGGAGATCCATGACAGGTGCTGATGTGGATGCGTGTGTCTTCTTCGAGGATGCGGCTCCACCAGACAGAAATGTGCTGAGAAGAGTACAGATGCTTGGCAGAAGAGGAAGAGAAGCATGAGAGTCTCTTTTCTTCAAGAGGCAAGAGGGATGCAATGAGATGGAAAACCACTCCGACTCTCTAAGATGGGACGTGGAAAACCACTGATTTATACGTTTTATACATGTAATCTAGTTTGCACCAGGAGCACCCAGACCAGGGTCTATTGATAGCCCCTGTCCGTTGATAGCACCCAGACCAGGTGGGTCCTGGTAGAGGCCACTCTTCGTCAGGTCCACTTCCACCTTTGACCCATGGCTCGATGGGCCGATGGGAAGAGCCACCCAACGACCAGGGCCCATCGGGCCCATCGGGGTGTCCAATCCAATAGCTCCTTATAGAGGTTATTCTTTTTTGATCCAAAAGACAGCTAGTAAGCTATCTGAACCTACCTTCCACCCTGTACACGGTCTTCTCCATACAGCTATCTTTTTACCACCCCAAACAGGGGGCCCAACTACCGCTTTCCGAGTACGCCGAGTACCGCGGAGCGAACCAGCAGAGCGAACCTTTCCAGGGGTCGCGTTGAGGTCGGCGTGGTGAAGAGGTCGGCGTCGGCCCGTCGCGTGACGTTTCGACAGAAGCGGGTGGGGGGAAAAAGATGGAAAAAGGTGGCACCCACGAGTGACGTGTGCCCCACTGAAATCCAACGAGTTCTTTTTTTTCCCCCTGAAACGTGTCATCAGGTTGCTTCGTACACCTGTCTTGGAAGATGGCCTGGCGCCAGCCCAGTCAGTTGCGGGATCCAGCACGGCCGTCTCCGGGTTCGCCCGGATGAACAACGGCGAACACGGCTTTCGCACCCACCGGTGAACACGACAGGAAACGAGCCTCGCCATGGGCCCTCGCCCTTCGGCGGAGCCTAGGAAGTGGGTGAGCAAGGGGCGCTATGCCAAGTCGGAGTTCATCCCCTCCTGGGGCATTCCACTTCTGAAGGTTGAAGCTTGGCGAAGCACTTTGGAGCGGGTGAAATCACCTATACTACATATACTTTTGGCCGGTTTTATGGGATGAGCCGGCAGAAATTGGGCAATGCTTGGAACATCTATCGGTATATGTGGGGACCCTGGAATTCCGGAGGTCCGACCATTTCATACCATCGATGGTTCGGTCGTCGATGTGATTCGATGGGAGCTTCGACTTCGGGGATGCCGCGTAGCAGACCTGGGCCCGACCAGTCCACCGTTTGATCCTGCGCGTGAGTTCGACCAACACCTGGTTGATCCTGGTGGTGTGTTGCGTCCACCGTCTCTTGAATGATTCATCAAAACGTGCGTTCAGTTTGGAACGTGGACTTCGTTGCACCCTGGTTGGACCAGAGGTGTATCAAGGTGGACTGGAACATTGAACAACCCAAGACTCTGTGCTTGGTCTCAAGATGGATTGGACTGGGACACAAAGCTGGTCTTTGGATGTCTTTGGTCCGCATCCGAATACTGCAGCAGAAGCTCGCGCCACAATGCCTATTCTTTCCTGGGGATTTTACACCAAGCCATGCTCCGGATGCTACGGCTGCCAAGGGTTTCTCAGGTTCTGGAGCACTCTTTTCACCACTTCAGATCCTTCCGCTCGCAGATCCTTTCGCTCTGTGTCTTGAGACTCAGAGCTGGGAGCTCCTTTCGGTCATGCTGCCGGGGCAGAAATACCGTTTCTTTTCTTTTCGGGAGACCCGGCTAGGTGCGCCGTGGAGTGGATTTGGACCTCAGCTGCAACAACGTGATCCCGGTCTTCAACACCTTCCTCTTGAGGACAGGACCCAGTCCGGAGGTCTTTTGGCGTCCACCGAAGGGAAGGCAAAGAACTGGTGGAGGCGAAATAAGACACCCTTTGGGGCGCAGATCCATCTTCGGGGCTCAGATCCATCTCTGGACGTTGTCGACGGTCGATCAAGTCGGTTCGAACGAAGAACCGGTCTTTTTCAGCATCTCTTCAACCATGAAGCGAAGAGCTGCCATCCCAGCCCACTGCATCCCACTGGCGCATGGCGAGAGTCCATCCGTCCGTCAGGAGCTACGTGGAAATCATGCCAGAGCTGGCCGTTCTGGTGACTTGGCACGGCACCAAGCGGTGGTGGCGCGTTGCCGAGCGGCGACGGGCGGTGGCCGAGCGGAGCGGTGAACGCTCAGAGACTCCTCGGTTCGCTCGGTGGTGTTCGGTTCCGCGGTCGCTGGAGGCCATGGCGGTGAAGTGCTGGGCCAAGAGGCAAGAGGTCGGTGCCTTGGATGAGCAGTGGACGCGGTCGCTGTGGGGCGGAGGGCGAAGCCGGACCACTGTGACCCGGCCGACCGGTGTTGGTAGGAGATTCTTAAGGACCTAAAGGCTAAAGGTCAGTAGATAGGTAGACTTGTTGGAACATGTTGGAACTTTATGTTGTTTTGCACTCAATTGCATACTCAATCCTTCAAATACCGCAGGAAAAGAACTGTAGGACTGTTTTTTTTTTTTTTCCATGGCCTTGCAGCGCCAGTTGCACGTTGAGCCGAGCATCGCATCGTTGAGCATGGCATCGGAGGGCACCCGAACAGGGTGTTCTAGGAGCCCCTTTTTCTTTGCAGGTCTCCCAGGATTGAAACATCCAGTCTTCGCGACCAAAGAAAATGGAAAACCCTGGTTCTTTGGGCAGGATTCAGATTTGTGAGGGATTCATGAGGATTTTTCCTCCCTTCCCCCCCAAATGATTCCCACTGGGAACGGTGGCACAAGCAAGTGAGCAAGTGGTTCTGACCGGGCCAAGGTCGGTTTTCCTTCTCAGTGGGGCAGCCCCCCCTCTCATCAAGCTTACACTCCGATGAACACATGGTTTCGTGGAAAACCCTCCTCTTTGTAAAGGAAAGTCGTCTTCAATTCAGGGCACCATGCCATCCACGTCAGGTTGTACTAGCACATGTTTGGTCCGCGTATGTCGGCTTTGTTTAAATTAAGACCAATTTTCCATGGCGCAATTGGGAACCATTTTCAGGACCCGACGAGAGCGCACCCCCGAAAAAGAACGAAAAGGCACCAGCGAACAGGGTTGAATAGAACACTGGATATCACACCAGGACCATTAGTTTAATGGTTCTTACCGTATAAGGATTAAAACAAATATCGTACAAAACCAGGTCCACCAATTTGCTTTCTAATGGTCGAACGGACGGCTAGACGTGGAGCGCCACTTCATCGAATTTCGATATGAAAAGGACCTTCGGGCCAAACAAACTGAGAGACCGATTCGGATTCTGATTGAAGTCTTTCTTTTCAGATTCATCTGTCTTCTTTTTGGCAGAGGCACTCGCTTGTTGGACTTCCCTGCCGATTCTGGACCATGGACCCATGACTCATTGGTAGTATAAGTGTTTCTTTCTCTGCCCGAGCTGGGTGAATCCCCTAGCATGGGGAAGAGTTGAAACAGGATTTTGGTTGTAGAATGGCTGGAGGACGTTTATGTTGGTATGTCAGCTCTCATTGGGGCCTCCACCTAAATAGCATCCACCCAGAGCCTCGTCGCAAGCCGACAGTAGACGATTCTCCAGATATCCTGCTCATGTGGGAATCAGAATATATCAGAATCTTCACATCCAAACTGTTGGATGAGTGAAACCGAGTCAAACAACGTGTATACAGTACGAACTATACTTTCAAGCCTGAAAGACCTCGCATCCAACACTGATCAAGCACCCATGCACCGCACACCACCCTTCCACCGAACACATCCCCCTGTTCACCACCGTTCACCACCGAAAACACACATACCTTCCAGGTCTATCACGAAAGAGCCTCCCACCCGGCCGACCGGGCCGTTTCGCGCCCTCGCGACCGAGGCTCCGTGCTGGACGGCGGCCTCTCGTTCCTTCGCTTCGCGGAGCACGGGGGGTCCGGGTGTGTGGCGGGTGAGGTCCGGGGGGGTCCGGGATCAGAGACAGGTTAGACGAGGGGTGGAGGAACCAGTGAGGAAAGAAAAGACGACAGAGAATGACTTGCAACTTGGAGATCTTTTGGGATGTTCTCTCAGGCGTGGTCCGTGGTCTCTTTACTTTTTTGTGGGGCAAGGGCCTATGGGTACTTCTTCAAGTCACGGGAATTATATAAGTTGCTGGGAACTTTGCAAGAGTCTGATTAAGAAGCACCCGATGGCATGCACCTGCAAGGAAGACATAGACATAGGAAGACGACTGCTTCCCCCAGCTGCACCAGTGGGTTTTCAGGGTCCGTATCAATCTTCCAGTGCGTAAGTTAATCTTTTGTTGGATGTCACTATAAGCTTCTAGCTTGACACAGCTGCTGTGTTCTGTTGAGGAATGTTCAATGAATTCTGAGAATCTTCCCCTGCCAATTAGCGGTATTTGCACAACCACCACTTGAAGCACCAAGTTGTCAAAGAAACTCTTCGGACATCAGAAAACTCAAGCGACGCATCGTTCACACCGCGCAACATGTGCGGGGCGCAGCGACGTTTGCTCTGCTGGGACGAGGTCCTATGCTTGGACATTGCTGCCACTCGGACTTGAGTGAAGCGGATATGATATGAAGGCATCACCAAGCGAAAGTCCGGTCCCCCGGAAAGCAAAAGTCTACTGATGGCTTCTTTCACCAGTGATTGAAGGCAGGAAATCATTCATGGACCCTGTTAGTTTTCTATTTTTCAGTCTGGGTTTGCCTTGATTGATATTACTGCGGAATCTGTGGCTAGGATTTGATGGAACATCTCCAGCATCAGAGTAACCACCGGTCCCCGCTGTCGCCTCATTTTGTTGCACCAGCTCATCCACTACAGCAAGGGTGGGGTGTAACGGAGGAGGAAGTTGACAGCCCAACCAGCCTTCGTTTCTTCGGGCGCGTGGTTCCAAGCCTGGCCTTGGCGAGAGATAGAGAGATGTTGAGGAAACCACGGCCGGAGTACCGAAGGGACCGTACTGGTTTCGTGGCCCAAAAAGGCACACCGCCACACGGCCCGTCAGCTCGGTGTCGGGGTGTCGGGCATGAACCCGATTGAATCCCAACGATCAGGTGGGTCAAGGAGCTCGGCTGAGCTGAGGCTCAGTCCTGTATTCCAAGCACCAAACAGCCAAGCGCGTGTGCAAGGAAACGAGCCACGTGTGGTGAACAAGCATCCATGGCTAAAGGCCCTGCTGGCCTCGTGGCGCTTCGCCAGCTTCTTGGTGGCTCCTTCCTTCGATCCCCTTGGTGGCTCGCCCCGTCTCCCTAAGACCTCCAAGGATCGTCTACTACCTGCAAGTCTGCCATGGGCTCCTTGACAAAAGTGGATGAACAAGGGAGTGAACAACGCTCCGAGCGGCGTAAGGTGTAAGGTGGGGGGGCGGTGGCTTTCAGGGTGATGGGTGGTCACATGAAGGCTTTGGTGGTTTGGTTTGTCCCATCCAGGGGCCGTGGATGTGACAGGGGCCGACGTTATGACTCCTGGAACGTTTTGCCTTTTTGGAGCCGCTTGCATAGTGCCATTTCAAGCGTGAATGAAGCATGTTCGGCCACAAAGCTAAGCTGTCGACAGCACATGATGAGATGTGGGGCTCTGACGTTGGTGGAGGCTCACCCCCAAACAGCAAGCGGGATGGGTCAAAACAAAACACGTGCTCGGATATAGATATCAGGGTGAACACCACCTACTCGCATGAATCCCTCCTGCTTTGGTCAGCAATGGTTCCACGATCCGCATCCAAATTGCTGGCCTCAAAGGCCATTTTCTTTGTTTTTGTCCAGATTGTCTTTGCATCCTAGGGTTTCTGACTGTTTTTCTACAGCTGGGGTTTTTTCCTTTTTGTTTTACGAGCACCTTCCCATTGCGCATGAACCAGTCCGGTCGTTTTTGAAGTCGGTGCACTCGACGGTCCATTGTCTCATGGGGAGCCCACCCTTTGTTGAAGTATACGTTTATATATGGGTGAAGCATCACTCAAGCCCCATGTAGAAAATGAGGACATGCAAGGACATGTAGATCTAACTAGATGATATTCTCAACCTGTTTACAACTCATCCCTTCCGAGTAGCTGTTCCGGAATTCTCTCACACCCCCTCCAGCCATGTGAGTGCCCAGTCTCAATCCATGTGAGGTCACGAAGAAAACTGGGCTGGCCCTCCGAACCGGTTTCGGTTCGGGGCCGAAATTGGGGGCCCAGGGCCTCAGGGTGTTTCGACGGTTGGCCCCCCTAGCTTCGAAGGTGGGCACCATGGCGGGCGTTATGGCTCGCTCTTTCGGCGCGTTTTTCATCAAAGGCGTATCGGCTGCGATTCAGGCTTCCATCGCTGCACAAGGGGTCAACGATCCCAACGGAGAAGTGCTGGGTCTACTGGGAGAGGAGGGCGACTTGGACGTGACAGACAGACATTTCTGCAGGCGCAAGAAGCGATCTGAATCGATTCATTCTATAAAACATCCCCAGAAGGGCGATCTGATGGATTCGTCTCTGACCAAAAGGGAGACTACTTATAGACTGAGGGACTTATAGACTGAAGGACTTTCTCTTCGGTTTTGGGTTGAGGGACTTATAGACTGGCCGGGCCAAACCAGGCCATCTGACCATCGGGGGTGTCCTGGTTGGACGACCCACAAACGAACCTCCGGAGGGTCGGTGATCCGTGTGGATCCGCCCACGTAGAGCCGGCAGACGAACCCCCCCCGGGGAGGCGTTTCAAGCCATATATGTATGATGATGTATGCCGTTATGCCAAGTGATGCCTGTATGTTTGTTTGTCTCTAGTGTTGTTGTTGTTGTTGTTGTTGTTGTTGTTGTTGTTGTTGTTGTTGTTACATCGAGTTCATTTGAACTCCCGGTCGCCATCGACCGTGGAGCCGTTGCGAGCTGATTTTGAGGTGAATAAGAAGGGCAAGGAGAGGAAGCCAAGACACCTGGCTGACCCGGATAGTGAACACACAGTGAAACCAAGAGGATTGGTGAAGAAGTGTCAGCTTAAGCGAGCTTTCTTAGAGCTTTCTGAGCCAGAGGGTCTGTGGCATCGTTTTTTTCCGGTTTGCTGGGACGAAAGGTGTTTCCACCCGATCCGAGTTGGAAATCGGCCGAAGAGGTGTTCGGTGTTTGGCATCTATGGTGGCACATTCTTTGATGATCATATCTTTAGAACCACCAAGCCATAAGTCACATGGATTCACATGGAGTTGTGGTTTTGTTCGTCCCATCCGTCGGGGCCGTGGATGTGACAGGGGGGACCCCTATCCTTCTTCCGTTCGGAAACCGGCACGAAGACATGTGACTGCTGGAAGCCATGAGTGTAGAAGATAATTCATCGTTTTCCAAGTTTCAGCATGCCACGATGGTGGCAGTACAGGGTGCTGGGGTCAGCCATCGATCTTGTTTGTTTCCTAGCACTTTCTGTCTGGGTGCCCTGTCTGGAGACCTATAGGTAGGGTAGGATTGTCCATTGGTGACCCGTTGGAAGCACCTGGTTTGTCATGTTTTGTATCAAGATATTTGGTGACCGTGACTCATGACCATGCTGAACACCAACCAGGGATTGCAGGGGCCGATCTGTTCAAAGAAAGAGCCCAAGTGTTCTTCACTTGCGTGTTCCATCATCGCGAGAGGTGTTCCATCATCGCATTGAAGGCATCTACACATCTAGATCAGCATGATGGAATCAGATCCTTCACCATTTTGACCTGTCCCTTAGGATTCTTCGTTCACCACTCGGAAAGGACCGGGGTCCCCTCAAGTCCCAGTCATGAAGGACCCACAAGTCAACTCGTCCCTCGGGTCGCCTGCACTCGTCACGCCATGTTTGAGAGGTATCCAGTGACCTCCCGACCCTACGATAGGATTCCCAATTTTGAGAGTCGAACTCACTAGGGTCCTCTCTTCACCCGAAGGTTGGCATGTCTGTGAGCTTTCTCTTTCGTTGGGGTGAACCCCCTTGTGGGGTCCGTATTTGGGGTCCTGCCAGGGGTCAGTCCCCCAAAGGGGCATAGTCATGCGACTGCTTCGAAAAAGTGACGAAACACATGCCCCTCTGGCAAAAATGACTCTGGTGCCAAGGATCCTGAATCCATCAAGCGAAGGTCACGTTGGTTGACACTTGAGTGATACCAACTATACAGTACCCTAAGAAAACGTATTGGCCCTATTGGCCCTCCATGGCAGAGGTCGGACCTTCTCCACCGAAACACCGGACCCGAACCAAACCCTTTCATACCCTTCCATGATTTCGGGGCCCAGATCCTTAGGGCAGGATGGACACGCCTGAAATGGGTCGAGACGTGTTTTCATCACTTTATTACGGTGATGTATGGTGATCCCTAGGGCTCTGGGATATATATCATGAGAATGGGTCGGTCCAAAACCTGTCCTCAGAATGGGCTTCCAATCCCACTCCCTTCCAGCCCATCCCCCTAAGCCCTCCAGCTCATCTTGTTTTTCATTAATTCTCTCGGCTGAATCAGATTGGTCAAGCTGATGGTTTCCAGACAGACCCAAGTAGAAATGCTTGAGCAGCGTCAGCTCCATGCCCTCACAAGGTTGGCACTTCAGGGTCAAGCCTAGGGCCAAGTGCAGCCCGGGAACAGCTTTGACAGTAAAGCATCAATCATAAGGGTGATATATTTACTTTTGCAGGAGCCCTGAAGGGATAGGAGCCCAACCAGCTCACTCACCACACCGCAGATAGACAAACAAACAGACAGAGAGGGCTTGCATAGTGTTTCTGGTGGAATGTTTGGTTGTCCCTTCAACAACCCATACATTGAAATTTGCATGTTCATGAATTTGTATGGGGCGAAGAACCCACCCAACGATATCCCCAAGAGATTCACTCTGCATGGAACATACTTGCGTATTGAAATGGAGAACCAGATCCTCAGGTGGCTGACCAGATATGCCCTCATGTGTTAAAGCCAGGAGCCCCTAATAGCTTCTTTGCTCATAATAGCGATGCCCTTTGCTCCTAGTAGCGTCCTTGCTCCTAGTAGTAGGCCAGGAGCCCCAAAGAGTTTCTTAGCTCCTTGTAGCGATGCCCTTTGCTCCTAGCAGCGTGTCACTTTTCATAGGAAGACATGTTTGTTCCTGTCTGACTTTTCCATCCTAAGCTCTTTGTGTCAGGACCTCGGTGGGCGACATAAGTCGGCGCCAAGTGACGGACGCAGGTGGACACAGTGGAAGGTTGCACACGTTTTAACAAGATGGCGCGAAATCAATACTCACATTTTTGAACCAAACCCGTGTGTCGCCAGGCTGATGGCAGCCCTCGTTCGGGGCCTGAGGTTCTTTCAAGTCAACTATTTCCAAAGCAAACCCCACTGAAGATGACGCCTGGAGTAGTCATGGAAGTGGAAAGCCAACATGGTTTTTCCAGGACCAGCCCCAACCATGTCAGTGACCCGACCAATCGATCGGCTGGTGCTGTCGTAATGAACCAGGCGCAGTTTTGCATTTCCATAACTATTTCAAGAGCCACCCCCACCCAAGCCTAAAGGTAGATGATCCTTTGAAAAGTCGTGGAAGTGGAAACCATTCTTGTTTTCGATTTCCATGATTATTTTCCACGACCAATTTGAACCGGGTCAGTGACCCAACCAATCGAACGCCTGGTGGTGTGGTGTGATGATCCCTGGAACAATGATAGCATGCTAGTGCAAAACCAGCTCGTGCTGTTGTTCATATGGTACCAAGCCCATCCAAAACATAGCTAGGGAAGATGATCCCTGGAGTATACATAGAGGTGGAAAAGACATCTTGTTGTTGGCTGGTGCTGTGGTGATGACCCCAAGAATAGTCATGGAAGTGGAACGCCAGGTGTAGCTTTTCCATTTCCACCATTGTTTCCAAGACCAAGCGCACCCAAACCCCAGGCAACAAGTGGAAAACCAATCCAGCACAGTAGTGTTGTTCATGCCCATGATTACAAGAAAGGGTCATCATATGCTTAAATCTGAAGATGCACCCACTGCCTTGATTTTCCAAGACGAACCCCACCCAAACCTACAAAACCAAATCTTGTTTTCTATTCCCATGTTTTTTTCCAGGACCAGCCCCATTTGATGGAAAAGTCATGGAAGTGGAAGCCATTCTTGTTTTCGATTTCGATGATTATTTCCACGACCAACCTCAACCGGGTCAGTGACCCAACCAATCGATCGCCTGGTGGTGTGGTGTGATGATCCCTGGAACAATGATAGCGTGCTAGTGCAAAACCAGCTCGTGCTGTTGTTCGTATGGTACCAAGCCCACCCAAAACATAGGGAAGATGATTGCTGAAATATACATGGAAGTGGAAAAGATATCTTGTTGCCCAGATCCACAATTTTGTCCAAGACTGAACCACATGGGTCAGTGACCCAACCAATCGATCGGCCAGTGATTTGGGAGGGTAAAGCCAACCAAGCCTGTGGGAGGTGCATAACTGTGGGAGACACATACAAACTAAACCTGACTAACGGTGAGAGAGTGCAATTATATTAAGCAATTTTGTATCTGCACAATACAATTCTTTCCACGGTGCCTTCGGGTGAGAAGGTTCGGCACCTTGCTTGGCCGAATTCCATCTGAAATGCTGAAAGTAGCTGGGCCCCTTTTTGGTCAGCTTGGTTTCGTTGAAGTGTTGCGCCAGCCTATGCGCCCAATCAGAGGAAACAAGAGGTCAACAAAAGAAAAGCGACCTGACTTTTTCGGAAAGACACACTCTCCGGAGTAACCATGGAAGTGGAGCATGGCCCATGATGAACAGTTTTATCTACAAACATCTTCCGTGATCTCCAAGACTAACCCCTACCAATTCAAAAAACCAGGTCACTGGTGGGAGGATAAACAAACAACAGTATATACAAGCAAGCGCAGTGAGCGTGTCAAGTTTTAGGCAGATACTGTCCATGGCATGGAAGTGGAAAATGCACCCTTAAATGATCATTCAATCGTTTTGCTCTACATGTCCTTTTCCACTTCCATGACCCATGACGGGTCAGAGACCCAACCAGTCGATTCGATCGGCCAGCGGTGCGTGGTGGGAAGGTGATGTTTTGAGGGACGAGTTGAGTGCCCATCCACCCAACCGACGCATCAAGTCAATCATGCATACGTGTCATACTACCAGTGACTCAGAACCATCCCATCAAAATAAGTTAAGCTTCAAGGATCATTCACATTCAAGATCATTTTCAATCGTCATCAGCCAACTCCAACCTGGCCACGGACCATCATGGACCCAACCATTTTGTTCGTGGACCCGTGGAGGAGGGGTTGACTGGAGGAGGGTGGTCAGGCCAAATGATCGGGCCTTGACAGTTTCGGGTCCCCCGCCGCCTTGCGTGCAAGATGTAGTAGGCATCGAAGTAGCTTTCCTCAAAACCCAGTTTCAATGAGGAGGGCAAGGAAAGGTTTGCTGGGTGCTGCAAGTTTGAGCTAAGTAACAAATGCATCACAAATCTTTGACGTGCCTTCCTTCGAGAGGCCCGGTGGTGCCATTCCAGCATGGGATACCACGGGTTTCCTACTATATAACCATTTTCTTTTGAAGGTTTTGCGTGAACCAAGAGTCTGGTTAGACAATGTTACCAGGTTGATCCAAGGTATATACTGTCAAAAGATCAGTGAAACCCTCTTGTTCTTCGCGAGCCGGATTTGACGTTCATCCCACGTCTCCAGCTTTCCATCCCGGCGATGGAACGTCAACTTGTCATTGACACACTGAATGTTCGCTGCATGTTCCCCATGTCCAGCCTGCATGGTTGAAGGTATGCTGATACAGCCCCAAAACTTTTCCTCATAGCTTACGTAGAATAGTCCGGCGTTTCCCCAGATGCCGGGCAAACCCCAGCCTCCAACTCTGAAGTGTCTTTCCGGCCCGGCATCAATCCTGCAGCATTTGCAAGGTCCCCTTGCTGCTGTCGGTCACCTCTGCCATAAAGGCGTGGATGAAGTGGGGGCAGGGATTATACTATTGCTGGCCCTTGCATATTCTTTTGAAAAACATTCGAAGAGTGCACTGGATGATAGCTTTCCAGGGCTCTCCACATCTAATTTTCAATAGTGTATATTTTGTATTTAGGGTCTGCGAATTTCTACTCCTCACCTCCACCTGTTTCCTCTATACGTTCACCAGCAGGTGTCAGAAGTGTCGCTTGACCAAGGGCAATTGAAGAATCCTGACTTGTTTCCAAGTGGTGGTTTTCAGAGCAGCTCATCCACCGTAAGCAGAATCGAAGCTCGATTCGCCGTGTGCATTACGGCCCCATCCACAGTGGTACGATCCATTGTTTCATCTTCCATCGCAGAACCCCAAGTTGGAGCTCCATGTTGTGAAAGGATGTGGCAGCGTCGTCCACTGTCCACACGAGAACATCCGCCCTCAAAGTTGGAAGGTCAGACTTTGGAGCGTCCTTTCCCTCCTCAACCTCCATCATTGATGACATTCGGCCCAATGGATACGTTGTTTGGGTATCACTAGCTGCCCTACCTTGCAGATCATCTTCTGAATGGGCCAGCCGTGTGCTCAATGTTTTAGAAGCCCCTTTCTTGAGTTGAAGTATTCCATATATACCAAAAAAGGGGATCATACGTGCCTAATCCCAGAAATTGAGCTCACAGAAGGTATGCGCAGTGAGCCAAAGGATACCTCCATCCCAAGTAGACCAAATGCAGGATGTCTTTCCTTGAAACCAAGATACCATGTTGGGACCATCCTCTATCCAAACTTTCTTGGTTTCTGTTGATTTGATTGGAGTGGATGTAGTTGAAGGAGGGCAACCAGTGCCATTTGTGGGCTAGCCACTGACCTCTTGTCAGCGTCATTTGTGGGCTAGGATTTCGGGGCGTTCCCACCCTCCAGCCCCAAAATTTCAATTTGCTGTGATTCAGACACGAGTTGCTGAAGGGGAAGTCTGTGTGCGTTGCAAGTGTAGTCCTTCATTAATGTGCGCCATTTTTGAGGATGTTTTGATATTGTTCAAGAATGGGTTTCATATCAGTTATTGACCCAATATTCACATTTATCGAACAGGGGCAGGGGTTGGAGCCAGTCAGTCGATCGCGGTGGGAGGGCCGTGTCATTTGGAGGTGGATGTCCACGCCCCCCAATAGTGGCATGTGCGTTGACGGGATCTAGCCTTGCATATGCGCCAGGCCCCAAATCAGTGAACATGACTAGGGGTTTTGCGCGCCAAACCCGATATCCCGCAACTCCACAACAATTTTTGACCATCACTCAAAAGGAAAAAGATGACACACTCACCTCACGATCCCCAACCAACCGAAACCAACCCCACCAGTGTCGATCGATCGCAGTGGCATGGTCATGTCCTCATCCCAAGGCGTGGGGTGTCCATTGATGGCCTTTGTTTACTATTGGATCGTTGGTGGTTGATCATTGTCATGCATACCCTGTGACCCCCACACCAAATCCTCGAAAGAGGCGCCGCGAGACATAGGCTTCTGAATCACACTAGCTGGGATGGAGTATCATATTCTGGACTCATCCAGTGGCCTTGACGCGGACGATGTTTGCTAGAAATGAGCTACCCAAAGATGACATGTTCAAAGAAGCCCCTCTGCAATGCTTTCCCAGAAGCAATCACATCACCGGATGCCCTACACTGACAGCATTAAAAGCAGCTCATTTCAACGCTGACAACAAAAACAGCTCATTTCATCCCATCGCCAACCTGACTAAATTTCATCTTCAAACGTGTGAGGAAGGTAAACTTCAGTTGTTTCGTGGCGTCCCTCACAATGCCCCCAGCACTGGGTTCAGTCCTGCCAATCAAACAGACGCGTCAGCTATTTCTTCTTCCAGCTCAACACTGAAGATCTTGCCAGGACACATGGCACACTAACTACAGGCGCCGTGCAACTGGAAGGGGTCGCGTTGGGTTTCGTGGTTGGCAACTCGAATCAAAGAAAGGTTCCCTGGTTGTCAGGAGATTGTCGTGAGTCTGGTGAGATAGATGGTCATGCCATGCTTACAACCAACCACTCTCCAGTTGATCTTACTTGACCTAGATCATATCCCTGAATGAGGCCCGCCAAATGATGACACATGATGAAAGGAAGCGGGGGTATGGCGCGGGTTGATGTGACATTGTGGGTTTGCCTGGTGTGTCAAGCCAGTCTCGACCTGGAGAGATTTTACATCACCCGAAGCAATAAAGTTCACATGCGTTTCTGCAAGAGAGGAGGAAACCACAACATAAAACAACATAAGTCCGACCCAAGGTATCCCTGCAAAAGCTTTCTCCTTTCAGGGCTGGAAGTGATTTGTTTGCAGATATTCTCCGGAGAAGCGCAAGCATCCAACGAAGGAGATCAAGGTGAAGGAGCACATTGAAGGGCATTCACTGCAGGGACGGGCGTCGATAATGGACAATTTAGCTGCCGCATTGCAAAGGGAAGTGGCTGCTCAAGCACCAAACTTCTTGCTGAAGTTCTCTGATGCCTTGTCTACCAGGTGCGACTTTGTCTCACGAGCCCGGCCAGTCATGGAGGCAATGGAGGCTGTGCTTTTGGGCACTGAGGGTTGAGGGAGTTTCCTTTGAAAGTCCTTCAACTGGCACTTTAAGAGCGACCTGGGAATTTTGCCGGTAGCAGAGCCAGTATGAGTGAGAGATGGTCCGTCGGATCTCTTGGTGCAGCTGACACTTCGCGCAGCAAAACGAAGTGGCCTTCAAGTGATGAAGGCTTCGAAGAGGAGGCAAACATACCAGGGCCTCCGCCCGACGAGCACACCAATTTGAATGTCCCGCAAATGTGCACCAAACGTGCATGGATCTGCAGGCTGTCTGACATTTAGGATGAGGCATGCAATCTTGGCATGCATCTATGTATCCGCTATGTATACATCTTGGCTCTCAATCACGCGGCCGCAAAATGCCAGCGGTGGGAGTGACAGTCAGATCGTCGGTTTGTCAGATCCTTTCTGAGCCTGTAGCAGATCAACAGTCACAAGCTCCTTGAAGGGCACCCGATAGCATTGCTGTGGGTAAGTGCTAAGATGAAGGCGTTGGCAGTACGACGTGGGGCAAAATACATGTCCGTCTTTTGGGTTCGTTGGTTCCTCAATCACAAGCTGTGTCTACTCACTAAAGCAATACGTTTCGCAGATGCAGCATGGGTGTTGTAGGAGGGTTGTTTGTCACCAAAAATGTTTTTGCTTATATGTCATTTCATCACTTTTCCAAGATTCTTTTAAAAGCTTTTTTCATAGAAAAAGAAAATACGGAACACAACGTTTAACATACGGTGATTTACTCACAGCGTAACTTTGCACAAACACGAGAAACCTGGGCTTGTGAATCTCTAAACTGAAAACAAACTGTGTTGAATAGACCATGTTGGAAATCTGAGCATCCCCTGCCTTAGTCACATCGTCGTCCAACTCCTCAAAAGCCGGCGCTTCAGCTGTCGCCAAACTTGCATGAGTTCTCTCCATCTGCATCTCACATCATGAAATGTTTTACAATTACAAGCCTCATTATTTTTCCAGCCTGTAACCTTTCTATGGCCTTTGTACTGCTTACACAAAACAACAATTACGTGCGCAAACAGTGGGTGGCTACCAGATTGAGGTCTAGGTCTGTGATCCGGCGCGCTACCACCTTGTCTGACTGATGACCTTGGCAAAACATCCAGGCTGAATATAATGCTGGCTGGCACCACAGTTCTAATAAAACAACTGGATGGACCTAGTCGAAATGAACATGGCAACTCCAAAAGAACATGCTAAGCCGATAAGACGCAATATATAACTTTTATCCTGTTCTGAATCACAGAACCACAGTTCCTGGCTGAACTTTCTGATTGAACTGAGGAACCAGCAGGTCAACATGACCTGGTAATCACCTGGAAACACTCCTGAACCCTTGCCTTGGCCCTTGCTCATGATGTTGAGTTAGTTTGCATTGAACAGAGCCCAGGAGTCATAACAGAAACATTTGGGAAACTAACAGGTTCCACACACCTGAGGCTAAACCAACCAACAACACCATTACACACAACGAGCGGCAGGGGAACTGATCCTCAGTTTCAAGCCTCACAAGGCAAGGCTCAAGCAGAGACCTGAAAGCTCAAAGGTCAAACCTGAAAGCTCAAAGTTCAAACCTGAAAGCTCAAAGCTCAAACCTCAAAGCTCAAAACACAAAGTTCAAAACCACATCTTCAAAGCCACACAAGTTACTTTGAAACAAACACGAACACAGTAACTACTCTGGCTCTGCAACATGCATCATACAAGGTTCCACACATGCAACGTTTCAATTAAAACAAACCAAATTAAACTAAACGCTCAGAATCTAAGAAGACATGAGTTTTAAACGAGCCATAAACGGTAACAATCATACTGCAACCATAGTTTACCAAAACAAACATCACATCATTTTCACAATAGTTTATAAATCTATTCAGCAAGGCACGCTCCCAAACGGATTCCACCACACACATCAATGAACACGTGTTTTCTCAACATCCATGTAGTCTCACATCTGTGTAGCGTGACGATTTCAATGATCTAGGGGTTACACCGCCAGGCCCCCCAGATTCAAGACGGGGCCCAGTCAAAACCATCTTAAAGTACGAAAGTGAAAGGACATTATTCATAAACCCTAAAGAAAATCACTGTGAAAATATGTGATGGAAGACGCGCCCGACCAAAAGTCAATAAGATGGATGGTTCGTGAGTCGAGGCCGGGCCCATCTGTCTCTTCCCTCTAACGTCGGCTGTGGAAAGAGCAGGCGCCACTTGCCCTAATCGCCCCATCTCGGCCATATCCGATCCCTGTAGGCCCCCCAACTCTTTTTGGAGCAGTGGGTGCCATAGAGCGTGCGCTGCACGATCCACTGTTCGCCAGGTGCTGTGGCCCCAGCGTCCTGAAACAGCCTCGGTGGATTGACTTTAAGGATGTGACCACCCGTCGCATCCTTCCAAGTTTTCGTGGGGCGCGTGCAGGAACGCTGTTTGATGTCCGCAGTAGCTGCCGCTCGCATAGACTTCTTCTGCAGGCCGCTCGTGCGTGTAGTTTCCGCCCTTGCGCCTTGCGTCCTTTCCAGACACAATCTCGAAGATCCGCCCCTCTCCATGGCACTTCTCCTCGAGCTGATTGACGGGGACACCGTGACCGTATGAGCCAGAGCGCCTCCTGCAGACAACCATCCTTCTCGAAATGCCCAAGATCTTATGAGAACATGCTGTGATGGCATGCTCAAAACACACACTCAATGTCAAGCGCAGGGTATCTGTGTGGATCTTGCGCACGGCACGCAGCAACACCGCTGCCACCCTTATGGTCCTGAGCGTCTCAGCGTCTCTGCGTCCTGCTTTGTTGGGGTACGCTCGCACGATGATGCCTGCAGGACATGAGGCGCCTGATTGATAGTGTAGGGCACCCTTCTTGTATAAGAAGAAGCTTCTCTTCTATTATTGACTGCGTTGAATGCGTCTCCTGGCCAGTTCACAGACACGTAGGACAGTTTGCCAGCTGCTGACGCTTTGAAGCGATGCGAATCAAACTCTCCTGCCGTGTGTTCTTTTTGTCTTGTTGCGGCCACGGCGCCCTGGCTTGGAACCTGTGCTCGCATTGTTGGCGTTTATGCGAAAGTGGAAGGATCACGATTCCAGCAGCCACATGCAACCACACTGGAGGCCATACACAGGCAGTTCACATGGTTGTAGGGCAGACCATGGTTCGAGGCGCGCTCCCTCTCATTGGGCCATCTTAAACGAACATCTTCCACGAACAGGTCACCACCTGCCTCATCCCCAATTCAGGCTGACTGAGACCCACATTGTTGGCGTACGGGTGGGGCTGGGTTGTGTGTGCTGGAATCGCTTACGTTCTCGATCTGCAAGCCTTTCCATTCCAAGGCCTTGATCCAGTCCTGACTCCACTCACCGGCGCCGTTGTTTGTACCAGTCTACCAGCGACCAGTTCTGCACCGTCCAATCGACTGTTCTCTTGTGCTGCATCCTGCATAGGACCCCTTAGAGATCTGTTTCTGGTCAGTCTTGGCAACCTCGATCTCCTTGTGGTGGTGAGAGCACCTCGGTCGGGGCTTTTGCGTTGCTGCATGATTGTGTGTGTGTGCGTGGAGGTGACCACTTGAATTCGAACAGAGCTGATTGAGCTCACGCATGGATGTGACTTAGGGGTTGTCACTTGAATTCAGACAGGGCTCATTGAGCTCACGCACGGATGTGACTTCAAAGCGCTTGGACCACTTGAAGAAGAAAGGTGATTTCTTATGAGCCAATGAAAATTACACACAACCCATACATCACCCTGCTTCGGCGCCCAACTTCTCAGGTGTTCCTGGCAAGCTGCAGCTTTTGTCCTGCTGACTACCTTGATGAGGTTGGGCAGGGGCACATGAGAAACCTGGGATCTGGATGGTGGGGGGAGCACACCTGCTAGGTTGCTCCAAACAACTTGTGCACACAAACCACATCTATGTTGCAAATAGAACGAGGGGGGAGCAAGAAGGTATCGATAAACTTTTGTGAGTTCAGAGTGGATGATGATGCTTAACTAACATCCCTGCCTCAAAAACAGTGATATGCTTTTACCAAGTCTCTAGGACTTTAGATGGAACAAAGTGGCCTTGAACTTCAGATGTTGTTCTGCTATCTCACACCACCAGACCTCATCAGGAGCAAGACAGGTAAAGCGCCACGGCTACTGAGTATACCATCTTTTTCAGAGGGTTTGTTGATCGTAGCCCCCTTTGTCATAGATCATATAGGCTCCGGGATCCTGTCCATCCATGTGCTCAGCAACAATGGGGTCATGCAAGGTTCAAGAAGATTGGAAACAAAACCCACATCGTGTGTCCCCTATGGCTGCGATATATAACTATAAAGTTTTGACCCATACCCATATGGTTGTTTGCCCAAATCAGCCCAAAGGCAAATCTCCAAGTCCGACCTGCGGCCTTTCACTCAACCCACCGAAGAGGACCTGCGCGGCGCTGGGCAATGGGCCACGATCGATTGACGCCATTGTGTGTGAAAGGTCCATACACATTGGAACAGTGTCATGACCAGCAAAGCTTGGAACCACAATCATACTGATCTGGTAACTCCGTCGTCATGCTCTTGCAGCAACTTCCTTCATGGACAAAACCATGCTGACCGGATTCCATGGGACATGTAGCAAACCGTGCATGCTGGCTGGATGAAAGGAACCATACGGTAATCCACAAAACTGGGTCCCCGAACTTTGACTCAATGTAGGAAGCCATTTAGCAGGTTGCCAGGTCTTGCTCAACAGCTTCTTTGGCATTGTCAAAGCCTTGCCGCAGCTAGCTTCTTCCAAGGGGTCACAAAACTGTTGCGCAAAGGTGTGGCCACAGAATCGCTGTCAAAGCAAAACCTCGAGAGCCTCAGAAAAGGCATTGGGCAGGGTACTTTTGCTCACGGGCTTGGGTTGGAAGTCCCCATCCACCACTGGCCAGAGGTTCCCCTGACTGCCATGTGAGCTAGTGGCTAGGCTTGTAAAGTGAAATGTCCATGATTCATAATCATCATTCACCAAAAACATGAGGCGAAAAACAACTTGCAAGCACAGGGCCCAAACTGCATCACCTTTCGGCGTCAACTCCTTGAATTCCAACGCTGTTGGTAGTGTCTGCCTGGGAACAGCGTGCAACGCATTTTCCAGCATAGATCCCAAGTATCTTAGTCGGCAAGAATTGTTGTTGTTGTGGTGGTGGTGAACGGCCGCAGCCCCAGCCCCTGCGTGGGAAAACAGCATAAGCAGCGCGACAGCGCCAGGACAACAGAAAGACCAGAGGAGGGCGTGAGGAGGACAACGGAGGACAAAAGGACGAGGGAAGCAAAACAAGACGAACCCACCAAGAGGACAAAAGAAGGACAAGCTGTGTTTGGGCAGCGCCACCTGGACCACAGAGCAACATGAGGGGAGCAAGCCAAGAGGAGAATAGGAGAAGGGGAAGAGAATACAAGAGAAAGACAAGACGGCGACGGAGCAGGACGAGTACAACAGAGATAGGTTGGCAGCCGCCGCCAATGAACACCTGAATACGGACAACATGAAGGCAGTAGAAGAATGTGAGCATGACAGGACCACAAAGATTGTGACAAGATTGAATGATCTTGTCTTCACATGCATGCTGGAGCTTGGGTGACCTGGTTCAATACGCTCTTGGCTTCACATGCATGCTGGAGTTTGGTGACCTGCTTCAACATTGCAATCAAGTGGCAATTGCCCTTGTTTGTTTCTTGTCTCAAATGTAGGGTCCTTGAGTTATCAAGGATGGTTCCTTCAACATTGCAATTCCAAAGAAAACAAGAGGATTGAACTAGGCCACCTTTCTCCCAGCCCGGGTTTTGAGCCCAAACCCATCCTCAGAACAAGACCAATCAAAACTTTCAATTCCTAATCTGATAGCTGGTTTGGGAAAACATATCCTCCGAGTGCGCTTGGACCCTTAGAGGATTCGTATTTATCCCCGCTTCGTGGGTCAATCTCCTTGCAAAGGTTTTCTTGGTCATAACATGAATCCATCTTCAACAGCAAGTCGATCAAAAGGACGATGGGCTAAATTTGGCCTTCGCCCAGAGACACGGATGTCGCCCAGAGACGAAGCCAAGGACGACGGATCTTTGACTTGAACTTCAAGTTAACATCCAGGACAGAGACCAGACCAGACCAGACACACGTTGTAAGAAAACACTATGGTGGATGCCATGGCATCGTGAATAGCGCCTGGATTTTCTGTTTTCCCATACAAACAGGTGAACTCCACTTCCATGTGATGTTATCATCTGAACATTTTGTGGTGGACGAACTTGGCGATGTGGACTTCCAACATCCTCCAACCAACTAAGCCAAACGCAAAAGGCCAAAGGATTGGTTGGATGTGAAAGAAACAGCAGGCAGTGCAGGCAGTTGGTTTTTCATTAAGGCCAGCCTTCCATACATGGGTTGTTGGGGCTTGAAATAAAGGCTTCAACACACCTACAGGTTCAACATAAAACACTATTTGGAGACCACAATGGGAGACCAAGTTGGATACTTTCCTTGCGGATCCTTGCGGCTTAAGATGAAACCAGACCTAGATTTCACCCTATCCTTCACCATGTTTTCTTCAGATGCGACATCGCCGACGTCGGCGCGGCCCAGACGCTCGGCTCGACGTTCTCGCTTCCAGGAGGTCGAACCACAGCGAGTCGTTGGGCGCGTGGTTTCAAGGCGAGTTCCTTGACCCGGAGCGGTGCGTAGACGGGTCTTGTTGGTGCACTGTGGTCGTGTTGAGCTGGTGGTTTTTGATCAAGGATGTGTTTTTAGACATTTTTTGCAGATCGCCCAAGGGCCCCCCAAGATTCGATGTCGACAGCAGCTGGGGTGTCGATTCTTTTCTTGGCGTCACGCCCTGGAGATTGAGGTTCAGTTCGTTTTGTTCTTAAAGAGTCCGAGAGTCTCGTTATCGAACCTAAACGTTTGGGTCGTCGTCCGGTTTTACTTGGCCAGTGGGCCTCCTCCTTTCGCAGGGAAGTCCGATTTTTGCATTGCCTCCTTGGGGATTTTGTACGGATGTGGTGTGGGCCCTTTCCTTTTTTTGGTATCTGTATGTGTTTTCGCCTTGTTTTTAAGCATGTGTTTCATGCCTTTTTCCAGTTTCCAGTGACAGTACGATGATGTGGTGTTTGTTTCACACCCTTCTCCAGTGACCCCACCTTCGTGGCACGGGGGAAGCGAAGCCACCAAGCCGGCCAAATGGCCGTCCGGAACGAGAAGGTCTTAACTGTACTTGGTATGTGCCATCCTGGTCGACCTGGGTGTCCCAGGAGATCCAGTTGCGCCTCGGGGCGTCCAGGTCTGGGGGGGTGTCCCAGGTGGACTGGGATGGTCCTGATTCATCTTTCAGACTCTTGGCTCCAGATTTGGGCATCGCTTGGCCAATCTCCCTAGAAAGACCTATACCAGGACCATCCGATGGGTGTCCTGGCTGGACTACCCCACACTACATAGGCTTCCATTGGGCACCCCTTGGATGGTCCAGGTATACAGTAGTTGAACCAGCATTTAGTGACTAGAGTCACGGTCTCACTTGGAGGTGTTTTCGTCCAGATTTTGTTTACTTCGCCAATCCCAATGGGTGACTGCTCCTGGCCTCCTGGCCGTACGGTGAGGATGTCTGTTCTCCCCACGGCTGGACGTAGGCTTCTTCGACTTCTATGCAAATGACTTCGACTGGAAGGAGGAGAGACCGGTATGGCGGGATCAGGAGAGGCAACGCCTCAGGAGGTATGGTTAGACATGCAGCCTTTTTGGACCGAGTCTGGCTGAGAAAGAGGTCGTGATCCCCTTAGCTTATCCTTATATCATGCTTGATGATCATTTTAATGTCGCCAAAATAGATCAAGATAGGTCAAGTAAAGCCTAGACATGACATGTGGAGGTCGGACATTTTTGCGACTCTACCTCTATCAGGTGCTAGATGCTCTAGGTTTTAGACCAGTCAGAAGGGGCTAGAGGGCTCACTCTCACTCCACCATCAGAGTGGGTGACACTTAATTTCACTTAATTTCTACTTTCGACCAAAGTCAGGCCCAGACAACTTTCTTGGTGAAGGAAACTATCCAATGGGCCAATGGGTGTATCCCATTGCCACCTAACCGAACCATCATCATCCACTGCCCTGGTAATGGGAGAAACCATCATCATAGCCTACATTGACCCAAGATTGCCGGTTCCAAAGATCGTGTCTGGGCAGGAACGTTGGTGCAGGAACCCACCGGTACCGCAGGGCAAAGAAACCAGGAACCGCCAGCGCCGACCCGGTGGAAGCTCCTCAAGACCGATTTCCATCCGTTCTTCGACCTGGGAGCCTCACGTGGCGTCGTGGCGTTCGACGCTCCCCCCACACTAGACTACTAGCCGGGGTCTCCAGGACACAACAGACCTGGGAGGGTCACTGGCCCCTTTTGGGGCTGGGACACCTGGTGAAAGACCATTTCATCGGTCATAAAACTGGGTCCTACCCCTGGTGTTGGTTTTGGAGTCTCCAAATCCTATATATGGTGAAGACTATATAAGCTAGGGTTGTTGGGTCAAAGACACTCTAAATCTGTCATTTCCACCCACGGCAGTGTCGCCTGGTGGCATTTCGTGACGGTGTCGATTTTTTTTTTGAAACCTTGGCGGGTTTGCTTCGGGATGATCTTTGATGTTCCTGGGTGAATCCTCTTCTGGGGAATATGTTTGCAACCAGAACATGTTATATACTCTAACCTGGAGGAACATGTTATATGTTTGAGAATATGTTATACCAGAACATGTGATATTCCCCAGCATTATGTTTCTCAAATCCCTCTTACCTGGAACCATGTTCGGTCTGGGTGAATCCGGAAGCCCCGGAGGGGAACGCTTCCGCCCAGCACGGCTGGACCCGGGACCCGCGACCTGTGGCCCACCATGCTTTGAAGGGTCTGAATGCCCAAAGAACCACTGTCTTGCTATCATACATAAGGAGTTTGGGACTCTATATGATCAAAACCAGATATCAACCGTTATAACATGGGTCGAACGGACTTGTTTAGGGTGTTTAGGGTAAGATATACCGTAGGCTTCCTGGCCCACCATTTATTCAATAGGCGGGGTCATCCCGAATCAACATCAGGATTTTACACGAACAAACACCAGGTCCTTCCCATTCCTTTTTCATCCGTCGTCGCCCGCACGTCGAACGGGTCGAACTGTCGTTCCGGTTTCCCCGTCAGGAGGTGGTCTCCGTCCGCTGTGGACGACGACTCCAGGTGCGAACTTCGTATCTCCTCGTCGGTGTGCGCCGGTGTGTCCGTTCGAAGGGAGGGAGTGAAAGGCCTCCAGGCCACGTGTATCTTCCATGTCTTCCAAAGACAGGGACGCCCCCCCCCCCTGCAGAACTCAAGTTTCTGGCGGTGAAGGCAGGCCTGAAGGCCTTTTCAGCAGCACCCAAGGTCTGCACAGGGCTGGGGAAAACCCGAAGCTTCTTCGGCAGAGGACTGGACTGGACTTGACTGGACTCCATCTGCCGATCCGCTGAGAAAAGACCAGTCGCTGAATGCGTGCACCACAGCTTGTGATTGATCATGATTTCTCCATGAGATGGGCAACATCGGGTTGATTCTTCACACTCCCTCATGCAGCGCGACTGGATTTGAAGAAAGACTGGACTTAGTCCATGTCTGAATGGACGTGTCACAGTTTCGAGTCCAAAGAGGAGCCCCCCTGAATGGTGAACGACATCGACACACGAACGACCAGTTCCCTGTGGAACAAAAGTAGACCATTCGTGACCGGTGGATGAGTCCACAGACGGCCACCTCTATAGGGTGTTTTTGGGTTTTTGAACACCTTTTCACCCAAGGAAATGAAAGCGGACTCTGATCAGTGGAAGGCTCACTCAGGTTCGGTCATGCAGCTTCCAACCCGAACCTTCCCAGTCACCGAAGAGGATTGGCGCTTGTGACGTGGCCGAGAAGCCACTGGGATCTCAAGTTCGGTCACTTTGAAGGTCCTGGAACGCGTATTTTCATGGTCTCAATGCTGCAAGTATGAGATATTCTCTCAAGTGCTCCTGGAGTCACAAAGGGGTGGTTTTTAGTCCCTAAGTGAGTGGACAATGGGCACTCCTGGCTGTTTGACCTTGTTCATGATGCAAGTAGGCCCTGGAAACAGGGCTTCACAAGATTGGAACATGCTGGGTCTACACTGTCTGGTTCCCCCCCAAAAAGCAACCTGTTGAAAGAATAGCTTACCGGTTGTAGAGGGTTAGTTTGGGTAACTAGGCTGATCCCGTACACAACCAAACCTCATTGCCTGGCGAAACCACTAAAGGGACCTGTGGTGGACCTGGTCTCGCGCTTCCCATGCACCGTCCCGCGTGGTTGGTTCGCAGGGTCTGATCACCCCCGAACTGGAGGAGGTCTGGTGATGGTGATTTTTCATTCACCGGAACCGATCTCTCTTCCAAGCACCATTGGTCCACATGGTTTGAGGGTTTCAATTCTCAATTCCGAAGGAACCATTTAGTTGGATTTGACCTCAAACCGGTGTGGTTCCCATTTGTTTCAAAGAACCATAGGTCGAACTCTCGCTTCACACCGGCGCAACCCGGGATTCACTTTTGGCGCAGGTTGGGTGGGACGGCGCGCTCCGAAATCTCCGGCGCAGGTGGAGGATCCCAGCTTCGCAGCACTCAAGGTCGATCGCGCGAAGGACTTGCAGATCGAGGAGCGCTTGACTCTCTCGCGCGACCGGGATGGCGACGTCGTGGCCGGTGTGGCTGGTCGCGGGAAACGCCGAGCTCTTTTTGGTGTTGGGGGTAGGGTAGAGACTCTGAGCCTATCTGAGCCTTTGGGTTCTTTGTTGCTTCTTTTTCCGGGTGTGGAATTGTGTGGTTCCGCGGGTGGAAAGAGTTTTGGGCGGCTGGCAACGGCTGGAAGGCTTTTGGTGGTTGTTGGGTTCCATGGTGGAATGAATGGATGGTATGTGGGTAGATCGGCAAATTATTGGTAGATTGGGACTTGCAACTTCTTGAAGGGTCTTTCCCATGGGAAAACCATGGAGAGACCCCCAACCGAGCGCGCTCATGCGGTTTCAACCTGTTTCCCCGATCAGTTGGGGTTGTTTGAGGGGTCAATACACCATGAGCACACGAAAGCATGAAAAGCCAGCATAAAACCCCGGTCATGACTGGCAAGTCGCAAAACATCAAAACATGGCACGTCTGATGCAACCTGTCATTCCTGCTCAGGACCCGGTGGAAATTAGCCGCAACTTGAACTTCGCGTTGACGAAGGCGGAGCCATGTTGGGAGACGGTCTTCGGTCTTTCTTCGATTAAGGGTCAGACATCATCGGGTTGAACTCAGGGAGTCGCCTGTACTTGTCGAACTTGTCGTACCAATTTCAAATGGCTCATTTGATCTTGAAGTCGAGGGCTTGCACTTGTCACATGCCGCAAGGTCCGCAGCTCAGACGGTCCGGATCCAGGTCGTTGCTGACAGTCTTGTAGGGATGGCGCGAAGCAACTGGTACGACATGACCTTCAACTCAGAGGAGGAAGACACCTTTACTCCGGCAGAAACAAATGCAGCCAATGCTCATGAGCCGGAACGTCAAGCAGAGACACCCTTGGACCTCGCCAGAGATGCAATGGCTTTGCATCCAAATGGTACGTGTGATCCATGTGTCTTCTTGGCTTCGGCTCATGGCTGTTCCAAGGGGTTGGACTGTGACTTCTGTCACCTGCACCATCCAGAGGCCGATTCATCTAGCTTCTACCGTCCAAGGAAGGAGCGTCGCAGGAGGATGAAGCGGCAGATTCTGCAGCATCTCCAAGGACCCGATCCAGATGAAATTCAGCAAGCCTTGCAACCGCAGTCCGTATATGCGCTTCATCATCCCATCCCAAATTAATCTTCATTTGGGGGGAGCCTACTCCTGCTTCCACGAGTGATAATATGTGAGGCAACCATCGTCACAAATCAGTGAGTACCTCTGTCAGATTCAGAGCATCTCGGGGGCACTCTTGTAACACATGTTTAAACTTTAGATAGCGCTGCAAGTCATGGAGTGCGGGGGTGTGTCCAAAGCGCACCTTGTTCGCCCCGGGGCAAGCAGCAACCTTGTGCAGTGCAGGGCGAGAGGCCAAGTCTTTTTGTGTGCTGCCAAGTTCTGCACGTGATGGCAGTGCGTGCAGCGCACAGGGTTCCGCCCTTGACAGTTTTTGGATACCGAGCATCAGTTGTATGCTGTTGCTGAGCCGGGCCCACAGTGGCCTGCTGTGAATAGTATGGTAATATCACGTCGACCAGGGATTCGCACAGCCTAGTGCCTATGAAATGATTGATTACAACTAACTTGTTCCACAGGAGAAAGGATTAGCGCAACAAGTTGTAAGCGAGATCCTGAGCATAGCAATCGACCTTGCATGTCGTTGGCCCTTTAAGTGGCGTCAGTTTATACGGCTCTTGCCCCTTTTGGAGCCTGACCAAGAGAACCCGAGTCACCGTCTTTTGGTGGCCAAGAAGCTGTACAAATTTCAGTTGTATGACAAGAAGAAGCTCTGGGTGTTGGCCAAGAAGTAGTATATATCTCATTACATCTCCGAATTCAACGCAACTTTTTGATAAGAATGTCTTGGATCAAGGGTTCTTGATGGAGACATGCACTAATAGAACACTAATTTGCTGGTACAGATGCCCTGCGATGCTGCTGATCTCATTGACTGCTGGTGTCAGTTTCACCATAATTTGTGTGCCTTGTATTGTTCTGTCAGTGCTTTCTGGCTCTCTTCTTCTCCCACAGCAAATCTCCCTACAGCAGCGACTGTTTGATTCTGTGACTGATCCTCCATAGTTAGGCGATGGACAGAACTGCAAGAGCGACTCCCCAATCTGTTGTTGATATGCAAAGCTGTGACGACCAGCGGCATGCGGGGACCGCGCGGGCGGCGGGGATGAAAGGCAAGCAGACGAGAGTTGGGGGATGTGGCCGAATCAAGAAGCACAGCTAGACGTCCCACGGTATCTTTTTGGTTCACGCCCCAAATGGAGATACATCTACCTAGTCCCTCATTTCGGTGTGTCTAATAATAGCTTGAACCCTTACCAGCGGGGGCCCTTAACCAGCACCCTGCCAGGCCTCCTCCTTAAGAATCCGGGCCTGAACAAATGAGAAGGGCGAGCTAGGTTCCGGTCCGTACCCCGTTTCGGTGGAGAAGGTCGAGGTCGAGCCCAAGCTCAGACTCGCCGGCGAGCCTGTTGGTTTCAGAGGTTTGATGGGCACAAGTTATCCCAAGTTTGGTGGTTTACATGGAGCCAAGTGTCTAAGACATCTTTGGAGTGCCAGTGCCAAACCATCGAACCTCTGAAAGCACTATAAGGCTTGGAAAGAGGGGCCTCCAGGGCCGCCAGGGTCCCTCTCCAAGAGCCAAGGAGCCGAACCCAGCGCTGAAACGCAAGTGCTCCTGGGATCTCGCTCTCCCTCTTCCCATCAGACGTCTTTTTTTGCAAGAACTTGATCATAACTGATCATACATGATCATTCACATCATCATTCTACATGATACGATTACTGATCATACATGATCATTCACATCATCATTCTACATGATACGATTACTGATCATACATGATCATTCACATCATCATTCTACATGATACGATTTAGGGTTTTCTTATTGATTTCGATGTAATGAAGGACACATGAAAAAGAGAAGCTCTACGTCCCCGCTTCAGCGCAAGGCCCGGGGGGGGTCTTCTTCCCCCGGCCCTCGCGCTGGTTCCCCTCTCGAGGCCGGCCGGATTCCAACGCTGATCCAGAGGGCGGCGAAGGTCTTGAGGCCTGTACCGCCGTCGGCGGCGATGCGTCCGAACATCTGGAGGCAGAACGAACTGCCGAACCGAAAGGGAAATCCCAAAGCAGATCCCTTTTGGAGGACTTGCTTCGAACGGAGAACGGAGCGAACGATGAAATCGTTGGTCACTTGGTCATACAAAATCCACGACTCGTGGGAAAAAAGCGGTTTGTCATGGGTCAGACGGTCAGTGGGGTTTCAGAAAAACACAATATATTCCCGAAAGCATTGCGAAGGGTTCTTCCGGAAAATCCTTTGAACACTTACACTTCGACACTTACACTTACACACACACACACACTGGAAGAGCGAAAGCATCCAAGTGCGAAGTATGCCAGTGTCAAAGTATGCAAGTGTAAGTATGCAAGCACGCAATGAGTATACAAGCATGCAATGAGTAGGCAAGTGTGAGTATGGAAAACTAGCACGGGAGATGTCCTAATGAAAAAACATTTCCCCACTTTATAAATTCTCTCTTAAAGGCGGAGTGCGGGACGAACAGCGTCAACCGAAAGTGCAACCCTCTGCGGAGATCGTGCGTGTCGAGTGCGCGAAATGCAGGC
>CAXAMN010010001.1:1744315-1769169 GCA_963970005.1 Durusdinium trenchii
CCATTGTCCAGATGGCAAAGCCAGCACGCTGGCTGCCATCATAGTTGAAGTGTGTAAGCCAGCACGCTGGCTGCCATTGTCCCCTTACCAGCAGCCCAAATGCTCACGACGATGAGCTGGGCTGCCACCGCTTGGCCGCCGGTGGGGGGTTTGGGAGGCCGCATCGCACACAAACACCCACACACTCCCTCAACTTCCACGAACACACACATACGCAGACTCGTTTCCACACGGACATAGACACACGCACAGAAACCCACACACTACCTCAACTCACTCGACTTAACACTTCTCACTACACACTTACCGGATAACTCGCACTCTGATTTCCTACGTGATGAAAAATGCTTTCGGGCCACTCGTCGTCTAGTTCTTTTTTTCTGATTGTTCTGATTCTGTGTTGTACTATTTTTCTGATTTTCTGATTCATGCGAACACAAACCATCTATGTTCTGATTGTGTGCTGTACTAGTAGGATTCGACGCCTCACTTGGAGCAAAACTGCCGATGGCAGACACCAAGGATGTTCATGTTTAAAGTATACTTGAGCAGAAACAGACTTGTTTTGTTGCTTTCTATCTTGCTATAGAAATTGCAGACCGCCTCCCCGACTGCGGACGGACGCCGCGGACCGCTGCGCCAGAAACGGCCATTTGCAGACGCTGTTGGAACCGGGCACGAAGGCGGCGCGCGCCAAATCGGTCACGGTGATGGGGATGACCCGAAAGGGTGGATTCAGGGCGATTCCCCGCCAGGTTTTTTTCATGGTCTGAATCCCGAAGAACTGGGCTGTTTTACTAAAGATTTTGCACGACATGCCACGAGATCCTGAGATCCTTCCCAGTTTTGGAATAAGTCAAGCTGAAGGCGAACAGGATTCGGTGCGGTCAATTGTTGAGAGATCTCTGCAGTTCAAACATGCACGTCGCTTCTGCTCGGCTTGGCTGAGAAAGCCCTCGGACATCCTGGGTCCCTCCGTTCCATCGATGGGGTGGCAAGCAATCGGTGCCCATGGATCTGACCAGAAGCGTTCATACAACGGCCACAGCCACGGTGGGGTCCCAGGTCCCAGCCGATCTAAGCCAGTGCATCTATGCAGTTCCCACGATGTCGCTGGGAGTCCCGTCGTGACTCAAACCGTAGAGCGGTTCCGAATCCCTGGTTCCTTATTATATTTATAGACGTGCGAACTGCCTGGGATGCACTGGGTAAGCCATGATCCTCCGTGCGAATTGGCTCGGTGATTCCACGTTAGGCGTCCGGACCCGTCCGCCACGGGTCCGGACGGCGACGTCCGGACGGCACCGGCCATGCAGTCCGTCCTGAGATGGTATGCCACCCCAAAGTGCGGAAGTTCGGAAGCACACCTTTTGTAAGGCGGTGCCGATACGGACGGACTTGAGTGGACTCCTAGGCTAGCTACGGAGATGGGCGACATTGACGGACAGATGCACTAGCTCACCTGAGTTCACCTGAGACCCAACACAGAACGATGTGCCTGAGAAAATGGAACCCGAAAGAATCTGAAGGACAACAGCTAAGCATGCAGCATGACTTTCTCTTTTCTCTTCATCTTCTGACCGGTCGATTCCAGGTCACCTCCAGGTACAGTTGTATCACCATACCGACGTCGAGCATAGATGTTTAATAATGTTTAAGAGATGTCAGATGTCTTACAAATTTAAGCTATTTCTATATTCATTTCTTCCTAACCTCCCAAAAACAGCCAATATACCAGGCACAAGACAGGGTGCTTATTGAAGGAGGTTCGGGGTGTCTATGATCCACGGCCCCTGGATGGGACTAAACACCACCCAACTCCATGCGACTCCTGGTATAGACCCAGACCTCGCAAGGCGAAGCAAAGAGCTCCACTGGAGTGGCCCGAAGTCAAGGACCCCGCATGGTTGGTCAACCGACGTGGATGGCGAGGGCTCTTCCTTTTTCCCCAAACAGTTTACTGTTGGGGTTCTATCTTAGAAAAAAAAGAGCTGGCCACACTCACTGGCCGCGCCCCTGAACTCTGTGGCTGAGCTCTGTGGCTGGGCTCTGTGGCTGGGCCTTGTCCTCCTCTTGTCCTTGTCTTGGCTCTGTGGCTGGTCCCTGTGGCCCGGCTTACTGGAGAGGAGTGTGGCCGAACAAATAGCGATGTCAATGCCGACAAAAATTCATTGATGAAACAGTTTGCTCTTGGGGTGAAGGTAGGGCGTGCCAAGAAATCGTTTTTTGACTAATATTGGTCTAAGCGAATCGTTTTGAAGCTGTTTGGGGTCTATGCTGGTATAATTTTTTGAGGGGGGTTGAGCAAGAGTCGGCAGAGAGGGTTGGCCCACTTGGCAGCCCAGCTTTTATTCCTCCCCGCCCTACCCGTGACGTTCAGTGGCTCACCAACGGTGAGACCCCTGGACGAAGGGCCGATCGAACCATCCCGGAAACGTCTCGTCTCGAGGAGATCCTCCGGAAGAGTCGGCTAAGTTGGCCGTCGCTCAAGACGATTCCCCAGCAGACGGCCCGGCGGCTGCCAGGGCCTCGGGCGTGAACGGTGGCTCATTTGGGCTGCGGAGGGGGGCGGTTTGTAGCCCCAAGAGTGAGCAGGCAGGTGATAAAGGAAGGCGATAGAAGAAGGGATGATCAATCAGAGGATAGCGATAGCCGAGGTGAGAGCAGGTTGCCAGCCTTGCAAGACCATGCTTAAACCGAGTGGAGCCTGGCTGAAGGACTCGGAAGACGTCGAAGGGAGCCTTTCGGTGTGTCTAGCAGGGGGGGCCCGAAGCAAACCATGAAAAAAATAGGAAAAAACAAAGGTTTTCGACATACAAAAACCATGTTTTTTGCTAGGGAACACCTGGTCTTTTGATGATCTGTGGGGGGCCCCTGGTAGATACTATAGAGACCTACATCGACCCTGACAGAACTAAAAACGACCAGCTGCTTCCCATGGACAACGCTATACTGCTTATAGGTCACCATTGGAAACCCATTGGAAGCGCCAGGTACATATATATATATAGTATATATATATATAGAAAACACAGACATAATGGTACGCCAGCCTCATACAGGTGGTGGTTTGGGCTTGACCTGGACGGGGATTTGGGCGCTTCCCTTCGAAGCTTTCTCTCCTGCCAGTTGAACAAGGTTTTCGATGTAGGAGACGTCTCCGGGTCAACTCCAACACGAGGACACCGTTATGTTCTTCAATCTTTCTGATGGATCTTCAATTTCCAAGGACCGGAACGTTCGACTATCCCAGGGTAAGTCAGAGGTGACGGGTCCTATGGTCCCGGTCACTGGCTACCTCTCTTGGTTTAACATATATATCCCTAAGACTCCGGACCCTGTTTGCAACACAGGTTTGGTTACCGGGCCCGTTTTCCCCTCGGGCGAGGGTCCGGTCCGAGCCCTGCCATGGAAGGCCCGTCCGGATTCTTAGGGAACTGATGAATGTGAAATGATGCACATAGAAAAACAATGAATCAACATCATACCAATCATATCTGTCTAATTATAAGACTTAGTACAATCATGTGAAAGGATGAAAGTGAGGAACTCATGCAGGATATTATTGACAGAATGACGACCTGAGAGATGTGGCGGCGGTACTCGCAGCAATCCGCGAGACCTCGCTCGACAGCTGTCTGAGGTCTGGGAGGTCTGGAACCACGGGGCCGGCACGCTACGGATGTGTCCACTGCTTCCAGTGGTTTTCGGACCTGAGCCTTGGCCTGGAAGGCCTGGAAGGCCTGGAAGATGATGAGATGCTGGCCTGAGGGTTCTTTGGTACACGGGAAAACCCCACGAGGTGTTTCACACCGACGTCAACCACCAATTCCAAGCGGAGACAGCCTTGAAAGGCCGGGTTTAGGGCTGACAGCTTCATTTCGGGGTTGTAATTGTGGCAAATTTTTGGAGAAGGGATTGAACACAATGTCATATACCTATATACTGTACCTAATTTTGTTGATGTGAGATCCAGTGGGCAAGCCGGAGAATGAAGTCGGCTGGGGCAAGTGAACAGGTCACCATCTGACACTTTTAAGTCTCTTAGATTCTCTTGGCTGGTTGAGAGCTATTTTTTTAAAAAATCATTCGTTCTTCAGCAGCAAAACACCTCACCATGATCACCTTCATCAATTCCTCATCCAACCCCAGGATTCCTTCGGGGTCGCGGTTCACGCGGAAAGACAGCAACAGCAGGGTCTTTCCCTTCTTCCCCTGCAGTCTGCGCTGTTTTGTGGGCTGGAATAGTTCGGCTTCCAAGGGGCGTAGCTCTACTTCTTCCTGGACCATATTGTGTCTGGGTTCCTGTCTGGACATCTCGGATAGCTGTGGGGTAGTCCAGCCAGGACACCCAGACAGGATGCTGGTTGGTGGCTCCAAAAATATGGAAAAGTCCTCAAAACCGGACCACGAAAGCTTTGGCTTGAGCGATTTCGACTGGACTCTTCCTCTCCATCACTCCTGTGACCACGCGCTTGAAGTGGTATTTGTCCTTTTAAAAAAAAACCGTGCTTTAAGACATATTAAATACATGAGCAACCGTCAAAACATGGTATATGTAACAGAAGATGTGAGCTGCCAATGTGAAGAATTGGCCTCGGGCAGGGAGCACGATTTTCCCGAGAACCAACTTGTTTACTTTGAGCCTTTGCACACAAGACGTACCTGGAGTCGACCTGGTTCCATGTACCTCAGATATTGGGTCAAAAGTCGTACCTGTTTTGTGTTCGGGTCATGTCCCATTTTCATTAATTTTCTGGGGTACGAACATGTTTAGGGGATCGGGTGTCCCTCTCCACAGGACAGTGTCATCCTGCCCAACGATCCATCCAGCAACGACCACAGATCGACCCCAGATCGCTCCAACCTGCAAGACCCGCGATGACGATGGAGCATCGACAGAGCGGGGGAAGCTTCGGAAGCACCAAGGAAGCAAGACCCTTAGGTCCTCTTCAGACCGCACCAAGGAAGCAGCTGGAAGAACACCAAAGCTCTTCCGAGCACCTGGGCACTTTGGAGCCGCTCACGGTCCAGGACGGAGGGAGGGAGTTCCACCGCAGCCACCGCCACCGGGGCGCGGCCCAAAACGCCGGAGGTCCGGACCTCGAGAGGTGTCCGGGGTGGGTCCCAAAGCGTTTGAAACCGGTCCAGTTCGAAGGGCCGGAGTCCGGTTTCAAGAGCTCACGTCTGCTGATGACATGACTGGACTGGCATATACTAGTATCTATACAGTCGTATATCCGTATATTGCTCCCAAACCGCTGGGCTGATTGGTCAAGATGCCGGTCGGAGTGGACTGGGGGATTCACCTGATCGTGACGCCGCTCCTTTTGCGACGCGGCTCCGGCTTTTTCAGCATCTCCAGGATCTCCAAGAGCCAGAGACCCAAGAGCATGTGGAGGAGCCACTCGCCCTGCTCGATGAGAATGAGGAGCTCGATGAGGAGCCACCCCACGCCACGTGGTGAGCAGAACACTCGGCACTGTCGAAAACACTGGCTTAGAGTTTTGTTGTCGCTCTCATCATGGTTTCTTTTGATTTGGTCAACCTGAGCCTGAACCTGTTTTGTGTGTTAGTTTGTTTTCAAAATCATCCCGTCTTAAATTCCATCTTCTTCTTCTCACATATTGGATGCAGACAAAGCGCGCGCAGCGGCGGTCCCGCGCAGACTCGTCCCAGGAGGGGCCGCCCGAGGAAGCCGCGGTTTCCATGAGGCCGACGGGACGGGGGGGAGAGACCCGTCAGACTGATCCGTTCGGAAATGGCCGAATCCCTGGATAGCCGCTCGTTCGCTTTCCGTTTCGACCATTCAAAGAAAGGCCGGCCTATAGTTTTGCAGTGTGACATTCTTCGCAAAACAGCGGTTTTTGGGGATTCAGGATTATTGTAATTAATGTCAATGGTGGTTGGATTTGTAGGGGAATGATTTGGCTGAATCAGACATCATGGTGTTTCATCGCTTCTTAATCCACACCAGCTTGGCGCTCGGCAGAACTTCTGCATAGTCGGAAGATCGCACCACGAGTTTGGAGCCACTTCAGCACTTTTCCATCCTCCGATCCCATCCGAAACCCCGAATCCAATCGAGAAACGCGGACCCGTTCTGATCGACCGAGTCGGAGGCGCACGGAGTTGCGAAACAAGCAGGCGATGTGGGATGGGCTTTGGAGGGATGGGTGCTTCGGGGGATGGGTGGTTTGGTGCTTCCACCTGGTGAAACCCGGACCAATCCACGTAGCGAACACCCGACCGACACCGGGGACGGTCAAGGTACTGGTAACCAGGTAATACCCAAGGTGACATGACCCACAGCCCTTGGTTTCAGGAGAAGCTTCGGCTCGCGAAGGGCCTGCACAGATGGTACATGCAAAAATTCAGGTGCTACAGGTGGCAAGAGGTGGCAACAAGTGCAGAGAAGAATGGGCCGGGCATCGTCTCCTTGTGTGAAGAATCTGCTGAACAGGTCGAGTCGCATCTGGATCGTCTCCTTGATGGAAGGGATCCCAGGGCTCCGCTCGTCCCATATCCGACCCGGTGACCGGTGGTCTTCGATCCCCTGGCCCACCGAACCGATGTCCTATAGGTGGGCCAGGAGCCCTATAGGGTTTAAAGATGTTTAAACCCAAAATGGCCACCTCTTGAAATCCCATGAACCGATGTCCTCGACCCAAATCTCCCGATCGCCGATCGCCGACGGTCACCGTCGGCTTGGCGGCGAGCGGGATCGATCCGGGCGAAGCCGGCAACGGAGGTCAACTACACTCACTGGTGCAAAGGTGGCCAGGGCAACGTCTGAACTCCTGACACCCCTGCTCCCACGAAACAAGATCAACCAGGCACCCTGCGCAGCCCATCTGAAACGATGAAATGGACAATTTAGAGTGGGTCGTTCCAGAGTGGCATGGAAACCATCTCTGCGAGTCTGTTGATGGCCAGGCCAAACTACAGGCGCAAAAAGCCACGCTGGAAGAGGAGGTCGGTGGGGTGGGGGGGGTGCTACCAAGTCGATTATAATGACAAGTGCATGGGTCAACTGACGTCGGGTATATCCTATATGGATAGTAGTTAGTAAAGGCCTTTCTCAAAAATAGTGATATTGTTATTGGTAATGGGCTACACCCTAAACTGACGAAACACTGAGTGATTTTCAAGGGCTCGGTTGGGATGGGAGTTGATATACCACTTAGTATTTAAGGGCCTACAGCGGCCTACATCCTAACTAGGGGTGTTTGCAGCTTCAGGTTCGGGCCGACGGTGAAATTCGTTGATGTTCACCAGCAGGTCAGTGGTATTTCATTTTTCGGGAGTAAGTAGTTCTTTGTCAAAGTACGAACATGAACTTGAACGATCTATACGAACTTCTTCCTAGAGTATCGAACTCTTTGGGAGAATCTCGTGGCCGGGAAGGGCAAGTGTGATATGTCGATCAACGGCAGAAACTGGTAGGACATGCCGTTGTCTCCGCGGGGGAGTGTTGGTCATCCATTCTTTCACGTCTTCTTGATGCTGTTTCAATGCCACCTTCACAGAAGGTAATTGGACCCTCCAAGCCTACATAAATAGTCTCCAATCACCTTCTCAGGTTCGGTATGTGGATCCAAAGGGCATGTCTGGATGTTTGCTGCACTTTTTACTCCTTGAGGTATATCCTCCTTGTTTTCCATTACTCCTTGGGCCGAGGGGTTTGCCGTTCTGGAACAGGTCGGACGGGTCGACTGGGCCGGTCGTTACACACGACTGGTCCTCCAAGCATTCCTGCCTTAGCCCGCCTTAGCACGCCTGCAGGTTCGAAAGTTGGAGTTGCAGCTGCAGGAGCTGCCGAACTGGCCGGTGGACGGGCAGACCCCATGTTTGTGGTTGCGCGGGTTGAGTTGGTTTCTCGAAGTGGAAGGTCTGCGATTTTCTGAAAACCCTTCCATCATGTTTGTGTTCTTTTGTTCCATTTTTGAAGGATGGGGAGGGGCAGCTTCTTCTGCCGGCCACCGCGGTCCACCGGCAGTCACAAACTCACCACGGGGTCTGGACCAGCAAAGCCTGTCTCTTGGAGGGCCCCCCCCTCTTTTATTTGGAGTGTATTTGATTGTACATGCGTCGTCGAACAATATGATTCTTCTCATTTACAGTGTTTCTATATTTTAAATCATTGAATTTGCTTCCTGTTTGGAGGTTCTTGACAATCAATATGCCTTTCATACCCACTCAGCGACATGTTTCATATCCAGACTTCGGAACGATCAGTCTCCGCGGCACTGATCGTTTTTTTGCGGCAGGAGTTGCAGGGCGAGGATCCGCGAAACTTGCTGGAGGCCGGTGGAGAAGCCCTTTTGAAGACACTGAAGACCATGGAACTGAAGAACCCTTGCGACCGCTCAAGAGGGCCAGCGACCGGTGACCGATCTTCTGACCTCTGACCGATCTGTTGACTCACTTCTCACCGGTTGTCCGAGAAGCTGGGATTGACCGAAGAGAAGCTGAGGAGTCAGAGAAGTCCCTTTCGGGTCTTACAACTGAAGAGCCTGTTCCATGCTGTTCCCCTCACGAAGACGCGCTGAACGCACGCACATCAAGGACATCAAGGACCCTTGAAGGTCAAAAAGGGACCATGTTGAGGATTTGAGCTCCCTACCCGGAAGAGTTTCTTCCTTGACTTCCAGGTCTCCTGGCTGCACTGCCCCAACCTACTCGTGGATCTATGAAAAACCACCCCAATGGGTGTGGAGCTCCACTTCGACCCCCCAGCGTGGTTAGCGCCGAAGCTGCTCAGAGAGCGAGGAGGGCAAGCAGTTTGGAACGACCCTCAGAGCTTCCGAAGCGGAGATCGCACCCTTGATCAGGACCCTCAGACCCTCCAAGAACCAGCTTTTTCGTTTTGTTGGTTCAGGGGCATCCCAAAACCAAACCCCCTCTTGTAGAGGGAGTCGACCGTTGAAAGAGGTCGGGCTCATGTTGCCTCCGCAATCCCTGCCATTATCCATACACTCCATGGGACTGGAATATATGCGCACATTGACCCCCCTGGCACCACCCCAACTGATCAGCCCCCAATTGATCGGCATATTTATATGGCATATGGCATACATGGAGCGTCTGGGTGATGGATTCTTGCTTCGTGGCATCCGTCCCGAGCGGACGGCGACCAGGCTGAGAAGATGGTCTCTCCGGCCGTGGAGCCAAAAAAGCTGCGAGAAGTGTGCGGGGGTTTTCAAGCACTGGAGATGTTGGGAGATGTAAGCAGACAAAAGAAGCAGATGCATGAAGATGTTGGGGAAAAACCGTGGAGATGTTGGGAAAACTGTAGTGTGAATCTGGCCATCTGGCCATCTGGCCCATACCAGCTTCTTCAGTTCGCCGAACCGACGAACCGCGGCCGTCCGCCGTCGCGAACCTTTCGGTCGGCGGCCCAGGCAACGACCGAACCCCGGGACACTCCCTGAAAGAATCCCATGACGTGGATAGCACGCAAGGGCCTGGCATCGGAACCTCTAGATTCGGGTTTGACCAGGTGTCATCGGGGGTGGTGGTGCCATGCACTTCGATCGAGGCACCGGAGCATTCGACGCTCGTTTGGAAGGTGTTTGGAACCTTCAAGACTACATCATGATGTAGGGGTCTCCCTGCTCGTACAGGAGGGTGGCAGTGTGGCAGTGGATCCCTAGGGCCTGGGATGATTTCAGGGAGGTGCTCAGACCCTTGGAGCGCCGTCTTCGGGTCTTGATCCGACGTGCGGTTCCCCGTCTCCCCGTCCCGGAGAGCGTTTCTCGCCGGTCGCGGAGAGCGTGGAGGGTGGTAGACTGGTAGAGCAAGGTCTGTTGGATCCGGAACATCGGAGCCAAATGACATCAACAGACCTGGATTTTGCTCCCAAGCTCTGCAGTGTCTGGTCCAGTGTCTGGACCAGTGTCTGGCAGGAAGGGCGGAGGTGAGGTGAGGAATTGGGTGACACCGAACTCATTTCAAAGAGTCCAACAGGTGGAAAACTTCGGGAACCCAGGGAAGGTCTCTGAGGTGGTCAGAGGGGCCCCCCCTCTGTGTGTTCGGTAGCAGCATCATGGTTCAATGTATTCATGTCTTTATGTTGGAGAGATGTCGTCATTTCAAAAGGAAGATGAGCTTGTTAACCTCTGGGCCTGTCCTTGAAACCTGTACCAGCAGTCACAAGACGGGGTGCGGAGGTTAGGGGTATGTATCTATCCGCGGCCCCGAAGGAAGGGACTAAACACCACACCACCCTGGCCTCCATGTGACGACATGTGACTCCTGGTCGATACCAGCACCTTCATGTCGGGGTCACCTGGCTGGTTTCGCCCCAGCCCACCACTAATGAGGGACCTCCAGCCAGGACACCCCGATTCAGAAGGTCCAGGTCTGTTTGTGCCCTTTTTTTCTTGTCCAAACCATGTGACTCGGAGGCACTGAAGTCACTTCGTCACGGTCGCCAGGAAGTCACGGTTCTCGGTCACGGTCGCACCCCGACGGTTTCGGGTCAGAGGTCGGTCGACTGAGGGTCCAAACCCCAAGCCCTAAGCCGAAAAAGCGAGTTGGCAGGAAGGGTACTGCTATAGGAGTTCGTTCTGTTTTTTTTCTTCCGTCCTCAACCTCAACAAACCATCGGTTCTTGAGCCTCTGCTGAGCTTGTCAAGCCTTGGTCGATGTATGAATCATGATTCGAGATCAAGAGGAGGATGCGCTGGCGATTTGGTGCCCAACCACTCCATTTGACTGGCATATTTACCTACTTTGGGGTGGTTATACATGGAATGTGGGAAGGGGAAGATGGTCTGACACATTCAAGAGATTGTTCTTTTGAGCTCCATCTGTTGGACGCAAATTGGGTCCGCTGGGCCGTGAGGAAGAAGTCCTCGAAGAAGAAGAAAAAGGACAAGAAGGAGACACGGTCATATTGCATCATGGATTCTTTTCGGGTGCATGTCTAGGTCTCGAATGCTGGCAGCAGCGCCGCACAAGTTGTCCTGCGTGTCAGTGTCAGTACGTCCTGCTTTGATCATGGATGCTGTTTACACAAACTGGCGTGGTTCTCTGATTGTGTAGCACTTCTTGCCTGCGCCTTGAACGGGTCAGTATCCCCATATATGGCTGCCAGACTCATTTAAACACGTCCAGAAAAACACCGCGCCAGTGTCTCATCATGTCGCTGTTACGCCCGTTTGGGGTGAGTGTGAGGGCGTCAGTTGCTTTTTTGGAGGAGAAGAAAAAGAAGAAGAAGGCGATGGTCAGGGGGATAGCCCCAGGGATGGCCAGAAAAATCCGTATTCGAATATAGCTGGGGGAGCAGTTGCTTGCGGAGACCACGTAGACGTGGAAGGACCGATATACTTGCTGAGAAAGATTGGAACACGACCTCACTCGGAACCTATACCCATCAAGTTCTTGTCGTTGAAGAACTGCTCATGACAGAGCCCGAGCTCTTTGGCATTTCTTTGGTCTTTCAACAGAACACCAGAAAAAACCCGGCACAGCCAGGCAGCCTGTTTCCACCACGCCCACAGCCAGCTCACAGCACCCAGCACCGGCACGCCAGCAGCACCTGACCAAGAGAGCTTCAGTTCCAGTTGGGTACCCAACTAGTTGAACCGGCAGAGGTCCTTTTCAATCCTGCTTCAGTCAGTCGGCCGGGCCGCGAAGGTACACATGCAGTCGTGCTGTGTTCTTTAGACAGCGGTGGGCAAGGACCTGCCGTGATTTTCCTGTTCATTTTCAACTTTCGCTCCCCGAAGTAATCGGAAGTGGATGGCACCAGCACCTGGGACTGGTCCGTTCTCGAAAAGGGGTCAGACCCGATTGTTCAGGGGGTCAGTTCTGCTATGATGCGTTTCCAGGCAGTGTACCCAGTGGATCCCAGGCACAGCATCTACCAGGCATCCCAAAAAGATCGGTGACCTCACCAGGACGACTGGAAGAAGTTCGGTGTGCTTCCCAACCAGGGAAGTCCACGCATTCACCGCATGTTCGGTCTTTTGGTCTTCCACGCATTCACCCCCCCGGCCATGCCCGGCCTATAGACCCCAGTGGCTCAGGAGAAGAGCAAGAAGCGCAAGAAGTGATGACGAAAAGTGATGACCAATTGAGCAAATGGGTACAGTAGACAGGAGTCCCGTTGGTCGTGGCAGTGGAGAGATCCGTACAGTTTTTTTCAGGGAAAATTTCACTTGGAGGCCGCATGAAAGCATGACTATGACCACCAGCGGCCCCACAAACCATGAAAGACCTGCATGGTTTTCCCTAGCAAAAAGATCATTGTTTTTGTATATGAACACCTCTGGTCTATGAAGCAGTTTTCTCTCCCAGCACTCGACCAAATGGGAAAAGGTGTGAGAACAACGCTGCGCAGCGCAGAAGATGCGACGAAGACCGAGGACTAGGGCCTAGGGTGACTAGGGACTTTGCAGGCCAACAAACAGCCTACCCAGGGATTTTGGGGACCTGCCAAACCTTTCTTGCAATAGTTATGACCCAACAACCCATGAGAATATTGACCCAAACTCCTTGGAGAGGGGCTCCACCGGACCGAAAAGAACAGTCGCTCGCGCCGGATCCGGAGTCCGAAGACCCGAGTGACCTTCCTCCACCCGACCGGACCGTTCAAAACCACACCCAAGTAGGTCGACCCGACAGATCCTGACACTTTGAAACTCCGACACATCAGCTCAGATCCGATGCTCAGGTCGTGAGTTCCCAGGAACACCTGAACACTTCTCAGTGTTCAGGTCGTGTTCAAGTGCTCTCCCCTATAGCTAAAGGCACTTCGGATGGCTCTCCTTTTCTCCATCCATCCACCCCTCCACCCATTTCCATCCGTTCGGCTCACCGAGGCGTCCTCTCGGAGCTGAGAGGCGAAGAGAGGATCGAGCGGAGCGAGGCGAAGGCCGTCCGCGTGCGGAGCGTCGAACGGGGGGAGGCGTCGAGGAGCGCAACGACCCATGGGACGACCCATGGTAACTGGCGTTCCTACAGAGGTTAAGTTGTTTCGGCGGTTTGGGGGGACCTACAGAGGTGGACAGTGACCGTAAATGGGAACCTACTGGTGTACCGATGGGATGGTCTATAGGGTTCTTTAACCTCTGCTGGTTCTTGCGAGGGTAAGGTCTTGCGAGGGTGGGCCCTAAGACTGGAGCTCTCAAATGGGTGACCTGTCAGAGGCCTTGATCACTCACGAGGACCGCCGAGGCCTTGCGACCGGTTTCAAACCTGTCGACCTGACCTTCGGCTGGAGTGGTTGGTTGATCCATTTTGCGAGTGTCCAGTGAAGAACACCCAACTGACTGGGTGGTGGTTTCAGCCGTTTTGCTGTTCAACCTTCACTGTGGGGATGAGGAAGAACCCACTGACTACTGAGCTTGTCAAGCGAGTTGAAACCACCAACGGTCCATGGACGTCCATGGGTCCTTGTCATCGATGACCTTTCGGTGTTTCCAAAAAGGACACAGGGTGCCCTGGCCCGAAGACCCCTGGCTCTTTGTCAGGAAGGTTCACAACTGAGCGAGATGAACGACACCCCAGTCGGGCCTTCAATGAAGATTCTCTTCCAGATCCTTCTTCAACCATTTACTAGTTCCATCCCTCATCCCCCGCCATGCGCTCTCTCCGAGCGCTAGGCTAGCGCGCCCACTCCGATCCTCACCTTTGACGGGCTCGACTTCGATGGCGACCGCATCGTCAACCTCCGGGCGCGCGAGTGTTCGCGCGTGTCCACGCGCGGCGCCGGTGCGGTGCATCGGGTACAGTCGATGGGATGTCAAGAGTGGGGAGGAGGTCAACTTCTGCCAGGGCAGGTCAAAGGTCAGTTGACCTGTCTTCTCTCTTGAAATCGTCAAAGCCTGTCTTGGGAGGTCAACACCTGTCAAAGGAGAAGCCCTGAAAACGAGGTGTCTCATCACCGCGCTGTCGCTCCCAGTGTGGCAGAGCCGAGCGGGAGCTGAACAGAACGAAAAACGGACCCTGCTGCCACCTGTTGCCTCGAAGAAAACGCTCGGTCCGGTCCATTTAGCGGATTTCGCAAACCGGTCGGTCCGGCATTCTCTTCAGGTGAAAAAACCCGCCGTTTGTGAGTCATTTCTGCCCGATGCTAACATTCTCTCTTCGTTCGTGTCCTGCCATGGCAGCCCAGGGTGAGCCCGAAATGCGAAGACATTGTTGCCGAAAAAGGGCTCCACCTCCTCAGAAGGTAGTTATATAGACCATGTTAGACTCCCCTAGAACCCACCCCAGCCACTTTCCCAGGAGATTGCTGGAGAGTATTGAATACAACCAGATGACCCGAGTGTGTTTCGCATGTTGTTTCAACCCACCGACGTCACTCAAGCTGGAAGTTTTTGTTTCTTTTTTGCGACAAGCATCTCGATCATTCACAGTTCACGATCGTACCTGGACCCGACTTCAAGTATCCTAGAAAAAATGGACACGACCCTACAACAACAGGTACAGTCTATCAAAGATGTTGCATGTTCTACAAGGCCAAATTCTGAAATAGTACATATTCTATTCTTATATAGGTGTACAGTAATTGTTTATGTTGCAGCCGTACCCATTTTCGTGTCGGGACGTAAGACCGGGTCGTCCGTCAACTCCAGGCCTCGTTTCCAGTCCTCCGGCGACCCATTTTTCCAGCTGTCTCGGCGACGGGGTGAACAAACATTAAAATGATGATGAAAGACGAGGGCCATTCTATCCCAGCAGTTACTCTTATCTTATTCTTTGGATTTCCTCTTGCTGCTGGAACTTCCAACGTTCGGCCACCCCCAACACATCGGATACGGTCACCCGCTCGGTGGGCACGAAGGCACCGACAGGCACGACACGTTCGGCCTGCGTGGCACGCTTCGTCCCGGGAAAACGGCCCGATGCCCAGGTTTTTGGACACCGATTTGAGACCGCCCCAGACCGCCCAGATCCCAGACATGACCCCTCCATATCATGAGGGTACGGCCCCTCCGGATTCGGGTCCAAGGTCGCGTTTGGCTTAAACATCATTTGAGTCGGCTCAAGTCACCACAATCCACCACCTTTTGCGGCAGCTCCGCCTTCCCCCCCCGGTCACCGCTCGGCCTTCCCGCCGCTCTGGCGTGTTCAACCAAAACCCAGCAGGAGAAGCCGTACAATTTCAACCAAACGCTGGGCGGCGCCCGGGACCCAGCGACCCGAGAGAACTCCGAGAGAACTCGCCCGGAGCGGAGATGTGCAGGGAGAAGGAAAAAGCACACGTGGCGAAGTCGAGGAGTGTGTGTCGACCCGAAAAACAGAAGCACTGGGAAAAGACGCTTTAACTGCCCCAGTTAAGTTCTTTGAGCAGCGCGTGTGATGGTTGTCTTTCTCCAGCCAGCCATAGTGCCAGCCGCCGGGGGTCGAGACCACCGAGACGTGGGAGGAGATCGGAGTCGGATGTTGGAAGGTATATAGGATTCAGGACCTTCCAGGACCTTCAAAGTGACCGAACTTGAGATCCTAGTGGCTGAGGTCACGAATCGTCCCTAAAGAGGTCACAATTGCAAACAGAGACTCCAAAGAGGTCACGTACTGAAGGTCCCCGTTCACAGATGTTCACCGACCAGGACCCGACAAGCAAACAGGTCACCACAGACTCGACAGACTCTTCCACTCTTCTATCTGCATGTCTTTCGGACGGAGACCCGGTTGAGTCGGATGCGGCGCGACCATGGGGCGACCGAAGACGACACCCGGCCGTTGGTTTGCCCCCCCCAGACGGCTCCGTGAACGACGCCCCACTTCTGGTCCCTCTAAACCTAGGGATTGGTGAGAAACCCCAGACCCCTCCATATGAGGGCTCAGGGTCGCGTCTGGGGCCCTCTCATTTTTGGCAGGATGTTTTTGCTCCACTTTCAGTGGGCTGAAAGTGGCGGGACCATTCCGAGCCCAGAAGACTATATAGTTCTTCGGAGCTGACGAATCAATTGTTCAAGCCAATTGCGTATTTAGATCAAAAATCCTAACAGAAACATGCCGACAGAAACTCACATTTTTGCCTTGATGCAACGTGCAGGCTGTGAGAGAGCAGCCAAGATCCACTAAGCAGACCCCTTTGAGTGAAGAACATCATCTTGGCGAATCCCAGTCCCAAGCAGAAACACCCCGTTGGGGACCTGGGAGTTCCATCCAGAACTTGTTTCTGGTTGAGGCTTTGCAGGAGCAAACCGGGCAAAAGCACCAGGTACTATACTCCCTCCGAAGATCAGGGAAGTGGACGTGGTCTTGATCTTTTTCAAACAAGAGGGGGTTGTCCACTTTGTTGGAGGAAGACATACTCGTGACTGAAATTGGAGTAAGACTGATGCATATGGCGGTGAGTCATGGCACCTCCCTCACCAAACCATGGGAGGATGACATCGCTTAGAATGGAATCTGTTCATACGACCTGGGGTCATACATATTCCATACATGGATTGTTTGGGATATTTCGGTTGCAAAGTTCACGTCAAACACAAAGCAAGGATAGAACACAAAGAAACAAGAATACCCAAACAATTCGATGGATTATTTTTTTTCGTTTTTGGTCTTCCGACTCTTCCGAGCATCGTTCGGCTTCACAGCACTCCCAGCATGTTTGGCTTCACAGCGCTGGGAGGGCGGTCCAAGGCCATCAGCATCTCCTTCATTGCTCGCTGGGACGCTTTTGCCCTCAGGCCAGTCCGGTCGCGGAAACGGTTCCGACCTGTCGGAACCGGAACCAGCTGGCTTCGGAACGGTGCGAAGCAGCTGGCGAAGCTGGCTTCGGTGTTGGTGGTCGGGACCTGTGAGGCGGGTCGGAGCGAAGGTTCTGGTCTTTTCATTCGTTTTCCAGCTTGGAAGCTGAAGCGAAGGTTCCAGGAGCTCATTTTGGTTCTTTTCATGGGCAGTTTGGAAGGTAGCGAAGGTTCTGAAATCACCTACTTGTAAAGCAGGGAAGTTCCGGATCAGATGATTCTGGCCCCTCTGGTCTAGCAAGTATGTACTGTAGCCCCAAGAAAGTCCTTAAGTGGCCCTTGCCACTCACCCGCCAATCAAACAATTGCACAGACAATCACAGAAGTGAATCATGCAAAGCCATAGAAGCTGGAAAACAATCACGTACAGATGTGCATGCAAAACACCCTAAAACACCGATCACCGATCGTGATGCATGGAAAACCCCAAACAAAAGATGGACAGAAACCCATGACCATCCCCCAACACTTCTAAAGACTCTTTTTACCCCACCTGACAGTCATGACTCTACTACCCCACCTGGCAGTCATCCACTACCCTCCTCACACATCCCCTACCCATCTTGGACTCCACCTGGCACAACTCCCATCTTAGGAAGCCATCGGCCGAACAACCCGACATCCACCGGGGCTCGGAGCCTCGTCGCAGACCGACCGGGGCTCGGAGCCTCTCCGCCGGCGGGCTCGGCGCGAGCAAGGAGTCGCATCGTGGACTTCGGCGACGGGCCGAGCGTCGGGGTTCCGAGCGAAGAAGCCACGAAGCCGCGCGAGGGGGGAGGTGGGACTGACGTGGGACCGAAGAAGGCGAAGAAGAACGCATCAAGGTACGGAGCACATCGGATGAGACACCATTTGTCAGTACATGATATGGTTTTTAGGGTGTGGACATTGAAGTTCTAGATGTATGGTTGAATGATGTTGATTGAAATGGATCATCCGCTTCCAAACTACGAATGATGCATGGTGCCATCGACCTACGTGCTAGAGCACGGTATCCGGTATCCGGTGGTATCTAGTACACCGAGTCACCTTTCGGAGCACTGTTGAGGGGTCACCTTCCGGAGTTGTTTTGGGTCTGGCATGGTAAGAAGTCTGGCGGCTCTGCCATCCCAGAGAATGAAGCTTCATCAGCCGAAAAATCATGGGTCTGGAAGTGTTTTTTTCTTTTATTTTTCCATGTCCTTTCGGGAGGATTTTACTTGAAGCCCCAAACTTATAGACCTATCTATCTATCTATCTATGTAGCTATCTATCTATGTGAGTAGTGTGTGGCCCGATAAACAAGCAGTGGGCAATTCACGAGTGGGTAAGCCGAATCATCATCATCATCATCATCATCATCATCATCATCATCATCATCATCATGATCATGACCCTGGCAATGGGAGAAACCATAATCCATCATGATATATCCTTGGTCTGATCACGAAAGGTAGCTTGAGCTACCTGAGTTCTCCTTGCTTTAGCAAAAATGTATTACAATCAGGAGTTGGGATTGTGCATTGAATTTGGTCCTGTAAGAGTTGATTCTGTTCGTCGATCAAATCCCCCCTGCGCCGGTTCACGCCGTCGTGGACTTCTACCAGGGTTACTTGTGATTGCCTGCTACCTTTCGTTCACCCCCTCCTCTCTCAAGTTGTCTAATATGCCAGTCCCAGGGGGTGGAAGCAATGGGCAAGAGGGGGTGAAGGAATCGATCCCGAATCTCCCGAGACCTTTCGAAGTATCAGGGTCTCTCATCTCGCAGCTTGCTTTTGTCCGATGTTGGCTCGTCCTTTTGAGCAGATGGGCTGAACATGACCGAAGATCATACAGCGTCAAAACTGGTTTAAGGTGTCTACAGAGTCTCCACATGGTCTGCCTTCGTTGGTTCCCCAATGGTTAAAAAACACAGAGGATTACAAACATCGATTCATTGAGTCGCCCCCTCTTCTTTTGCTTCATGGACAGAGGTCCGGGGCCGATCGAGTCATCTCTCCTGATCTTTCTGGGGCACTTCTTCAAATCGCCAGCGATTTGGTCCATCACTCCCATGAATGAACACCTGGGCCGGATGGTTATTGGGAGTAGCTGGACCCTCTGTTCGTGGTCTTGGACAAGATTTATATCGACCTGTTATTTTCCACATCATGTCCAATTTTGCAAGGGTACGACCGGGTGCGAACAACGTTGGCAGGCCCAGGTCAATGTGGACCATTTTTCCACTCGCCATCCGTGTTTGGGGGGGGTTTATTCATCTAACCCTAAGAATCCTTGGGCTCTCCATGGCATGGGTCGGACCCTCCATAGCAGGGGTCCGGGCCCTCAAAACTCTATCTGTTGGTTCGGGCCAGCATTCTTAGCAAAGAGTTTATAGTATTCGGTGGCCGATCTAGTCATGGCACCAGGAAACCAAGTGCATTTTTCGACTTGGAGTTAGAACGTTTTTGGGGACTCAAACTCGGGGACTTGGGGAACAGACAAAAAGTCCGCAGGGAGGCGTTTGGGTTGCCAACGCTGGGGCGCACCATGTTTTGCACAGAAATCTTACGGCATTTTTCAGGTACATTGCCATTTTGTAGATGATTCTGGGAGAGTGACATGTTGTTGTTTTTTGGGACACCGTTCGCATGCTCAGTATTTCCTCACTGAGCTTTTGAGCCCAAGAGCTCTAAATTGATAATCTAATTGTTTCTGCTTCTGGCCAATCTCTACTGCAAGGTTTTTTGGTCACTTTTAATTCTCGCGCGGAATTCCATAAACATCCCTTCCAACCCGTAATGCTCACGAAATAACCCACTTGGAGTGCCTACTTTGGCTCGCTCCGGGTCGTGACCCGGAGCGAGCCCGGTGATCGCCGACAATCGCTAGGAAGCAACCATCGCTGTTCATGTTCGGGCAAGAACTCAAGGGTTCCAGGGGTGCGGAGGGTGTCATCTTACCATAAGAATCCGAGCTCGGGCTCTCCATGGTTCTGGAGAGCAAGGCTCTGGACTCTCAGGGTTCCAGAAAAGGCGGCTGGGTTGCCCGAACCGCTGGCGGATCAAGGCGGACAATATTGTCATCGCCAACATGGAGACGGGTAGGTCCGGGTGTGGTCGAGGATCTGCGAGCCATCTGCCAGGGCGCTTCACTGGAAGACGAGATAGAATCCATCTTGGAACCGAAAAGACACCTGTGACGGTCCGAAGAGACATTGTCTTGTGTAGCGTAAGGGTGTAGCGTTCGGAAGTGGATGATGTGGATTTCTTGTCGGTGGTCATATTTCTTGCATCTTCTTTTTTTCACATGAAGCATTGGTGCGGTGGATGCCAACCCGACCTTTTCTTTTTTCAAGCCGTGGGGTACACGGAGGTACGGACCTTATTTGGGATCAACCAGCCAGCCTTTTGGCTGGTTCGATCTACCATCTTCCCATTGAGAGGGTCCATCTACACCACCAAACTTGGGGCTAACTTGTGCCATTTCTCACCTCTGAAACCACTTGAAACCAATCCAACTTCCGAGAGGGCCATGTCTGGAGGTCCCTACCTAGGTCGGTCTGGTGTGAAGCGAAGCGAAGCGACCGAGACCCGTCCTCAAGCTGAGGAATGGGGCCCAATCCCATGTGGACTTTCTTCAGTCTCTCCCGTTGTACCCAAGAAACATCACTCAAATTATGTTGGCCAGTTAGCCAACTTCTATGGGAGTATGGGAAACAACATAACACTAAAATTTAGTAGTAGGAGTGGTCGTAGTAGCGGTGGTTTTTGAGTGGTTTCTTGTGGTCCTATAGTGGTCACGAAAAGCTTCGAATGAGAGCAATGGGGGGGGTGACACTCACACCGGGTCGCCTTTCAGGTTCCTTCGACGGCCGAAGGTCGCTGGTCGCTGTCGCTGGTGGTGAAGGTCGACTGTGAGCATTTGTGAGCAGTATGATCAACTGATCTTATGAACATAGGGTCGGTAGGCCAAAATGGTGGTCTTGTGCATTGTAAATCCCTTTCTTCCACTTGTTTTCCACCTTTTTTTTTGCTGTCACTTCCTGGTGTTGTTGGTCGCTTTGTTGGGTTCCAGTGTTCCAGTTCAGATTTTCAAACGCTGGGTGTCACTCATCACTGGGGTGCACACCAACAGTTCGGTCATCTTCACGAGCAGGAAAGGTGCCTTTTCCGAAGGGCGGTTTTTGGTCCTTTTTCGTGTACATCAAAGCCATTCAAAGCCCTTCCAAGCACAGTGGTTTCAGAGTAGATGGCACAGACCCCATGATGTCCTTTAGATGGGGTCTGTGCCATCTACTCTCAATCTATAAGAGCCCTGCTAACCGGTGCACCGAAACACCTACCAGGCGCTCGGGTCGGCGACCGGTTTCTTTGAGCTTTTTTGGTTTCTGGAGAGGTCCCTCTTCGTGGAGGTCTTCCGTGGGCCTGCAAAGAAGAGGTGCCCTTCGGGGTGTTGTTGGGGCTGCTACAGTTGGTGGTGCTGGTGGTGATGTCAGTGGTGACGACTCATCAAACTTAGTGGGAAAATCGCTAAGGCCTATAGCCCCCCAGAAGTGACTGAATCTTATTATATAATGCTTATAATAAAGCTCTTGGGAGTCGAGGAGTCTGTCCATCACTCATAGATTCTCATGCTTCTATATAAATTGGTGAACCACAATCCAGTACAATCCATTGGCCCATTGGCGGCCAAGGTCATTGACGCAGACCACAAGGGAACAGGATTTGCGCTTGTGCTTTTATTCATGCCTGAACCTGCAACTTTGGGCAAAGACACACCAGTGAGTAATAGATGACCAAACCTAAAGCAGTCTCCAGCTTTTCCTGTAGCCGGACTTCAACCGTCTCCAACCGGGCGTCCGCTTGGACATTCTTGCTGTAAGTCAGATGTGAAGGATATCCAATGGTTAAAACAAGTCCGTTGGGGTGCAGGTGCATCAGGTCCGCTACAGAAGGCCAAGTCTTCCTAATTCTTCCACCTCCCCCCCTGTGGAGCTGGCCTTACTTTGGTGCTCCGGGCCTTCTCAGCAGCACAAGAAGTCTCCGAGTCCGAAGGCCAAGCAAGTTCGGACAAATGCTCCTTCCCAACAATACGCCCACGCAGTCTATCGTTCCATGAAGTTGGGTGCCCAAAAAGAGAGGTTAAGTGATCTGAACTAGGACCCGGAAAACATGGGGTACCTATCGGATAGTCTAGTTCGGGTCCTTCAACCTCTGCCGGGCTAGCGAGTTCAGAGGATCAGATCCGTCGGGCCTGGCGTGACAGGCTCGCCGATGGCGCCCAGTTGATCGGATGGGTACCCTGCAAAGCATCGCATCCAATCTTGATTCACACATGAAAGGCAACTGCATGTGGAATAGATGCTTAACTTGACCCCTTTAAAACCACCCTGATGTAAGTATACCTGGATCTTCCAACTCTGCCGCATGTCCGCTAGCTTGTCTTGGGCTGGTTTGGATCCAACGGCCGAACCTTTCAGTTTACGACCCCAGGAACCCACTAGAGCCTTTGGGGCTCCGTCCGTGCCCAGGAACCCGGACACCCTCGGGGCCCCCGCACGGACGGCGCTGGGCATCCCTCGCTTCGCTCCCTCGCTCCGTCGCGGGCGTCCGGCGCCGAAAGCCGAAACGAAGGCTCACGATGCCCGGCTGCTTAGCCCTAGGCGGCCCCGGAGTCGGAGTGTTCCCGGCGCGGAGTCGGGGGGGGTTTGCGCCGACTGCGTCGGAAGGGACGCTTTAGGAGGTCGAGGAAGAAGGTCAGGGTTGGAGTTTGGAGGTCAGGTGTGAGTTCCTGATTTGGAGGCTCCTTCACAATCCGAAGATGTTGGGGGAAACCTCAAAATGATGTGGCCAAGAAATTATCCGAGGGGAACAACCAGGTTTTAGGATGTTTTCAACTTTTAAGAAACACTTTCCATAAATCCCTGGTTTTGGGTGGCAACCGATTTGGTAGCTCTACCCCTCGGTGCCAAATTCATGCTTGAAAAAGGAGAGACAGTCACTTCTTTTCCTCTACCAGGACCCTCCTGACCAGGCTTTTTGGAGACCCGACCACAGGTGGTTTCTGGACACCTGTTGTCACCAGGAAGCACCTGTAGAGTTGGGTGCTGGTATAGGGGATTTACCACTTGATTCTTCCAGAGCGGGGTCCTCCGACCCTGGCTGTATTTATCCCCTTCCAAGCTGGGACAAACTCCCGCTTGACGGACAAACCTGGAGGGAGGTCCACTGGACACCTGGTTGATGTGGTGCAGGATTTCGTTGGTCAACGGAGTGTCAAAGTACCTTGCGAAATGGGTACAAGTACCTTTAACGTGTTTTATAGGGTCATGCGCATTCCAATTTTCTAAGGTACTTTGGAGGGGCTGCAGGTACGCATCATGTTTTCCTTCTTGACCCCTTAATCTTGGACGTTGGCCCAGTGACTTGCACAATTCGAACAACGAGAATGAGTCGTGTCTTTTTGAGCACAATTCGAACTATGAAATCTTCGAGATCAGATCTACTCCCCAAATTGAGACCCACATGGCACCCCAAACCCATTCGGTTGAGAGAGGAAGAGGGTCGAAACCACAGATCAATTCTCAGGTGCCATGTCCGTGGGACCGTGGGAGTATCCATTCTTGTAACCAACCGAGCTCAGGACTTCCAAGGGACTCCTTGGACCTGAACATACCCGAACCTCCAAGAGTCGAAGACTCCAAAAAGCACCGAAAAACCACCAGGCTCAGCCCTGCAACCAGGCTCCATCATCATCCACGCCCTGAGGGGTTGGGATCGACCCCCAGACACGACTCATGGGTGCCATAGGACTGCCGATCAGGCCAGGGGTGGTTGACTGGGGGTCGATGTAGGCAGAGATGGCAGTCCCATGGGTCGTGCATGGGAAGGTGTCAGCTGTTTTGCTTTGCTTTCGGGCACACGGATCCTTATCCTCGCTTCCTCGCTCAGCGGCCGTGGCGCGCCACGGCTGAGGGGTGATGGGGGCGGCTTTCTGGGCATCACAGGGCCCCAAATTGAGATCCCCTACCTATACCAGGACCTTCCCAGTGACCTCCCAGAACGAGGCCACTTAGACTTAGGTCTTGATTTCAGGTCACGTATGCCAATCCTGAAGAGCGCAGGTCACGAGTGGAAGGTCCTGGTAGTAAACAAAAAGTACTCCGGCAAGGACCCAAGATAGCAATAAGTTATAACACCCCCATCAAGGATTATCGATCATCAGATGGGTGAACAAGTAGCAGTATATCACCACACATGTGGTCGCTTTCCCCCCTCCGAAAACCATATGTGGCGGCTTAAAATCAAGCCGAAGTTGTCTCAACGCGCCAGGTGAAACGCATCGATATCTCCTGAGCATTAGCGAGACTGGCCTCATGAGGAGATGCCTTCAGCCGCCGAGCTGCCGATGCAAGAGACTCCAAGAGAACCCCACCCTAAGTAGAGGAAGTTCTGAAGCAGTTTCTTTGGTCTTGGACTTCCAGGATCTTGCTTTGGGTTCTATGTCAGTTTTCAAGATTTCAAGCTTCCGTTGAGCTTTTCAGACGGGCGTGTGGCCACCAGTGCAATTCTCAGAAAGGTCTCAGATACTGTTCTCAGATGTAGACGCTACATATCCCGAGTTGAGCAGATGGCTGGGGAGATTTCATCATGACGTCGGAGACCGCCGCAGCCCTCTCTTCCACCCACCACGAAGTCAGTCGTGGTGGTCCCCATTCTGGCAGGATGCTTCAAGATGGCTCTCAGCTAGGTGGGGCCAGGGAGAGCAGGTATGGACCAGGGCTGGGTTTACGGATTTGGGGTACCCTCTGACTCACTAACATGGAAGTGGACAATGGCCTCTTGGAAGACTACTTTCCCCTACAAACAGCTTGTTTTCCACTTCCATGTTAGTGAGACTCCGCCGTAGCCATTTGGCTCAAGCCCTCTAGCTTCTTTAGCTTGATAGCTTTAGCGGATTAGAGGGTTTCATCCTTGCCCATTCATTATGGGCAACACGAATGCAAAAGGTGAGCTTAAGATATCGGATCTCCAGCTCCCGCAATTGGGAGATCCTGTGGTCTTGACTGACGGAGACCTGATTGACCTGAATCCTTCGGTTGAGTCGGAAGAAACCTGTGACTTCTCCTTCTGTGTGGCGGTACTGGGTGCTCGGGTTAACTTGTCTCGAATGGCATGA
>CAXAMN010010001.1:1784302-1888418 GCA_963970005.1 Durusdinium trenchii
ACACCTACTTTCAAAAAGTAAACACCTACTTTAAAGAAAAAGTCCTTCTGTGCGGCGGAAGGCCTCCAGTTTTGGCCCTTGGTGGCTGAAGCATGTTCCGGTGGTTGAGGCCCCACCACCCTGAAAACGTGGAAGGAGCTTGCTGCGGGCATTGCCGCCCGCACTGGGGAGAGCGTGGCGGCTGAAACTGACCGTCTCCTGCAATCCTTGGGGGGTTGCCCTCCAACGAGAGAATGGGCGTGCCGTCCTGCGACGTCTCTTTGAGTGAGCGCCTCAGTGATTGGGTCCTACGCCTTGCCCGTGGCCGCATGCCGGGTATGGCCCATGAACTTCATCCCCTGTCCTGGCGATGCTCGCGTATTTGCACACTGCAGGAGGGCATGCTACCCGCTCCTGCGCTGGTGCTGTTGGAGGGCCTCACTTCTGCAGTTTCCTCTTTGTCTGTGTGCTTTGGCGTTGGCTACTCCTTTGGTGCCCTGTTTGGGGGGTGCTCCTCCTGTTTCACTTTTGCTCTTGTGTGCAGCGGCGCGGATCACATGCAATGGGCGTGTGCGTGCGTTTCACCTAGGGTTTTCGATTGTTTCATTATTGTCTATGTTATTCCTGCAGCAGTCGGAGTCTATGTGAACCTCAAACCTCGGCCAGCTGAGATGTTTTGAGTGACTGCCGACTGCCATGAGTTGCCAGCAAGTTGCCTTCCTCAGAGCATTTCCCCTGGCCTTCGTGGACCTGGACACTTTCTTGCATCAGGGGACGACTGCCCCCACCCGCGCTCAATGCGCTTCGTTGGATATGCAAACATACTGAAGCTCCTTGGGACATCGGCAAACTTCGCATCACCCCTGAGTTGAAGAAGAAAGCCACCACTGCGAAGAGTCAAGCCCTTGTTGTGGAGCCCGGCGTGTTGCAGCTGTTGGAAGAGCGCATCGAGAGCATGTGCCGTGGAGGGGATCCACGGTGGATGTGCTTGCTGGGATCCTGGTTGGCAACTATAGCTTTGGAGGTGGTGCACAGGTAGCAAGAGTAATTGTACTGGTAGCAGTGCTAATAGTAGTCTTACTAGTAGCACCTCTAGTAGCAGTGCTAATAGTAGTCTTACTAGTAGCACCTCTAGTAGCAGCGCTAATAGTAGGAACATTAATGTTGCTACTATTGGCAGCTATAGTTGCAACTATAACAGCCTTGTACTCCAAAGCAGCCTTGTACTCTTCTACTTTTGTACTTCTACTCTTCTTTAAGTTATAGCTTTGGAGGTTATAGCTTTGGAGTAGTTGGAGGTTGTAGGATTAAAGAGTTATAGCTTTGGTTATTTTGCTTTGTAGTTGTAGGATTAATTAATTTAGTAATTAATTAATTCATTTTAAATGTGTAGAAGGTTGCATAGCTTTGGAGTATGTGGGTTATAGGTTTGGTTAGGAGGTCAGTTGGCTTTGTAATAGCTTATCATGCGATAAAAGCTGTGACAAATGGCTTTGTAGTTGTAGGATTAAAGAGTTATAGCTTTGATTAGGAGGTTGGAGGTGTGCCCCGATTGGTTATGTTAATACCAAGCCAAGCTGTGTGCCTTATATTTAATTAATATCAGTCATTCGCAATATCATTAAGATGGGTATTCACTTGTGTGTTAAGCATAGAACCCATAGCACCAAGCCAAGCAAGCATAGAATGCTATGTGTGATCAATTGGGATAAGCCCCGATTGGCCGTAATGTTATTCCTGCAACCTCTATTACAAAGAGTTATATGATCTTATTGTTGGAGCTCGGATTGAATCCTTATCAACCTCCAAATACAAAGAGATAAAAGGCTGACGACGTTTATTTATTTGAATGTGTTGGAGCTTGGATTCAATGTGAAAGGTTATTTATTTGAATGTTTGGAAGAGAAGCCGCATGTGTTGTTTAAGTTGCACCACCAGCAGCTACGATTAAATTAAGGCCTCCTAGTAGCAAGAGTAGTGCTCCTAGTAGTAGCAAGAGTAGTGCTCCTAGTATTGCTAATAGTAGGAACATTAATGTTCCTACTAGTTGGACTGGTAGCAAGAGTAATTGTACTGGTAGCATAGCTTTGGAGTAGAAGGCTTTGTAGTAGAAGGTTTTGTAGTTGTAGGCTTATAGCTTTGAAGTAGAAGGCTTTGTAGTTGTATGTAGTTGGAGATTGTGTGATAAAAGGCTGACGACGTTTAAGTTGCACCGCTTTGGAGTATGTGGGTTATAGCTTTGGAGTATGTGGGTTATGGCTGTTATAGTTGCACCGCTTTGGAGTACAAGGCGGTTATAGTTGCACACAAGGCTGATATAGTTGCACCGCTTTGGAGTACAAGGCTGTTATAGTTGCACCGCTTTGGAGTACAAGGCTGACGACGTTTAGTTTAATCTGCACCGCTTTGGAGGTTGTAGGATTAAAGAGTAAAATGGCTTTGTAGTTGTAGGATTAAAGAGTAAAATGGTTTTGTAGCTTTAAATTATTGAACATCTGCACCATTTTGCGAAGAAGAAGAAGAAACATTTTCTCATGAAAATAACGCTATTTCTCATGAAAAACATGGAACAAATGCATTTTCATCTGCTATTTCTCCAGCAAATTAAAGATTAAAACCATTTTCATTTGATAATAAAGTAAAACAAAGTAAAACAAAGCTGACGACATTAAAACCACGACTCCGGCTTCAGTGGACGCCCCGACCGGGGCGACCGGTGCGACTCCTCGGATCGCTCCGCGCGGTGCGACTCCGCGAGTTGAGGTGTTCAGCCCCAGGGCTATGCGCCACGCGCGGTGGAGCGAAAGAAGCTGTTGCTGGGTGTGGGATCTGAGCGAGGGTGAGGCGGAGCGGAGCGGAAAGGCTTAAGGTGCACCTGAAGGGAAGTGATAGGCTGGAGATAGGGTGGAGAAGAATTGGGAGGGTCCTCATTGTAACAGCTTGTTGACATGACATGGGACACTCTGAATGCATGGACGATGGAACACACTGGCTCTGAGTTGACACTGCCTGGAGTCTCAGTTGGTACCTCAGAAAATGTACCTCAGAAAATGAGTAAAAGATAGTATCAGTCCCAGACACGACCCATGGGACTGCCATATTTACAGTCCCATTGGGGTGGTTGATTTCCGGGGTCAATGTATACGGTTTTTCTATGCCAGTCCGGTCGTGTCTGGGACGTGACGTTCCATCACGTTCGGCTTCGAAGCCAAACGAAAGTACGGACGGGTCCACCCCAGGGTCCGAGCCGGATGCGCGCAAGGGGTGCTTCGCACCCCAAGACCCGCAGCCCCGAGCCCCGCACGGGCTCCGCAGCGAGGCGGGTCGAATTGGTCCAGCGTCCGGGGACCTCAGCGGAGTCGGGTTGGGGCAGAGGGGACGGAGTCGCGAGGATCCAATGAGAGAGGACCTCTCATTCCAAAAAGGGGTGTGTACGAAAAGAGGCGTATGAGTGTATACCAGGACCCACTGTCGGGGTGGTTAATGGACACCCCTTAACATCTAAGGGGCTATCAACAGAAGCCCCTTAAGGTGTCCTGGTATAGTTTATACACTGCAAGCACGAGGCTTTATTTCTTTTCGCGCCCACGTGGGGCGCGGAAGCAGGTCTAAGTGTGATAAGTGCGAGGAGTTGGTGGGAGGACTCATAAGTGGGGACCTCGATCCGACCCTTCACACCGCCCCGAAACGGAAGCTTCACCTCGCTCCTGTCCTTCCACCACCGAGAAGCTTCCGCCGAATGGTCGCGACCGTCCAGCTTCCGAAGTCTCAAGTCCTTGGACCCATCCCAGAGCTTGGTGTGCTGGCTGGACGCCCCCGACTCGCCCGCTACTATAGAGGTTTTCTCCAGACAGGACAACCAGACAGGATGCTCCTATAGGTGAACAGTACAAACTCTTAGTCGTTGGAACGAGAGACCAGATCACTCTCTGAACCTCCCTGGGAGTCCAGTCGACTTTGAAAGAAGGGTCTTCTTTAGATGACCACGAGGAACTACCTACCTAGCCTAGCCTAGCCTGGCCTAGAGGACCTTCCCTCCGAACCCGCCGAACCCGCACGTTGTTCCGAAAACCCCGCTCTGCGCGCGCCACGCTCTTCGTACGCACCGAGGACGAGAACTTCCAGGGTGAGATCTCAGAGCTTTGCATTTGGTGCCTTGGCGCCCGCGGATCTCGGCGCCGCGGATCTCGGCACCCACGACCTTCGGCACCGTCGGCACCCTCGGCGGGGGTTGGACCCAGACGGTGGAGGCGGTGCCGTCAGATGGTGGAATAGGCCGGAGATAGGTGGAGGGAAAGAAATGAAGATCTGCACTGCCTCACGATGGTCATGTCGTTTTCGCGAAGGGCGAAGGGCGAAGGAGAGGGAAGGAAGGGCGAACGAAGCTTTGGCAGTACAAATCCAGATCAATCACCGATCCGCAGAACAAGTAAGTACCAGCACCAACGGCCAACAGGTCACCTTAATTGGTCACCTTTGCTCACCGGGCCCAACACCCACCCTTCCCAAGCCTCCATGGAAAGGAGACCTGTCTTCGGAAACCGGTGCTGGTAGGGGATGGTTCGGGTCTTCAGACACGATTGATCGCCAGTGCCATGAAAACCTATTAGATCATCCCTGAGGATCCGAGCTCGCGCCCGACCTCGAACAGCAAGGGGGTGTTTTGGACCTTCTCCAGCAAGTGACGCAGGGGGGGAACCTGGTTCCCAGACCGGGATCGTCTGGCGAACCGGGCCGATGGGCTCATCACACAAACGCGGAGATCTGCTGAGAAAGCCTCGGGGCACACACACCTGCGAAGGCGTTGCAACTGTGGATTCATACGCTTTCTGGGGTGCATCTCGCATGGTCTACACCCCGAAAGATGAACATGAAACCCGAACATGGACCTTTCGAAGACTGTTCCTCTACAACCCAGTGGCTTTCAGGTTCCATGTGGGTCTCTTCCAGGGTGTACGTGTTGGTACAGGATTTTGATTGTCAACCGCACTCACAGTCGGAATACTGTCGCATGCAGTTGCAGCTCTCTGACCCGCAAGGACCTTCAAACGCATCCGATAAACCATCGGGTCACTGGTCCAATGCTAGCATTCTAGTTCTCATAAGGTGTCACTAACTCTCTACTTGCCATGTCTTCAGTTTTGGAAGACGCATGTCCTGTTTTTCTGCCCATCGCCCCCCCACCGCAAAAGACCGCCACCCCCGCCACCCCGCCCGAGAACCCCTTCGGAGCGAGCGCGCTTGCCGCGCGGAGCTCGGAGCGCGCCTCGCGGAGCCGCGCGGCTCAGGCGAGGGGAAATCACCTGGCAACAAGCCTTCCCGGAGGAGACGCCCTTGCCCCCGCCACGGCCGCCCCCCGCCACAGTGCAGGCGGAGAGAGTTCGGTTTCGGTCTGACCCCGGGATGGGTGAGGTGGTTGAGGTGGGGCTGAATCGGAAATGAGGGATTATATAAGGAGAAGTAGGCTGAAGAGGAACATTTGTTTGAGATGAACCATGAAATCAAGCATAAGAGGATCAACAGGCTTTGGGGGTTCGTTAGGAAAGTCCACGTTTCTTTTTTGTTTAATGCCCAGTCTCATAGTGCGCAAATCTCCACTTCTCAACACATCCGAAGGTGATGAGACCTTGTGATGGTTCTTGCGATGGTTGAAATCAATTTCTCATGAAACCTTTAGGACGAAGGAGAGCCTTCCTGAGTTTCACCTAAAGCCACGCTTTTTCGAAATTCATCCGTGCCTTCAAAGGGATCTGGATGTTCACAAGCCTGGCAAGATGTCTGGCAAGTTGGCCAGAAAACAAACAGGTCAATGATCAACGAAGCAAGTTTATTCATGATTTATTCTCATTCTCAACCTCAAAGACAAGCAAGTTCACGAGCTTTTTGGGGTGCGACATAGCAGCGGCATCGCTGCCAGGGAAGCTTCCCAAAGCAACAGTTTCTCTAGTAATGCAGCCACCTGAACTCGAATGAATTCGAAAGGAGTATTGGGCTTTGCCTAGGAAACATTTTGGCGCTCCCTGGTGTGGAGGAATATGGTTGTTTCGTTCCGGCTTCCTTGAACAGCAAATCCAAGGTATGACTTCTTAATTCTGGGCTTTCCTGCAAGTTCGGATTCCCACTGGCACGGTTCCGGATTTGTTTCGTTAATATTTTGCTCCAAAGATTCCTTCAACTGGTTGAAGTAGCACTAGTACCCACCACCCTGAGACAACAACACAGCATGTTGAAATGGCGGTTCATCTCAATGTCAATCTACTGCACCATGGGAATTCATGGGAATTCAATCATTAAAAAAAACAAACAAACAGTAAAACAAACACCCAAACCATGGCAATGACACGAACAGAGCCAATTGAGCTGCAGAGTACAGCTCAATTCGGTGAAAGTTCCGGTTTCATGGTTCTTGAACACCGTCAGATGTTTCCTTTCTCAGACTCGTCCAACCCCCCCGTCCGACCCTTCGGGTCATGGGTCGGATCTGGGGCCAGGTGGAGGCGGAGGCGCCAGAGGAAGTTGAAGAGGTTGGACGGAAGAGCCGCATCCCAGTCCCAATCAGAAACAGGATGGAGCTCCCTACTCCCGGCCACAAAGGATCTCAAGCTGGCGCCGGAACAACGAACTGTTCAGAACTGTGTCTGGTAGGGACTGGGTTTGAGGGATTCGATGGGACGAAAGATGGGAAGGAGTGCCCCAGATTTTGGGGGCATGTTTTCTGGGTAGGTTTCCTATGTTCGGGGGCATCCCACCACCAATTCGTTCCGGAACACAGCAAGGGTGAACCTGAATCTTCGAGCGAAACTGTTTCGGGGCAAGTGCGTGCTTGGGACGTGCCATCGGTCGATCTCTGAAGTGATGCCACGCATCTGGAGTCATTCGACTGATCGCTTGTAACAAGTAATCGCTTATAACACCAGGCAGGTGTCCAAATGACAGAAACTCCGACTCAGGACCCTAGACTCCAGGACCATCCTAGATCTGGAGATCCCCAAGCAGTGTGGGGTAGTCCAACTTCTATGTATACCAGCAGCGACGGCCAACAGGTCACCACTAGGTCACCTTTGCTCAGCGGGCGCTTCCCAAGCAACCCTCCATGTGACCTGTAGATCTACGCCCTGTTGGACTCTGGTTCTCAACGCGGCTTTGTGAACACTGGGTCCGGACCCCCCTGAGCTCATCGCCTGGGGGTGTTAGGAGGTGTCTCCACTGGACGACCAGACAGGGCATTTCTTGGATGGTCCAGGTATAAAGCCTATACCAAGCTGGTCCAAACCAAGCAGTTTGTGCCTCCACTCAACCTCATGACCTATACCAGCACCTGACTCTACAGGTCACCACCGTCGCGACTTTGAAGTCTCCATTTCAGCCACCAGAGGAGACCTGTAGAGTCGGGTGCTGGTATAGACTTCCAAGACCATTAAGAAAAGCCAGTTGACCTGGTTTTGCAGTATAAAATCCTTAGCAATGGTGGGCCTACGAAGCCTAGGTTCTAATACCTGTCCGGTGTACGCCTGAAGTGGGACACCTCCCAAAGAAGACCTCCAGGAATCGTCGCACCCAGACCTCCATCGGTGGCCCGTCTCATCCAGGCTCCACAAACGCCCCCCCCCCCCCGCGGCTCCAGTGTACCTACCCAGTGCTGTGAACCACGAAGTGCTACCCCGCCTTCTTCCCAAGTGGTAACACAACTCCTGGAAATCAAGGGGTTTCAATCGGTTCCGTAGTCTTCACATCTTTTCCCCCATCCGAAACTTGGTGGCAATGTCTTGTTTTTCTTCCGCCAGCAGTAGCAGCATGTGGCATCACCGCGATCCTCATCTCCTACTCTTTATTTTTGATCGCGTATCTTTGCCTCAGCCAGGACCTCCCAATAAGCTCGCCACCAGAGCCCCTGCCAGAAGAGGAGATCGTCGAGGAGAAGATGCCAGAGGCTGGGAAGAAATATCCCCAGCATTTTTCAGCAACAGCCAGCCAGAAAAAAGTTGATTCCAGCTGCCCAAACCATTTGTTGTATGTTGTTGTTTTGCTTTCTTTTTAGTGGGAGGAGCTTTGTTTGCCGATCAATTGACCCCTTTTCAATCAACCTCCTGTATTAGTATAGGCTATGGCAGTCCCAAAGAAGTCGTCCGAAGAGGCGGTCGCACCGAGCGTTCGGCGCGACGCAGAGCTCCGATCGGTTGGGGGGTGGTTGTGCTGGTGTTGTTGGGGGTGGTGGTAGGCATATACCAGCACCGGTTTCCGAAGACAGGTCTCCTTTCCTCTGGTCGGCTTGGGAAGGGTGGGTGTTGGGCCCGGAGAGCAAAGGTGACCAAGTAAGGTGACCTGTTGGCCGTCGCTGCTTGTATACAGAAGTTGGACTACCCCACACTACTTGGGGATCTCCAGATCTAGGATGGTCCTGGAGTCTAGGGTCCTGAAGTCGGAGTTTCTGTCATTTGGACACCGGCCTGGTGTTATTCCAGTCCCATGGGTCCCGTGTAAGTGTATGGGTGATGGCGAACGGTCTCGCTTGGTCCGGTCGCGGAGGAAGATGAATTGGACCGGTCGGGCGGTCAGCCACGCTTTTGGGCCCCAGAGCGGAACCAGGGAGAACCAGGGAGAACCGTTCTGCGTTTCGCGTTTCGCTAGTCCAGCATCTCACTCATTTGTACATGCAGGTGACTTGAGACGGGGGTCAAAGACTATCGAATTGCTTTTAGGGGACCTGCTTTCGGGATTTTCCTTCACTATGCGGAAAAGGGACAAGTCGAACTGGACTTTGATCTATAGCTTGAGTGTCAGTCTTGAGGGTTTCCAGCGGCGAACTCGCCGTTGGAGATTCTGAAGAACTCTTCTTGATTGCGATGATTGTGTAAGGAGTTGAGGTAGTTAGTATGTTATTACAATCCCCACTAGTAGGATTCGAACCACATTGATTTCATAGCCTTTACCGAACAACTGAACAACCATTGTTTCAGTTCAATGTGTTGCACCGCATGCAACTCTACTTCGTGCGGGTGATCAACGCACATCGGCCAACAAATCGCCAGAAGATTGACCCGGCCGTCAGGATCTGCCGGCCGTGGTTCCTGATGAGGATGAGGACAGCGACGTTGGGTGGTGAACTACCTTGGAATTCCTAGAGCATCCCAATGATTGTTGTAGATGACATGTCAAACTTTCCAATACAGTCATCTAGCATTTAAGGCATACCCAGTCAAGGTATAGAGTCAAAGGTTTTACCGTGTTTAAACTCACTCATCCACACATGTCAAGGTGTACCCCGTACCCGTGGAATCGTGGATCACCATGCTGTTTCCCCACATCCTGGTGAACCCCCACTCAACTCGTCACAGGTGTGGAAGGGTCGGTGCCATCGTTCTTTTCCGACTGAACACCACCGTGTGGACCGTCCACCACGTGGACCGGACGCTCGGTTCACGTCGGCCGGGCGAGCCCGCCGGACCGCCAGACATCGCCAGGAGGGATGGACCTTAGCCAAGCCCGGACGGAAGGCCTGGGAGGGATGAGGGATGTCTCGTTGGGTTGCAGGCGGTTCTTCAAAAACAGCACCCAAGCCTGCTAAGTTGAGAGCTGAGACCTGGTGGCCAGTGGCCCGGCGCGAAGTGGACGCGTGAGCGAAGCGGGCGCCCTACTTCCGAAGCCAGGGATGTGAGACTTTGAGACCAAAAGACTCCAATAGGTTTGGTTCGGATCCACAAATGGTGTCCGTCGTGTTTGGGTATCACTACCCCCTTGCGGTGCCTGATCCGCCTGGGGGGTGAGGATGGGTCAGGTAGGAACCTTAGGGGTAGTGATGTCTGGGTGATTTTTCGACAAACTCGTTGGGGAGTTGATGGTCCCAATGCTTGACAGTTGATCTAAAAATCATCCCCACGGAAGCTGAGGCCTTGACTGAGCTTGGGTGAGGCTGACCCCAAAATGACACTGACACTGATCCTTTAGAGGGAGCGACCTCGATCCAAGTCTATTTTGTGCGAACTGAGGAAGCTGGTAGACCTCGTTTTGCTATAGGTGATGTTTAATAGGTCAATCCCCAAACTTGAGATTTTTTCTTTTTTTCCGGGCTTCCGACACGCAGCTAAATCCGATCTGGCAGCCACGGTAAACCGGGCACCCGTTCCCACGCTCTCATCTCGACTTCGAAGTAAGGCGGAGCGGAAGGAAAAAAAGGCTGCGCAGGCCGCTTCGCGGGTTGGTTTGGGATGTTTGGGGACGGAACAAGTCGGTGGTCTTTTTGGGGGATGAGGAGGTGAAGGGGGGTGTGATAGGGGGTGAAGTTACTAGACCTTCGTACCCGACGAAGGACGCTTTCGCACCGAAGTGAACCAAAAGAGGTGTGGAGTCCGTAGGAAGAACAACATCGTGTGCCCCTGTTGAACCGAAGGTGCCTTTTAAAGACTCCTAAAGCCCACAGAGGGATCCACACCGAAACGAAGCTCCCCCATAATATGCCAGTCCCCATGGAGTTTCTGGGATATGAACGTGTTTTGCTCCTGTGGGAGATCTGTCTCGATGCTGCAAAGAAACTGCAAAGATTTGCGAAGGTAAGTTATATATAAAATACTTCTGTAGACTCTGTAGACACCTTGAACCAGGTTTGACTTGATGCTGTTCGTTCATGAGCCCATTTTCTGAAACGGTCCCACCATTGGACAAGCCAACATCGGGAAAACGAAAGCAAACAGACCTTCGCGAGATGAGAACCCCTGATACTTCTAGGTCTCGGGAGATTTGGTATCGGTTCTTTTCTTCTTTCTTTCGTTTTCCTTTTGGAGAATCGTCGCCGAACTTTTCCATTCCTTCACCATCCTTCACCTCTTTTGTCCATTCCTTCCACCCCTGGGACTGGCATCTCCGCCCTAAAATCAAAGATCATGACAAGTGTCGAGCGGGATACCGGGGCTGACAGGGTTTCATGAACTCTGCTGATCGAATTTTTGGGTGAAGATCCATGAAGATCCAGGTCCTGACTCTTGCTGCATCGCGTTCGGAACTGGAACCCCCACATCGATGTATTGCATCGCACGGGCGAATCTGGAAGTGAATCTGGAACTGGAAGCCACCCAGCCCCCCGAAAAAGTTCATGGACGTGTTGCCTGGATTTTGAACTGGAACTCCCCCCTCCACCAGAAAAATATGTACGTCATTGACCTATTCAAGCGTAATGACTGGAATCGGAACTGGAACTGGAAGATGGAACTGGACCCCCCTCCTCCCCCCAGAAAACGGGTAAGCTGAATGGAACTGGAATTGTTCCAACCATCCGGGGCACGACTTTTCAGCCTTGGGCATCAAGCCCACGCGTTCCATGCAGTTTCTCCAAGCACGAAGAAGCCTGCCTGGCCTCTAGTGACTCTAGTGGTTTCTGATCTCCTAGGGCTTCCGTCCACACTTTCAGCCTCCAAGAGCGGCGAAGCGAACAACGCTGCCAGGCCGAAGCCAAGAGCCGGGAAGCACACCGCGAAGCGCCCCGGGAGCAGCGCTGGGAGCACCGCGAAGCGCCCCGGGAGCAGCGCTGGGAGCACCGCGAAGTGCCCCGGGAGCAGCGCTGGGAGCACCGCGAAGCGCCCCGGGAGCAGCGCTGGGAGCACCGCGAAGTGCCCCGGGAGCAGCGCTGGGAGCAGCGGGAGCAGCGGGAAGCGCCAAAAGCGGAGGCGAAGGAGGTGAAAGAGAAGGAGCGGCGGCCCAAGAAGAAGGAGGCGCGCCGTGTTTTCAGGGAGTGGATGGAGTGTAGAGAAAGATGATCATGGTAATGGAACACAATCCGGCCTTAACTTAAAGATGATGCGGAATAATTAATACGCATCAAGATTAGGGGGACGGTGAACCAGAACTATATTGTGAGTTCACTCTCCAATGGACGGGGGGGATGTGTTTTCTTATCTCTAATGGATGTTGGGATTATAAAAGATGCTTGTTTGGGATGCCGCGGAGATTCTTGCCATGGGATACATGAATTTTGGGGGGAACAGAATTGGTGGGACCTGTGACGAATACTGCAGCAGATGGCAGAGAGCGCGAGCAACTAGGGCTTTTGCATGCTCCCCCAGTTCATACCCGTTTCTTCTTGACCCCTCTCCACTTAGTCATTGTCAAGTTTCTTGCTTGGAAGGCGCAACATGTTGTCAACCCAAGCGGTGGATTTCATAGCAGGGGCAGCACTTTGTGAACCTCGAGATGCTGACTTCATGCTAGATGGCATAAGAATACACTGGTAACTATAATATAGCTGAAAGAGCATGAGCAAACATCAAACCACAGATCTCCAACACTCTTTCTTCTCCTTCCCTCCGGAAACCGCAGGCCCCGCCACCGTCTGCACCGGCGGAACCTACAGCGCCGTCCGAACCTGCAGCGAAGTCCGAACCTACAGCGCCTCCCGTGACGTTAATTCAGCCTCCCACGCCGCCGTTGGTCACGCCCGTGGTGTCGGCGCCGCCCACGCCGCCGCCGGCGCCGCAGCACATGCCGCAGCACAGGGCGATGGAGGCGAGGGCGGAAGGGTGTCGGAGCGGCAAGGCGGAGGAATTGAGGTCCAGGTGTTTGGAGAAGAACTGTTCAACGGTCACTGAGTGTAGTATGGCACATTCAGGGGTGGTTTCAAGGGTCAATGTAGGTGACATTCATGGAGTGTTTGGGCTTGATCGTTGCCGGGGGCATAAACGGCGGACCAAACTTTTGAAGCCAGTCACAAGTCCCACCTGCATCCATTGAACGCGATGCTTCCCGGAGTACATTCGGGGAAGGGAAGTACACTCATCCTAAGCAAATCCCATGTCAGGAGCAGGGCACTTTTCAGCATTCCTCACAGTCTTTTTGATGTGATCCACCTTCACGTGGTCTTCTTGTAGGGACACCCTTGTTTCGGTACCCTCTGAGTTGAAGGCGTGCCGAGCCAGGGCAGTCAGGGTGAGGAAAGGAGAAGGTGTTGAGGTCCTGATGCTGAACAAGGTAAAACCTTAACAGAAATAACAAGTGTTGATGTACCCAGACGCGAGCGACCTGTTCGGCCCCGAACCTATGGAGGGGTCGGACCCGAATCCGGAGGAGTCTGGGGTCGAAGCATTCGGTTTTGAGGGACCGGTCGGGCGTCGTTCACGGAGCGTCTGGGTACCAGGTAATTCCATGTAATTCCATGTCGAGGTGCCGGTCACGAGTTCGGAGGAGACGGGTTCCCCTCGCATCGTCACATCCACTCGACGAAAAGAAAACAAAACCACCCAGTACTCCATATGTGACTCCTGGTTGTCGTCTCTTGAAGTCTCTTTGAAATGTGCTAAATACCAGGGCCCCCTAATTAAGGGGTGTCCAATAAAAACTCCTGAAAGAGCTTAAGGCATGTCCATTAACCACCCCTGGCTCCGGGGGCCTTGGTATAAACATACCTTCCGTCAAGCCTTTGACCTTCCGGTGCTGCCACATCAAGCGGAGATCTCGCCGTGCCTCCTTGCAGCTGAGTGACTTGACACCAGCACGGGCGACTAAACCCAAGCGCTGGCATGATCAAGATTCAGAATTCCTCCTCGTGAATATGACCAAGTGGCATAAATCCAAAGTATAACTCACGGTTGCATGAAGCACTAATCATCCAATAACCAATAACTACCCCAAACATCATGAACACACATCTCTTCCAGGGCCCCCTGTTTGGGGTGGTTAATGGATACCCCTTAACCTCCAAAGAGCTATAATTAGACACCCCTGGCCCGGGGGCGCTGGTTGAGCTTTTCTGCTTACCTTCATCCTCCCTTCGCCCTTCCGCCATCTCGACACCCGCCCTTCCCGACTCTGGGCTCGGTCCCGGGGAGGCTGCGAAGAAGGGCAAAGCTTGGGCCGACATCCCGCCCGAGGCATCCCGGGAGCTCGGTTGGGAGCGGCTGTGAATGGCCAAGAGGTGTCGGGTCCGAAAAGACGGGTGTGAGGTGTCGAGTCCTTTCAGCAGTCACATGTCGGGGTGGTGTTTAGTCCCTAAGTGAGTGGATAATGGGTACCCCTAACCTCCATGGATCGCACCCCGTCTTGTGACTCCTGGTTTCAGCGCCTTGTCACGAAAGCTAGCATGCTAGCTGAGTTCTTCTTTGCTTTAGCAATGTTGTGGTGGGAGGGGCTGCGTGCCTTAAAGATTGATATATCAAGCTAACCCCCCCCCCCCGCGGTTCAACTCCCAGCTGCGCCGTGTAGGGGGTTGGTTGAACGTGGTTGGTTGGGTGTAAACGGTGGCTTGGTGTAAAGGGTGCTGCTGCTGCTGCCGCTCTGCTGCTTGCTGCTGCTGTTTGCTGCTGCCGCTGGTTGCCGCTTTTGTAGCTGCTGCTTTGCTACTTGTTGCGGCTGACGACGCCGCTGCTACTGCTGCTTGCTGCTTGCTGCTGCTGCTTGCTGCTTGCTGCCGGTGGTGCTTGCTGCCGGTGGTGCTGCTGCTGCTGCGGCTTGATGCTGCGCTGCTGCTGCGTGGTGCTGCTGGCTGGCTGCTGGTTGGTGGTTGCTGCTGGCTGCTGGCTGCAGGCGGCTGCTGCTGCTGCTGGCTGCTGCTTGCTGCATAGGACTTGTACTTCACCGTTACAAGTTGTTTACCCCTATTTCTAACCTAATGCATGCATAAGCGGATGGTAAATTTACCCCCCAGGCTTGCTATAACCATACACCGGCTATTTCCTCAAGACACTCTATTCTTGATACCTTTTACCAGTGCTTATCCTACACTACGGACGCCCTAGTGTATGCACAGTCCTTGTGATGCTTACCCCTCGTTCCGGCTCAAGGCATGCATAAGCGGGGGGTAAATTTACCCCCCAGATTTGCCATAACCATAAGCCGGCTATTTCCTCAAGACACTCTACTCCTTATACCTTTTACCAGTGCTTATCCTACACCACGGACGCCCTAGTGTATGCACAGTCCTTGTGATGCCAGAAATGCCTACCCCTCTTTCCAGCACAAGGCATACATAAGCGGGGGGTAAATTTACCCCCCAGATTTGCAATAACCATACACCGGCTATTTCCTCAAGACACTCTATTCCATATACCTTTTACCCGTGCTTCTCCTACACTACGGACGCCCTAGTGTATGTACAGTCCGTATGATGTCAGAAATGCTTACCCCTCTTTCCGACTCAAGGCATACAAAAGCGGAGGGTAAATTTACCCCCCAGATTTGCCGATCACGCATCTTCGTGCCTGCCAACGAGTGCACCCGGGTTGTTCCAATGTACCCTTCCCAGTCAGCGATGTCACATTTACATTCTTTAGCGCAAAGTATGTACATAGCAACCTTCCTCCCAAAACATGTAATCCCTACATGCTTTGCCGACTATGTAACTAGTACATCCGGTGCGATTCGGCTAGCTTTCGACCTCTCCCCCTGGCCTCAAGTTTTGTTTTCCCGTGTCTTCCCGGGGCCATCGATCCTTCAATCTGAACAAGCGCGGGCCCGCGCCATCCTCCAAAGCCAAGCGGTGTACTTATTAGGACATCTACTAGTGACATTGGGGTCTTGAACGGTGTAAATGCACATATATGATTATTCATGATTATCATTATATGATTACAGTATATGATATGTATATACGACCTTGGACCCGAACTAACATGTTGGTGAAGGTTCCAACGCCCTTAGTTGTGAGGGTCAATACCCTATCCCTGGGCTTCCAACAACCATTAATTTAATAGGCTTTACCGAATCAACTAAGGATTTTTCATTTCAAAAACAAGGTCAACCATTTTTACAATGGTCTTGGAAGTCTAGGGCTATCTATCTGGAAACCTTTGGGCGTTTTGTTCTGGTGCTTTGGCTGGTTTGCTGGATATCCGGATGCTCCCTGCACCGCAGGATGCTATCCACGTGCATGTGAAATGTTCGTCAGAGTGTACCTTGAAGACATGCATCTTGAGCTGATGGCATGCACTGGCTTCGAACATCTAGAAACCAAATAGCCGCATCACCTGTCTGGATACCCACAACCCCCACGCCGCGAAACCCCACGTCTGATGGGCTGCGTTGGGCGTTGGGTTTCTTTGGCATGGACTCGTGTGTGCGATGTTTGGGCACGTGTTCAGCAACCTCAAAGTGACACCATGTGCTCGATGGCGAACGCAGACTCTAGACTCGTCCGGGGGGTTCTAGGATGTTCCATCGTCCGAAACGGAGATCTTGGCCACCGAAGCGGCAGATCCCAGTCGACTTGTCGCAGCAATTCCATGCTGACAATTGGGATCATTGGGAAGCAATGAGTGGATGTGACTGTTGGGCACTGGGCCAGGAAAAAATAGCACCCCACTTCCAGGACTGGACCTCAAAAGGAACTTGGGGACCCATCAACATAGGTCCTCAAAAGGTGGAACTTTTCATTGGACTTCCTCCCCAGAGTCCAAGTACCTGCTGAGAAGGTACTTGGATCCGGGTCCGGGTGACCAGCTACTTCCACTCCAGGGCACACCTCCCAGCTCTCCTGGCTTGGGCCTCGTCCTCACCGCACGGGGGCTCGGTCCTTCGTGATTCTGCGGGCAGAGAGTGCGCAGCAGAGCAGAGCAGAGCCGTTCGAGGGGTGCCTACATTCACTGTCATGGATTTGAGATCCAGTCGTAGGGGATCCAGTCCTACATAACAGTGTCTCAATAACAGGATACTTTCACAAACCCCTATAGGGATCCGTTTTCGTACTTTGTCAGGTACAGTGATGTGTTCGACACTGAACGTTATGGTGCCAGGGTCGGGTCCAGTCGTATCGAACCGGGTCGGTTCGGTACGAAAACGGATCCCAAACAGGAGGGTGACGTGGATGTTCCTGAGTGACTCCCAGAAGCTGAGGAAGAGTTACTCTTCTTTTTTATGCTTGCTTGACAGCCAAATTCCAAGTCCGTGTAACCCTGGAGAACACCGCCCGGCTTGGTCAGAATCATCATGAGGACCAACCTTCCCAGTCGGTGGATAACCCTTCAAGCTTTCGGGATTGGTTCCCTGGAAAGAACCCAGTTGAAACTGTATCAAACTGTATCCAGGAAACCCGGGTTCCTGTATCCCGCTTTTTTTGGTTTTTGTTTTTGTTCCAGAGAAACTGAGGGAGTGGACGTTCCGGAAAACTCTTATAGGCACGCTGGGCGATCTCAGACTGGCAGACGTTCCGGAAAACCTACCCCATGCCACGGAACCTGAACCCCGGGAGCCCGGCTTCCGATACGAAGGCCGAGGTGCCAGTGGACATGATGGCACATGTTCTTAAAGAGCCTTCATCTATACCGATGGCTGGAGGGTTGGGTGGATGTTGGGCCCGGTTTCACAGGTGACCTATTGGTGACCTGTTGGCCGTCGGTGCTGGTATACATAGAAGTTGGACTACCCCACACTACTTGGGGATTTCCAGACAGGATGGTCCTGGAGTCGGAGCTTCTGTCATTTGGACACCTGCCTGGTGTCCGGGATGGGTCCAAACCGCTCCAAACCCTGGTAGGTTGACCTGGTAGGTCAACCAAGGTCTGGTAGCTTGACCCACCACTTGGAAAGGTTCATGACTCATGACATCACCACTCGCCCCGGCACCGGCCGAGAGACACCCCATTCGGCCGCACTGAGGATATCCGTTCGCCGGAGCGAGCCATCGAAGAGGACCTGGTGTTGGGAAGCTCAGAAGAACTGGGAAGAGTCCGGACGATCCTTGGGCTGGACCAGCAAAAAGCCATCACCAGATGAGAAGTGCCTCTCATCACCAGGCATTAGATTCTTCGATTTCAATAGTCTCGAATTATACAAGAATCTCCGCTGGATATTTGGTTGTGTTTTGGATTGGATCTTGAGAGTGAAACCTATCTGGAGTGGGGTTGACCCAATACCTGAGCGCTACAAGTCGAAACAAAAGCCAAAAATTCTATCCAAACCAACCTCGTGAGGCCATTCCCGAGCCTGATGGGATGATCACGGGTGAAGCACCGTGAAGCAACTCAAACTCTCCACCAGGAGTCACATGTCGGGGTGGTTTTTAGTCCCATCCAGTGAGTGGATAATGGGCACCCCTAACCTCCATTAAGGATATATATATTTTTTTTTTCGCGACACTTCGATTCTTCGTGTGGGTCAGCACGCACTCTGAACGAAATCAGGGAGGGGCTCGGCGTGGTTTCACGCTCGGCCGCGTGGTGTGACACTCTCAAGGACCCCATTTTCCGACTGTGTTTCTTTCCAGCAGAGGTTGAAGAACCCTAGTTCGACTATCCTATAGGTACTGCTGCAGGGTCCTATAAGGTCACTGAACCTCTGTAGGTTTCTCCACAAGTTTCAGGGTCATCTTCTGTCCCCAGAAATCTAGTCGTACCTTCGAAGGTGAGGAAGGAGACACGAGACTAGGCTCATAGGTGCCAGCCAGGAGAAGGTCCAGTCGTACCAAACCTGAGAAGGAGAAGGTATGACTGGATCCCTACCAAATCTTCAAAAGGAGCTTTCAAGCGATGTGGGGAAGTTGGGGCAGAAGCTCTCAATGCTTCACCAGCTGTGACCGGCGGTGGCTGCGTACCCGCCAGCCTCTGCCAGGGAAGACTGCCCGGTTGGGACCCAGTTGTGACTCCTCCCTAAGGATCCAAATCCAAAAAAACCAAGGGTTTTGAGCGGCCCCACCCCCCTGCGAACTGGAGTGGGTTTTTGCATGACTGTCGCATAAAGAGCGCATGAGGCCAGAGGAGAGCATCGTGGACGAGGACTGGGAGAGGGTGTTTCAATCATTGGCACGAAGTGAAGATCCTAAGTCTTCAAATTGGCATCAAAAGAATGGTTTGACCTGCATAGGATATAGTGGTTCTAGTCGCAAAATCCTTCGATTTCAGACCATTAATTCTATACCAGCACCCTCCAACAGGTCTCCTTTGGTAGCTTTTGGAGACTTAAAAGTGTCAGGTGGTGACCTGTTGGAAGGTCCTGGTATGCCTCTATATGCTGGGCCCGGAATCCAGTGGAAGATCTTTCACCATCGCCTTCCGCACCTTCGCCTCAACCGCATCACCGAACCTCGCCGGTTCGACCCGATGCACCGACCGTCGAGGGGTGAAGTCGCGACTTTCACGCCCATGCCATGCCACGAAACCATCCGGGATCGTCCATGTTTCCCGATCGAGAACAGTTGGGGTGGAACTTGAATTGATCAAAGTGAGACGACTGATGAGTGACGAATATCGCAACTTGATTCGAAAAACCTCTTTCGGACTGCATGACGTCCTTCCAGAATCACATGTGCTTCAACGCGACCGGCGCGCGGGTTTCGCGGGTTTCAACACGCGACCGACCCGCCGCGTGAAACCCGCGTGAAACCGCGTTGCAAGACGTCCCCGTCGCCAGGACGCGGGCTTCGAGGTGCTCACTTCCAAGAAGCGCCCGAAGGTGAAACCCGAGGCCCGGATGCAAGCGGGGCCGACGGGTCTGGCGACTGAAGCCGATTTCGGCGACTGAGAAGAGGACTGGGGTCTCAAATCCCTACATTTTGAGGGACCAAGGGCTGTTTGGAGCGTCTTGGAAGAAGAAGGAGGAGGAAGAAGAAGAAGAAGAAGTGGTGTTTCTTTGTGAAGAAGACTTGTTTCTGCTTGGTGCCTGACAGCTTTTGAGCCGGCCGCGATTTTGTTTTCTCTTGGTGTTTTGTGTGGATGAAACAAAGAAGTCCCTTGTTCTAGAATGAGGTTGGCTGGGCAAAGAAGCACCACGGTGTTTGTGAGAGAAGAACGTTTGCGTGATTGTTTACTTTGGCATTGCGAAAGTCCGGGCAGACAAGACTTCCCACTCACCACCCTTGAGCTCTTGGGGGCAGACTCCCACCTGCCTTTATTCTTGGTCGTTCCCGCCCTTCCGAGCTGGTGGTAGGCTCTTCAATCGGAAGGGCGGGAACAGCTCGGAAAGACCGTCAAACAGCCCTTTTGGTAGGGGTTCCAACCACCATGAGAATTCAACCATGGTTTTTACCAACATGTTTCTTCCAAGGGGGTTACTTCCAAGCAGGAATCTCCATATACCCCCCAGGTCCATGTGTATCCTATCTGGACAAACCAACATGAACCACCAGACGTCCAGACCATGCAGGTCGCCTTAGGCCCAGGCGGGCGGAGCAAGCAGCGGCGGTTGGGTGGAAACCGGGTTCGGTGGCTGAGGTTGATGTAATTTGAGCAAGATCCATTTTGAGGTCAACTTATTGTGTTTTTTAGTTGTCAAACTATTTGTTGATGTTTATTTGATGTTTAGTTTTGATCCTCATTCTATTTTTTCGTTTTGATCAACCGTGTTTCATCGCTTTTTGAGATGTTTGAAGTCCAGTTTTTCTCCGCTCATGCGTGGATTTCTCCGACCGCTCATTGACTATCACAAGCATGCTGCATGCTGGACCAGCAGGACGGTGTTTCGGCCAGTCGTCCGTTCGGACGGGGCGTCTGACGAGAGGCCGGCCCTTGCGAAGGGCCGGGTTCTGGGTTCGGTTTTCCCGGTGATGTGTATTTTCCCTAGGGGTCTTGTTCAACCTCGTGAGAAGGTGGTTGGGGTGGGTTTGGAGGTCTAACCACCGAACCTGAGGATATGGTTGGAGCCCTAGGGTTTCCTCCTCCTCCTCCTCCTCCTTTGGGTGAATCCTTTTCTGCCTAGTTCTTCAAAGTGACCGAGCTTGAGATCTGAGATTGAGGCCACTGGAGGCCTCAATCAGGGGTCACTGGCAACCCTCAAAAGGTCATGAAGTGAAAAAACTGGTGGGGACGATGTTTATTATTTACTTCCTGGACAGCAAATCCAAGGCTTGAAATCCAAGGCTTTGTTCCAGACACGACCCATGGGACTGGCACATTTACCTACGTGACATTGACCTCGTTTCAACCACCCACATGTAGTGTGGAGTGTTTGGGCATTTTCTGGTTTTTCTACCCAACAGCAGGGATGAGGAACCCATCGGACTGTGGTTTGGTGTGTTCTTCAGCTTGTTTCAACATGGTCTCCCATGGCGCGATCAGTGAAACATGGGGCTACCATCTTTCAACAAAGAGTCAGACCATCCCTATACCCTGGGAGTCAAAGACTATAAAAAGAATGGTCTTTAGGGGACCTGAGTTCAGGAACTTCCTTTACTTCAGCCGGTCAAAATATAGTCTTTGGGCTTCTAGGGTATAGCGTCCAGGAGATTCAAGGAAAACACTTAGTCCCAGGAGTGACATGGAGTTGGCTGGGTGCTGATGTGATGGGGGCGTCCCTAACACCATCCTCCAAGGTTTGGGGTACCCAACTCCATGGAGTTCCTGTACTTGTCTGGACCCTTGCTCTGCTTCTTTCTTTGGTATTCTTCTATCCCAAACGTGGCGCTCCAAGCAAGCGGCTGGGACGACCCCAGCCGCGGTCGCTGGTGCGCTCTCTCGTTTTCCAGGTGATCGTAGCAAAGCGCCCGCCGCGGAGAAGGCGGGGCAGAGGGGACCGGCAGGAGAAAGAGGAGGAGTGCCAGACAGGTCGCGTTTGGGACATGTGAATGACAGGTGCGGTGTTTGTTCCCTCTTTCGTCGAAGGAGAGGGTCAAGTGGTGAAGTTCTGTCCAGGACTTATCTACCTTTAGGACAAGCAGGAGGGCGCGATAGGATCGCAGGGGTTAATCGGAGATGGTGTTCTGAACAGTTCGTGACCGAGAGACCCTGTTCGAGATTTCGTGAGAAGCCTGCAAGTCAGATACTCCAGTTCGAGGGTCACGAACGGCTCAGGGTCCTGAGTCCTTGGGTCAATGCTGTTTTTGGGATGGTCTTGGGCATCAGAAAGGTGTGGCATCAGAAAGGGACGGTCCGTGAATCCTTCAAACCCGACCTCGGGGCCCGCTCCCGGGCGTCGGACGGTTGGACCTGTATCACAGGGAGTTTGGAGCCTCTCAAAAACCATTGTATAGTATGAATGAATGGTGGCGCATTGGTACCTACAAATTGATCCCTGAAACCACACCCAACGCAGGTAAGTATGCCACATGGATTCTTAAGGCACACCGAAACCCGAACATGTATGCAGTCAGCGACGTCAAAAAATGCGCATGGAGGCACTCTTTTACTGGTTGACTAGCATCTTTCCAGGTCCAGGTGGCAAAGCAGTCCCCCAAACCTACTCATTGGCCAGCCAGCTCCGCCGTTCCAGGTGCTGTGAACTGTTTCTTCAGATCCAGAAGTCCCCACACAGAGAGCGGTGTTCATTGGATCTGATTTCCACCTTCCGAGTTGGGACCACCAAAGAACAACGCGGAACACCGGTTTGGTCGCGAGTTAGGTGGTTTGGTTGTCTCATGGGCCAGTTCAGCATCCGACTCCATGGAACCACTGGCACACTTGAGAAGGTTGCTCCGCGGAGCGCGATTTCAAGCTTTTCGCGGGGAGCATTAGCCCTTTAGGTGAATACTTAGCCCTTGACTTGATTCAACGAAAAGAAGTGCTGAGCCGCTCACTTGAATGTTTCAACAAGATGCATGAATACTTAGCCCTTGACTTGATTCAACGAAAAGAAGTGCAACAAGATGCATTAGCTCTTTAGTGTATATTAAAAAAATTGCAGGTACACAGATTGGCGTCCCAATCTGTTTCACGGAATGTCCACAGCTGTCTTCGTTGGCAGCAGAACTGTGGATTCCCTGCTGCCCCCTGCGGAGTGTGCTGTACAAAACTTCCGGTTCGCGAGCACAAGTAGTAGAAGTAGCTAGACTAGTTCCCTTCGAAACAGGGGTTGACACACACACACACACACAGGGGGACTGAGACCAGGCGTTCCGACCCCTTGGCAGAATTGATATAGACCAGTCTACCCAGGGGTTGAAATACACTCATAAACAGCAAGACACTGCAACCCCCCTCTTCTGGATGAGTGTCCGCCCAACAAAACGGTGCTTTGGATTTGCTGCTTCTTTCAGTGTCCTCTCTGCAGATTTTTGGAGGGCACCGCAACAGAAGGACCGCTATAGAACTTGGGACTTCCCCAGAGTCGAATGATTATCGAAGTCTTGTGAGCCAACAAACACGGCTTGGTGAGCCCTCAAAACGTAAAAATTAGAACCTACACCCCTCCATATGGCAGTGTATTTCAATAGGGGGACTCCAGGGGCACCTTCAACCAATGGGTAGACTCATCAATTTCCTGGTCGGAACTCCTGGGAGTCTCCCTATTTGAGCTGGAGCCTCAGTTCGTACCTCAATGGGTACAGTTGTACCATCAGTCGACCCTGTTTTCCAAATACACATCATGCGGCAGACCATGGGAGCACTAGTACCTTGGCGTACCTTGGGTCGGGTTGCGGACCCGACCCGACCCAGAGAGGACCGAAGGCTCCGCGTTTGGGGCCTCCACTTCGGGCCCTGCAGACGGCCGTGAGGGAAGAGTCGCCCGAAGGCGCGTAGGTTCACGGCTCGAGTGAGGTGATGGGTGGATCTGGCCCGGTCGTGGAGACCGATCTACCAGGCGAGGAGGGAACAAACGTCTGGCAATGGACCATTAAAACGAGCACTTGGGGATGTGTGGGCATCCAAAACTAAAAATAGCATCCTCCAACAGGTTTCTTCCAGTTCTTGGGCCCTATATATCGGCGTATACCAGGACCTTGGATCAGATTCGGTGATGTTTGGACACCTGAACCTCTAAGAGAGTTGAGGCGATTGACAGACACCTCCCACACCCGGTTTTTCCCGGTCCTGGTAGGCCGGTCTCGGGTCCACCTAGAGGCTGGTCCAGCGCCTGTGGGTCCGACGCTCCGGTCCGCCCCGTTCGGAGACCGGGGTCGAGCGGATGGTCGGAGACCGTGGTCGTTTCTTGTTCTCGGTGATGTGGAGTGCACAGTTGAAGCCTTTTTTGGGGGGGATCAGAGGTGTGGTATGGTGTGGTCGTTGTGGAACACAGTAGATATATGTCCCAGGAACAGGAAGGGTCAAGGATTACGATGTTTGCTTCTTTTTTTTTTCAGAAATGGTCTGCAGCCTACGCATCATCATCCACTACTGCTTGTAATATACCCTAATCAGAGGTGCGTGAACATTTTGCTAAATGTTTCAGAAGAAAGCACCCAAGATTTGCCATGGAACAAGTAACTTGGAGGACACCCTGCCCAAGTGATTATTTCTGAAGGATTCCAGTGCTTTGAGTAGTTCACTCCTGAACATCATGAGATTTGTCTGAATCCGTAAACAGAGTGCTGGCTGAAACTCGCTTGGGCATCTTGCGCCCTTCACAATCGCCCGTTCCCCTTGTAACACGGCTTGCATGGAGTCTGAACATCATGAACAGAAACCCTCACTGAAACCATGAGGTAGGTGGAGTCCCCCAAAAATGCGGCCCCAGTTCCGGCTTTGAACGAGTACTACTTTGCCCTGGGGCTCCTGGCCTACCTCCTTTTCGAAGATGGTTATGGTGGGTGCCAGGGGGACCTAACCAACTACCGGTCACCTGAGGGTATGGGCCAGGTATAGGATGGTATAGGACCATGAGGTAGGTCGCTCGGAGCCCTGCAGACCTCGGACCTCGGTTGAGGACCGAAGAGTCCGCAAAAACCCATGGCCAATGGGAGTCCGAAGGAGGAGACCGACCGGTGATGCTGACGGTGCGTGAAAACCCCTGGCAGATGGGTGACGGATCTATCATGGATCTCTCCTATACCAGGACCCTCCGACAGGTCACCAATTGAGACCTGTTAGGGTCCTTCGAAAACCCTCAACTAACAGCCTGGCCAGGAGGGTGCTGGTAGTGTGTTGCGAACTGTTGAAACTTGGTGGCCGAAACTTGGTATCCCTAGGGCTCCAGCCGGACCTTCTTAGAAGGTGGGACTGGGGTGGGTGCCAGGAGGGTCCAGTCATACCTTCTAAGGAGGTACCTGGAGAGGTACAACTGCCCTAGGGTAGTTTGATCCCCAAGGATCTGGGTTTCGCACGCGCACGGTGGAGTCCAGGTCACCAGACCCCCCTGCGTCTCCGGGTCGAGCCCGATCTCGGAGTCTTAGGGTAGGAACGAGACCAGACAGAGAATGAGGGCATCAGGAGTGCCGAGTTCCTTTTGGAGTATGCGATCGAACGGACGCTACGAACGGAGGCTACGAAGGGCATCGCGGGCTCGAACGGAACAAGAAGACGCTACGAACACGGAGCTTTTTCGCTTGGATCCATCAAGGACGTCATGTGGGCATGTATTGTCTACCCTATAGGCTTCCAACAACCATTAATTTAATAGGCTGTACCGAATCAACTAAGGATTTTTAATTTCAAAAACAAGGTCAACCATTTTTATAATGGTCTTGGAAGTCTAGGGTCTAGGAAGACCTCCCAGGGAGGATGACTCCCTGGAGAAGTTCATCCATGAAGCACGTGAACAGAACCCAAAACGTGAGTTTCAAATGGCTGGACCAGTCTACCGGACCTGCCTCAGGTGGTCTCCCTATTAAAAAGGTCCGTAACACCTGGTTGTTAAGTATTGGTTTTGTATGACCATCTCCAGTCAAATGAGGTCTTTGACTTGTAGGGCTCAGTGGTTCTTTCAGGACATTTCTCTTTGGGTGGCTGGTGCTCCATCCATTTCTCTTTCGGCCAGTTGCTGCTGCCCTTCATCCGGAAGACCAAGACCGTGGTGAAAACGACATCCGTCTTGGGTGCATCAACCGTCTCAACTTCACACAAGGTCAAGGGCCAAGGGAAGGTATCAGTCTTCATGCTGTTGGAGGTACCTACCAAGACCTTCCCAGTGACCTAACTTGAGATCCCAGTGGCTGAGGTCACTTAGGTCTTGATTTCAGGTTACTTACCAATCCTGAAGAGGTCACTGGGAAGGTCCTGGTAGGGGCTGTCCCATTCTGATTGAACGTCGGAAACCCTTGATCATGGCCAAGACTGATCTTGCTAAGCATCATCATACTCATCCTTTTCTTCGACGAACTGATACCGTGGTCTCTTTTTCTCCCCCCCAAACCACCGGAGTGCAGGCTGAGTGACTGAAACATGGCTGAGTGGCTGAACATGAGAGCTCCAAAGATCTCCAAAGGCATCAACGATCTTCCTTCAACTTCAGACTCCAAAGAGACCGACCCGGCACCACGCTTCGTCGTCCACTGCCCTCCCCAATCGCCCACCGCGCCAAACCTGGCCGCGGCGAGGGCCTCGCGCCTCGCGCCTCGCGGCCTCGCGGCCAACCGCCCTCGCGGCGCATGCCAGGAGCCCAAAGCGCCGGCCTCGATGCTCACGTCCGACAGCTCGGTTCAGTCGATTTGGAAGACACCCCAGGCCCCAGCCGCTGAAGCCCAGCCAAGCGCTGGACGAGCTCGGCCCTCCCACGAAATCGCCACGTCGTTTGGGTCGGGTGGGAAGGGCAAACCATGGCAAACCTGGACCTTTTTCAAGAGTGGAACGTGGCTGAGGATGGCTGAGGCCAGTAGAACTGAGTCACCTCCTTTAAACGAGCTTTTCGGGTGATTTTTTCTGGATATAACTCCTCTTCTGGGGAAGATATCTTACTGTATTTCTTTTTAGCAAATCCGAGTTATAGTTGAACGGAAGATCACCAAGCGCCTAAGTCTTTGGTTGCAACCACAAACTGCTATGCAACTATGGCAACTAGAGATGTTGGATCGTTGTGATGGGGGCCCATGAAGTTTTGGTACTGTTGGAGGTGGCGTCGAAAAGGCCAGATATATAGATTGTTTTCTGTGCTGTGATGAGTTCTCCGTGGTTGGTCCGTTTGTCGATGAACGGTGGATTCAGGCCACGAATCAACATCCGAAAGTTGAAAGGCAAACTGTAAGCTTACATTGGATGTTTACTGTAATAGGTGTCTTATTGCTTTAAAGTATTCTTGTCGACCCAGGTGGCGCCACCTCCACCCTGGTGGAACATGGTGGAACCATTGGTGCTTTGGCCCCTGGAACATCCACTGAGTCGGCTGAAATGGTCCATAACTCCCTCTGGAAAGCACCCGAAACCCTGGCTACCGGTCTCCGAGTGTCTGGTGGCTGAAAGGTGGCTGATGGCTGAACACAGACCAAGTGTCTAGAGTGGCGATCTGTAGTGTCTAGAGTGGCGATCTTTGAGAAGTGTTTGTTTTTGAAGCAAAGACCACCCTTTGCAAGACGACCGAGTGGATCTCCATACAGTCAGTCCCTGTCTCAGGGGAAGAAGGTCCACTGTGTGCAGAGAGGTTTCTCCAAACATTTTAAGAACCAATCACGCGCCAAGGTTAGGGGCTGCTTGGTGGCATCAGCAGCAACCACAAAAAGCCATGGCTTCACGTGAGTTGATGTGTGTGTGTGTGTGTTTTATGGTGCACCATCCACCTCTCCCCCATCATATAGCAGCTATTTTCACATGTGTTTCTCCACTGAGGCCGTTGGAGAAGGATATCATGAGACTTGAGAAGAAGCAGCGCGAGGCAATTCTTCTTGGCATGGGAGTGGTGTGCGGCCACACGCTACATGTGAGCAACTGCCCAAACGTTCAATGACTAGCGATGCCAGGAGCCCCGTTCGTAGCGTCCGAACGCTCCTAGTAGTAAGGCCCGGAGTCCCGATCGTAGCTTCTTGTTACTAGTAGTTTAGTCAAGAGCGGTCGTGAATCTCAAGAATTGGGCTAAAGCCTGCAAAAGCGATAGTTCCCCCCGATAACAGGCGATAACCCTATTTCCGCAGTGGCTATGTTGACATTGGGCTAAAGCCTGCAAAAGCCACAGGCCCCCCTCAAAAGCGATAACCTTGCTGAATCATGTCCGTGGCTTGACAGTACGTTTTGGCAGACGCTCACATGGGAGGATATCAGGATTTGTTCATGATATTTGATGAACACCCTCAGCTCGAAGTGTGCATATGCCACCACGATAGGATGAACAAAACAATGCCAGAAGAAGATCATTTTCCGCTAGTGGGCAAGCGTCCACGAAGATGTCCCGCGCAAGCAATTGGTTCATGATTTCATGCATTGTCCAACTGGGAGTATGCCTGGGCAAGCTGCCCTTTTCACGCAAGAACTGACCACCCGAACACCCCTCCCAACACCAAGCCCCCCACCAACTTGCCAATGTTCCAGCTTGCCAAAACCAAGCAGTTTGTGCCTCCACTCAACCTCATGACCTATACCAGGACCCTCCAACAGGTCACCACCTGCAGCTTTTTAGTCTGCAGCCTCCAGTGGAGACCTGTTGATCGTCGGGTGCTGGTAGTAGTGGTGTACGCGTCGACTTGCCAGGTCGAAAAGCTGAAGCAAAGGCAAGCGGATGGCGAGGCCTCTGCGCTCCTCGACCGCCGCCGACGGCGGCGTTTTCGGAGACCGTCGGAGACCACGCGTCTCCGACTGCTCGGCTCGGTGTCCAAGGATCCTTGGGGAGTGCGAGATGTTTACTTTCCCTAGGGCTCCAACCACCTCATGAAACAAGAAGTGAGGTGGGGTTAGGGAGTACTAACCACCTTCTGAGGAGATGGGCCAGGAGCCCTTGGGGTTTAACAACACTTCACCCTGTCGACCTGACGAAGACATCTGCAGCTGCTTTTCCTTCGGGGTCGCCGGTGGGTCCCAAAGATGGACAACCAGTTGCAGTGGTCGCGCGGAATTGTTCTTTTTGTTCCCTGTCGGTAAATATAGCCTATTCTGGTGATATCTTTTCCCGTCTGCTTGGACAAATCCAAGATGTAGGATCTGAATGGATCTAATGTAGTAGGTCTCCATTGGACACCCGTGACAGGAAACCCTGAAGTATACAAGAGGAAACCCTTTACGCGCGCGTGGCCAGGAGTTAGATCCCTTACAGCGGGAAAAGGTCACGAAGGAGCATGAGCTTTCGTTCGGAACCCCAGAACTCGCGCGCATGTCTAATGCCGCCCTGCCCAGTGAATCACAGAAAGCAGCAGCCACTAGACCTATCAGGACCTGACTTTACAGGTCACCACCGTCGCGACTTTGAAGTCTCCATTTCAGCCACCATCAGAGGAGGCCTGTAGAGCCGTCGGGTGCTGGCATAGATCTTCCAACGTACAAGACAGAAACATGGGAAACGCCATCTAACTTTTTGCACAGTTGGAAGATCCGGGTATGAACCATGGCTTCGATCGGTCCAGCCATCCGTCTGGTAGGTTTCCGCTGGTGACCGCACACTGCCCGTCTGTTCGACGAAAAGACACATGGGAACGCCCCGCAAGATCCTTAAAGCCAAGTTGGTTTGGTGTCATGAATGTAATCAAAGGGGGGGGGGCCAGGAATCCTAAAGGCTTTGGATCGGGTTTTCTTTTCCCGTTTAGGATCCGTTTTCGTTCCGAACCGACCCGGTCTCAGTGGAACGAAAACGGACCCGAGCCTGGCACCGTCTGGTCTCAGTGTCGAACACATCACCTGAGAAAGTACGAAAACGGATCCCTATACCAGCACCCGACTCTACAGGTCTCCTCTGATGGTGGCTGAATTGGAGACTTCAAAGTCGCGACGGTGGTGACCTGTAAAGTCAGGTCCTGGTAGGGGTTTGTGAATGTACTGTTATTGAGACACTGTTTATGTAGGACTGGATCCCCTACGACTGGATCTCAAATCCATGACAGTGAATGTAGGGATTTGAGACACTGTTATGTACCACCAGAGGTTGAAGAACCCTAGTTCGACTATCCCAGTTCGGTACCCCAGGTGAGTAGGGTCCGAACGTTCAGGTCACTCAACCTCTCTTGGTAGGTTTGAATCTCCGGGATTGGAGACGGTGATTTCCCCTCAAAGACAGGGATTCGAGACCTCCTGACCCCCCCTCCTGGCCCCTAGAAAGTCCGATCCCTCGAGGGTCCAGCTCAGCGTTGCCTGGAGTTGGTGATTGGAGTGGCAGAGGTCGTTCTTTTCCTCTCTTTTTCGGTGCCTGTAAGACATGCGACCAAGTTCAGTTGACCAGGAAACCACCAGCAACACACGGTCCAAAAAACGTTTGCAGTTTTGACATGCCTTGACTTCAGTGCACATGAAAACTCACGTCCGGACTGGGCAGGGTCCTAAGCTGTTAAAACAGGTGACGCTCAGTCTTTGCCCAAGTACTGAGTAGAACCGCCACTCCGAGGCAAAAGCTCGCGGAGCTGCAATTGAAGAAGGCGGGGGGACGCGCGCCGGTAGAGGGATGAGGCCAGTGGATCTGGATTTTACGAACAGGTGAGTCTGTTCCGTGTGGGTGAAGAGTGTCTTCCATGTCCTGGCTTCCTTACACTCTAAGAATCCAAGCTCGTGCTCGACCTCTTGCCAGGGGCAAGAGGTTCTGGATTCTTAGGGAGAAGATTAGGGTGCCAGGGTGCTGGATTCTGGGCCCACGCGAGTGTGAGGGGTGGTTCATGGACACTCCTTATATCACCATAAGAAGATTCCTGATGTCCTTAAACCATAGGGCTCCTGGCCTACCTCCGTTTCGAAGATGGTTGGGGTGGGTTTTGGGGAAAAAAACCACCGGTCACCTGAGGAGATGGGCCAGGAGCCCTAGGGCTTAAACCAATTGACCGAGCCGGCCAAAGACTGACCGAGCGGTCCGGAACTGAACGAACGCAGGATTTTGCTCCTCAGGAGCTGGGCAAAATCGAGCTCACATTCACTGATTCTGCGGCGAATGATTCTGCAGATCCATCCTATATGTATTATATATATGACATATATATAAATGGAAGCAGATTGTTTAAGCTGTGGAGACGTGCCCACATATGACATATATATTCTGCAGATCCAATTACATGTAATAAAGATGCATATCCTTTGCATTGAACTCATTGAGCCTGAAAACATCTCAAAAACAACCCACATGTAGGCAAATATTCCGTACCCAGACACTCTATAGGATGTCTACATTGACTCCTGAAACCACCCCTGTTTGAGGTTGCTTGGGGCTGCTCTGGAATTCTAAAAAGCATGATAAAGGATGTTCCCATGTTCTCCAACTTTTTTTGGGCGTCAAAAAGGCTTCTTGGGAAGAAGCAAAAGAGGAGCTGGAAGTCCGACTTGGAACCGGTCACATATTCAAGATTCTATATATAATATATATATGGTTTTGCTTTAGGGGGATGGTTCTTTTTCCCTGTGGGTCAAGCCCATTCTGGTGAACAGTGTGATTTTCCCCGGTTCCTTAAGCTGGTTCCTTAAGCAACTAGAAAGAGTAGGTGGAAAGGTTTTTTCGACTCGACAGGTTCTCGAAAGGGCTCACTTCAATCAGCCTGAGGCCGAGGGGACTTCGCGTGACTTGTTTGTGCGATGGATTTTTTGCCTTGACCAGAGACATGACCCGAGCCAAAACGCCACCGCTGGGGCCCATTCTCTGAGACCTTCCGGGCACCCCTCCATATGGAATTCTCCGGCATTGGGGAATATGAAGGTCTTTTCTTCCACGTTCCTCAAGCAAATTCAAGGTCTTCGATGGGTGGTTGCCGGGTTTTGCGAGAACAAACTCCTTGACACTGCGACGACAAGCTGGCAAGTGACTGGTTGGACTGGTTGAAGAGCTGAAGAGCTGCAGCGGCATGTTTTAAACAATACCGACCAGCTGCTTCCAAGGGGTTACCAATGGACAACCCTACACTGCTTTTGGTCACCATTGAACACCCATTGGAAGCGTTAGGTATATATATTATATATAATGTCTTTGACTATTAAATCAGTATTTTGACTATTAAAGCAGTATAACTGAATCTGATGTTCATTGAATTGATAGATTATCATCATGCGTGAAGCCCACACTCTCGGCACATGTCGCCACACTCGGCAGTCACTAGCAGCACATCCCAGCCTTCCGAGTGTTGAAGCCCCCGTTCGAAGCCGCGCAGAGGAGTAGAAACGCCATGAAATCCACACACCATGAGGCCCGTACTTGGACGAGTCAGTGGAACACGGGCCAATCCGAATCAGGTCCGAATTCAGTCGCCAACCAAAAAACAAACACCTATCGGAACCCCGAAGCTTTCCAGCTCTTTTGGCGACTCTTCAGCCTTCAGCACCTCCCAAACAAGCGCCACGGCGCGGTCGTTGTCGTTGCCGCAGGGCGACGGCGGCAGTCCTGAACCTTGGGACCTTCCGAAGGCCACCGCGGGCGGGAGCGAAGAGTGGGAGGAAGCGAAGAGGACGAAACCGAGTCGGTCAGATGCTGGGTGAAGCGGTTGTTTTGGGAACATGTTCGTTTGAGGCGGGTGTTTGGGAATGGGGGGACATGTCTTTCTCGCGACATGCACTTAAACATGATCCTTGTTTTGGGGTCATGAGTCATTGGATATTTTTCTCAACATGAAGAGCTGGAAAAAGGATGCGCACAAGACACAAAATACACAAGTCCTTCAATAGTTCGGATCGAACCGGCGGATGTGTGTCTTGTGGAACTTGATTTAGGTGTCAGGGGGCACATGTCGCCAGGGGGTGGAGGAGTGGTGACTCAGGGTGTTCTGGGCTTGGAGATGTTGGCAGCTGCTGAGTGTGGCAGCGAAGCCAGTGGCCAATCCAGCCAGTTGCTGATCAGACTCGCGTCCGGACGGGGGATCTCCGGTCCGTCGTTTCCCGCCGTCCGCGGCACACGGCAGGTGCCACGTGAGATGCCCGGCAGGTGGGTTGGTTGGTGGAAACAGATGGGAAACTGCCCAGTCCTGGCATCCCCCCCGGGCCACTTCATACACCCCTGTGTTTCAGGATCTGAACATGGCCGAGCATGGGAGAAGGGTCGGACTGGGTCCACCCAGGGGCGATGGATGCGGTGTGTCAAAGCGGTGAAACACCATGAAAACCGGTTCCAAAGACCAGCTGCGTTTGAGGGTGTCTAGGCCTAAGCAGCACCCCACTTGACCGGTCAAAATGGTGGGATGACATGCAGACTTCGACTTATCTGGCAAATTGACCAGGTGTTTCTGGTAGGATGCTGGTAGGTCTTGTGAAGCGGGTCGAGTTTGTGGGGAACCATGTTTCAATGAATCGTGAGGGCGCAACAAGACCATATGCATCAGGGATGAAGGACCGGCTGAAACGGAAGTCCACATGGCGACATAGCACAGTTGAAACATGGATGGGCCAGGTCGCCAGGTTGTTTGGGATGTAGAGGATGAGCTGTTTGTAGAGGATGATCTGTGAATGTCTTGAGGGGAGCCTCCTTTGAGAGTGCACATGACAACCGCACAACAGAGACAACCCTAAGAATCCGGGCCCCTTCTCCACTGGAAAGGCTGCGGTTCGGGTCCGAACCCCGCGAAGAGGTCGGGTGCAAGAACTCTTCAGGAAGACCAAGAGAGGTTGAGAGACCAGAACTAGGACCCTGGTCTGTGGCACATATGGGATGGGCTAGGATGGGCTGTTCAACCTGTCTTGTGAGGAGTGAAAAGCATCCGTGCTTTTCTAGTGCCCTCGTCTCGCCGCACCCTTTTTACAGGACGCCTTTGCGTGCGCCACGAGATAATTGGAGGCTGCTTTGGTGGGGTGCACACTGTCTCAAGGTGAAACATGAGGGCACCTGCAGTGTACATCGAACTACCTGGAGTCTCAGTTGGTACCTCAGAAAATGGGGCCCCAGTCGTACCTGACCTGTTTTTTGTTCGGCTCATGTCCCATTTTCTAAGGAACGACCGAAGTCGGGTCACCCATGGGACTGCCATATATGCCGATCAGTTGGGGTGGTTTTTTTGGGGTCAATGTAGGCATATATTGCAGTCCCATGGGTCGTGTCTGGGTGTTTTATGTGACATGATCCGTGGCGGTGCGTTCTCGTGCTCAAAAACAGGTCACGCATGGCTTCAACAGGTCTTGGGATGCCTTGGGTGGGCGACAATTCGATGTCTTGTTCAGCGTTCTTTCTGGAGGAGTGTTCCGTTCTTTTTCACGGGTTCCAAAAAGGAGTGTTTTGGCCAGGGTTGCTTTGCAGGAAGCTCTGGCTCCACACGGTGAGGGGCGAATTTCGGGAAACTCAGATTTTCCCGGCCATAGCCGAAGAGTCCGCGTACAACGGCAGGTCCGGCCCTTGCGTTTTCGTCGTTTTGGTCGTTTTGTGCCGCGCCATGAGTGTTCACTCGGACGACCAAGAATCACATGGTGACGTCAGTGGATGGCTTGGCATTCGGAAGACCATGAAATCAGATGAAATCCGAATACAAAACAGGTGGTGAACTCCATTTCCATGGAACGTGAGTCAGAGTGTGGAAGAAAGATGAAGAAAGTGCTTCTTAGCAGCAAAACCCTAGAAGTCCAAAGACTGACTCTATTTGGCCCCACTCAAAATGTCAGGAGTTTCCTCAACTCGGGTTACCAAGCTCGTCAGACCATTCCACTGAAAGCGACAAAAACATGGACTGTGAAAGGGCATGTGCATCATAGATGGCCGGATCCTCCTTCTCATCCTTCTCACGCTGCGCATGTCCTCCTTGCACAGCCTACAGAGGTAGCCAGTGACCTGAACGTTCGGACCCGTCACCAGGGGTACCCAACTAGGATAGTCGAACGTTCGGGTTCTGACCCACCTCTGCTGGGAGAAGAGTTCAATTTTCTTCTGTTTTGACCGTTGTTTTCTTCCAATTCTCGCTACTTGCGGCTACCGCGGTCGCAGGACTGTCCGAGAGGGTGTAGATCCAGCAGTGGGCTGGGTAGTCCAGCCAGGACACCCAGGTCTGGGATGGTGCAGGGATGGCGGCCAAGGTTGTCCTTTTCATCCTTTCTTTTATTAAATATCTCAGGGATCCGCCCCACCCATCCACCACCCAACCGACCGATCCCCGCAAAAACACCTCGATACAGAATTCCCCAAGGAGAAACGTGCGATTTCAGACCCCAGGGAGGAGACCAACACATCCGAACATCGCCTCGGAAATTCGAGCGCGGCAGGCCGAACCCGCAAGGCCGGGCGGTTGGGTGGCCGCGGGTGTTCGAGGAAATCCGGCGGCTGCCAGTGCCGCTGGTTGCGAACGCCGTGTCCTCATCTGTGAACAGCACAGATCTGCGAGCTCGGTGGTCATCAGCAATAAGCAACTTAGGTTTCCTCATGCCGACACCAGTGTGTTTTCAATTCGAGTGGGCTGTTATCTTCTCGAACGCATTGTCACTGCTCTATCTCAACCAGGCCGAAGGAGTTTGCAGTGGCCGATGGCGAGGTCCACCGGCGGCAGCCCACTACATCGGGACGACGAGTGAGGCCCTAGATCTAGCAGTCCGTCGAGCTGCAGACTACAGATCAGGGCGAAGGCTGTGGATTGAGGCCACAGGAGAGGAGTTGACAAAACTGGGCCCTGTATTGAGGGTATTGCTCAGTGCATCAGCTCCATTGGAGTTGAGTGTCATGGTGACCACTAACGGTAGGTTACCAAACAACATGCCGGCAGGTGAGAATTTCCTCATGCGTGATCGCCGAGGATTGGCAGCCGAGGCGTGTCATGCATCTCAACGCCTGGCGGATGGGTGAGGAGCGATCAATCGATTTCATTGCAACCGACGGCGTGGTTCCAGCACAACCAGGCTCCTCAATTGGCGATACAAGCCTCTACCACTACAACGCCGTAGGTCAGCCTCCTGTTGGTGGCGGCCCAACACCGCCAGTTGCATACCCCAGAGCCGATTAGGCCCGAATGAGTTTGCGCTATCTGATATGGTGCTCGAGGGCCTACCATTCCTGTCCCAAGTCCTACCTGACCCAGACGGGATCGCGGGCGGGTTCTTTGCTTGCCGCTGCAAGGTTAGGTCAACGAGCATGGCACAGCGCAACAGATTTCGGCGCTTCACAGCTGGAGCGAAGCTCAATTGCTGGCACCAACTCTGTTGGACAGGGCGTGGTGCACACTGGCACTGGTGGACATAGCTTATTGGTGTTACCCAAATTGTACATGTTGGATGAGATCAAGATACAGAGCCGACAATTGGTTGATGTCATTATCGATGTGCTTGCAGGTGGCGCCGGCCTAGACTGGAAGAAACTCATGCTATCGCATTTGTGGCTATCAAGGATGCTACAGAGTATGTTTTGCCAGTCGCTGAGGACACTTGGTGTGCCGATGAACGGCTTATGGCTCGGTTTAGCTTGGCCGGTGGGTCATGGTGACTTGGATCCACGCGCCATTTTGAATGGCGTTACTGGTGCGACAGGTACTGCGTGGGATGGCAGTGATCTTGCAGTTGTGATGGATATGGTAGCGATGGATCACTTTGATTTGCTTCTGCCAAGATCCTTTATCCGCAGTATGGCTTGGCGCAATCACAATGACAAATCAGGTGTGCCCCATTTTGATGTTGATGGCAAGAATCTGCCAAAGAGGTGCTCCGCATCCTCCAAACAAGCAAGGTTACCACCGACCAGCTCAAAGAAGCGGCTACACGATACGGTTTGCCACTCAGCCGTGTCAATAAACTCACTATTAAGAGCTTGCAGCACATCGTCAGCATAGGGGCCGCGGTTGCTTGCTGACTCTCTCTTTGTAGCCAAAACATGCCGCACACCACACACCTGCAACAACTCTACCATTTGCACAGAGCCCTTTCCACACTCATTCACCACAGCCAATACATCGAACGCGCAGAAGCCATTTTTGCTGTTGGCCTCATCCACATCACACTTCTTTTTTGCTATCCATCATCCACCCAACGCTCCCAACAATGGCGCCACCGCCTACGGCACCTTCAAGTGCTTCCTCACACTTACCACTACCACAACTTTCTCTCCCCCAACTCAGTTTACGTCAAGCTCCACTTCAACACCATCACACCACAGCGGTGCTACCATCAACATGGCCACTTTTATGTGGGATCCACTGCTGTCGGCATACCACATCGAGAACACAACAGACGTGCCAAGCTCAAGCAACTTCAAAACAACATCCCAGTCTCCGCTGAACTCTCCCTGCGCTACTGGCACTCCCATGGCAACATCCACCACTTCACTCCTATTCAACTCTCTTCTCATGAAAACTACGACCAGGCCTCCTTTTTGAACTGTTGACAAGCTGTTACCCTCCTCCCGCTGTAAAGAGCTAATGCGCCGATGTTGAAACATTTCTGTTTTCTGGACCCTTTCACCTTTCCGTTCCCTCAGCCAAGGTCTAACTGCGTGTAAAGGTCTACCTGCAGTAAAGTGGAACTTCGTCAACTGATGTAGCTCTTGCGAGCATCAATCCAAGTGTGCTTCAGTGGGCGCGTTTCCGTTTGAAGATGTCCGAGGATGACCCGAGGATTCGTGCAGATAACCCTAAGAATCTTTGGGCCCTCCATGGCAGGTGTCGTACCCTCAAAACCCTATGTGTTTGAGGGCCCGGATTCTCAGGCAGTCCAGAATTTTGCGCGTTGTCAATGTCAATGGTCGTCATGGCGGTTGACCATGTTTGTTTATGACGTTTGACCAGTTGGAAAATCCCACCTTGGGTTTTGGGTTGTTCGTATCATGGTCGATGGACCGACCCCGTTGTTTTCGGAGTGTTTTCCATCTCTTGAGACAGCTAGCAGGAAACTGGATTGCAAATGGAACAAAAACTCACGGAAGACCATCAACCCTCATTTAGGTTTGTAACCCGCAAAATGGCCGGTGTTGCCCCTTGCCAAGTGAGGGTTCACGCCCGGAACAGCTGCCCAGAGGACCCCAGTTACCACTAAAAGATCGTCAACTGCTTTGGTTGAAACGAGCTAGCTCAACGTGGTTGGACAACTTCTGGGTTTTTCCTGGCTTTCATGGATGGCAACAGAGGTTGAAGGACCCAATAGACTATCCCATAGGTACCCCAGTGGATTAACCTCTCTTGTTAGCCACCGACCACTTCCAGCCCGGACGACTTTGAGCCGAAGAACACCCGGACGACTTCGCTGCCTCAGGCGAGACACAACTGTCGGGCAGCTTGAGAATTGAACTGCTCCGGGGGGATGACCTTCACATGGCAAGGGACCTTCACATGGCAAGGGTTTTGGTGGCTTTTGAGAACTGTGTGGCATCCAGTTTTGAGGGATCCACTGGGTCAGTCGACCCGGTTCCACGTACCTCAGAGTCTATGTGGCCAAGGTCGTACCATGTTGTACCTGTTTTCATTGTCATAGTCATGTCATATTTTCTAAGTCTAAGGTACTTGAAACCGGGTCAAGCTCGTCAAGGTCGATGCGGTGAAGTCGCCACGCCACACGCTCGCTCCAGAGCTCCAATCCATGGTGGCCTCATAAGCAGAATTGAGTCATACGTTTGAACCTTCCCTAGGCAGAAGGTAGTTAGACCAAAAAACCCTACCCCTGGCCCACCTCCTCAGGAGGTGGTTTGAGGCCTAGGGCTTGGGAAAAGGATTCCAAGGGTGATGCCACCTAATATATGATTGGCCTGCGATGCCCAGAGTCCCCCCGGAGCACGTGCAGCCATGTGCTCGCCCTCGCCAGGCCATGGAAAACCCCACAGTCCCAACCACTTGATGTGAAGGATCTCAAGCCTTCAGCCATAGTCCAGGAGTCACAAAGGGGTGATGTTTGGTCCCCAAGTGAGTGGATAATAGGCACCCCTAACCTCCATTAAGCACCCCTTTGTGACTGGGTGGAACGTTTTGGAACATGTTTGTTGGTTCTTTGAGGTTTCCAATGAGGTGGATCCTGATCCGATGTGGGACCTGATGGGAAGGTTTCCTCACTTTCGACGACTCGCGTGGCAGACGGGACGTTCGGCTCGTCGTCGGGTTCGGCGCGTCGCCTTGGGCCACATGCAGCCTGCACTGGATCCCCAAAGTCTGGGGTCCACGGAGAGGAGACATGAATTCGACCTCGCCATGATCAACGCTTCCAAAGACCACTTTAGTAGATTTGAAGAACACCTGTTGACCGCTCCTATAAAAGAGTCGCCACCGATATAGTCGATATAGTGATACAGTTTAAACTAAACATATTATAACAAAAAATACAATAAATATCAATAAAACAATTATAGTTGCATGCATCCACATTAAATGTGTACAGATTCTATAGAGGTTCTTTAGTGGGTTCTTTTCTGGTCATAGAGTCATAGGTCACTTCCACTTTCATCACCTGAAGTCTTTCTGCAACCGAAGCCGGTGCGCATGGCTTCGCTCAGCTGCCATGGCCACCGGCACCCCCCCCCACCCCGGTGCCCGGAGGACCCCAGAGGACTGGACGTCGGTCGCGAAGACATGGGACATGGAGCCTAACAGGACCCGACGATACACAGGTCAGCACCGTCGCGACTCAGTCTTCATTTCAGCCACCATTTCGGAGGAGACCTGTAGATCATCGGGTCCTGGTAGATATAGAGATCTGGGGCCCCGACTTTGAGCTACGAACCGGGTCGACCCCAGGTTCAGTGAAAATGGTTGGTGGACCTGGGGGCGACCGGTGAAATACTCCCTTTTCGTGTGCAGGATTCATGCGACAAAGGGTGAAACACAGGGTGAAACAAGAAGGGGATGGGTGCACAAGTATTCAGTTGCAAGGAACCCACTCTTCTCGGCCCCTTACTGAAGACCCCATGAGACCTTTCTGTGGCCAGATGGATGCAGGTGGTCAGTGTTCATATCCAGATATACTTGCTCAACTTTTGTTGATGCCTGTAGCTTCGAATCATGTTTTTGAGATGAGTCACCCTATAGCCTGCCAAGACCTGTAAAAAAAATAGTGGACCTGGTTGTTGTTCTGTGAAACGTTCCGATAGTAAAAGCAAGGGTGTTTCGGTGTTCCAACCATGCATTTCCATGGTCCATGGTGGGCCAGCTAAGGGGACCCCACCCACCACCCACCACACCCACACCCACACCCACACCCACACCCACCCGCCCGCCCGGCCCGCCGGCCACCACCACCCACCACTTCGCCACCACACCACACCCGCCGTCGGCGGCGCTCCGCCAGGACGCTCACTGCTCCGCTCTGCCTCGACTGCAGGGTGGACTGCTCGGCGACACGGCCAGGACCGAGCGGGGGAAGGGGACGGGCAGAAGAGGGTCCATCCGGCAGGTATACCACTGAGCACGTGTCGACACGTGGGAAGCAATTGGTCCCACCTCCATGCATCGGAGGAGGATGGACCAATTGAGACTTGGACCCCCCAAAATGCGGGGGGCGGAGTTCACCTGGGTGGGTTTTTGCTCGACGTGAAGGAAAAAACGCCGTCGACCGGGGTGGATTGGGGTGGTCTTGTCTTGAAAGCCCGTCATTGGCCCACATGGCTTTCGGAGGGGGTGGACTCCTGTCCAACTCTCAGGTCTAAGGGTCCAACCCTCAGGTCCAAAGGGAATTGACCTTGTGCTTCCGCTGTGCCAGCGGTAGACATGGACCCACTGGAGTTGGGTGGTAGACATATGGACACCCCTTATATAACAACGAATTGGGGCTATCAATAGAAGCCCCGAACACGGTGTCCTGGTTGTTGCCCCGATTTTTTTGTTGACCCATGATTTTCCAGTCGACACATGTTTCGTTCCAAGCTCGAGCGTGCGGTTATTTGGACGCGAATCTTTGAGCAATACTCACTGCCATGAAGTTCTCGTTACAAGCTCGAGCTGCTACACAGAACAAGGGACATCCTTTCTTTTTTCTCGATATTGTTATTTATATTTTTTTGTTGCACTAGCCCCCTGCTACAAAAGTAATTCGATCCCTGAACATCGTGAACATGTAGCTCGAACCTTTGTTGAGGAAACAGTTTGATTGGTGAGCGGAGTAACCTGCGATCTATATGTTGGCTCGCTTGGCCTGAAGGCTTTCCAAGCACCTTCCAGACATAGAAGAAGAGAGGATCCATGGGACCACAGGTCAAATTCTGACTAGGTAAGGGAGGTTGCTTCACATTAATGTGCAGACCCAAAATCACACACGTTAAACACCTTTACAGGAGCATTCTTTGAACTACTCCAGTATCATTTGGCGATCTCAGCCGACGGTGATCCTGAAAATGCCAAGATCATCGATTGACAGTTGTTTTTATAGCCAGTATGGCAAGTATAATTGTGTGATCTTTGGTCACTTCTTGTCCTCGCTTCAACCTCCGCAATTCTCCATCTAACCACCCCCACAACGCACTCTCTGGACCAAAACGTCGTGGGTCCCCATGTCGCTGCTCCCGAAATGGCTCGTGCTGTGCGCTGCTGCTGCTCCCCTGTGCGTGGCCGCCACGGAGCATGCACTGTTGAACCTGATCCGACATGGAGAGCGCTTTGCGGACAAGAGCATCACCCACCTAGCTCCGGCAGGCTATGACCGTGGCACGGCAGGGTAGAGGATGGGCGCCCCGCCCGCCCCCGCGAAGGTCACGTGAGGTCGGGGGGGTGTCATGTGGAAGCAGTTTTAGATGGAACGCCACTTCCTATGAAACGGATCTCAAGTAAGCCATATTTGGTGAAATGATATTGGAGCAACTACTTGCTGGTTGAGAGATATGCGGGTGTCCGGTCTAAAACGACGGTCCGGCATCCTGCGGCATCCTGCCAGATCTCTGCGCGGGGCGCATGGGTACGGGTACGCCTTGTCTGTTGCATCTCCAAACAGAACACCTCTTTGAAGGTCCAAGTAGTTGCTCGGAACTGCTCACGGTTCACCGGCGACTCCGGCACCGTCCGAGAAAGGGGAATTCGGAAGGAGAAGTTCACAGTGCCCAGTGCCGTGTGTTTCCGAAGTGGTGGTAAGGCCCTGGTAGGTGAGCTGAAGGTTTGAAAGCCTTGAAAAAGAACAGTCTCATCCCATGGATGGTCTTGCATTGGTATATGTCTTGGTCTTTCATCCTACCACTGAGCATCATGTTCAAGATTATGCCATGCCATGCCCGATTGGCCTCAGGTTCTGAGTATCGCCCCAAAACCAGCACGACACTCTCCCAGGTGCGCAATACATTGCCCACTGCGTGAGTCCTTCCGCGCCCACCTTAGCCTTCCCCAAGGGGCCTCTTGGCTGAAGCGGCTTTCGGATGCTTTCAGTTTACTGGTGCGACTTGTAGGGAATAAGGGAATGAGCCCCATTTTTGGAGATTCTATTTGGATCCAGCCACCTGTGAGACGCACCAGTCAGTTTTGGTGAAAATTGCTTCCCGAACAGGGTGAATCCCCACACCTGGACTTGCTCTTCTTTTCTTTCCCGACGAGCGCTCGGTTCGCTCCAATGCTCAATGCTCGTCCTGCTCAGGCCTCCCTCGCACCTCTTGGCAGCCAAGCGACAGACCATTCATGGGCACAACTCCACGCGACCGAAGGAAACTTTGGAGCCCAAGCGGCAATTTCTTGGCGGTGACGGGCTGGTACCCATTGTGCCATTATATCTCTTTAGACCTGGACGTCGACCCGTTCTAACCACCTCACTCAGTCGGGGTACTAGATGGGTATACAGTCTTATAATCGGCCGTTTTTGCTTCGGGGTCATGAATCACTCATCCCAGTTCATGTCCTTCGTGATGTCCCAGGTACGAAAACTATCTCAGGCGGAACTCACTCCGAAATCCCGGCTCTCTATCCCTGTCGCACGCGGCTTCCCCAAGCGACAGAGACGTCGGTCCGCCCAGGAGCCTTTAGCCAAGGCCTTGAAGATCCCACTGGACCGGTCTGGGGGGGGTTTGGGGTGCGAACGGAGTCGCTGGGTTCACCCTGAATGAGGCTTTTTTGGTGGTGACACCCTGAGGTGAACGGTGTTGACTTCACTCCAGGAATCGACTCCAGAGTGATCTTCAGCAGCTGATCTCAACCTCACAAAATGACATCCTGAGTCAAATAAGGAGCCCAAAGGAGCCCTTCAGCTGATGCAGTTGTGAGGCTGCCAAGACGCGACCCTGGACCCGAATCTGGAGGGATCTGGGGTCGAACCAATCCCCGTTTTGAGGGACTGGTCGGGCTGTTTGGAGCATCATCAGGGTGATAGGATTTGATAGTGTATTTGATAGCTCACCTTCAGGATCTTCAGGATCCTTGAACCTGACCGCTTCGGAGGGGTCGAACCCTCTACAACATTCTATAACAGGGTTGAAATTACCCTTAGTTTTTGAGGGTCTGGATCTTTAGGGCAAGATGAAACTACATGGACCAATGCAATTGACGAGTTAACTCAGTTATGAGTAAACTAACTACAATGGCTTTGCTGGACCACTTGAGCTTTTACGCTCTTAGCGTGTCTAGCCCAGCTTTCAGGGGAGGCTTTTGTTCATGGGCCTTGTTTTGCGGTGTACAGCCTTTTGTATTTGGAATTCAGTCACGACAGATTTGACTGGTATTCCAGTGTCTCGACTTGATTCTTCTGCTTCAGAACCTGCGTTGGGCGCCGAGAGGCATTTGTCGTTGGGTCCAAAGAGATCGGGATAATATAGTAAACATCCTTTTCTCGGGTGAACTGCACCTCAACTCTTTTTTGCGATCCGAATCACCTCTTTACGAGGCTATTATCGACACCTCAAACGGATGGTCCTGGTAGAGATAGTCGAAGAAAAAACGATGTCAGTCACTGGTCCACAACAGCACCCTCTTCATCGGTGCCCTAGGCTTCCAACAGCCATTAATTTTGCAGGTCAGAGAGACACGCACAAAACGAGAACTGTACTCGAAGCCGTTTCAACATCGAAGTGAAAAACAGGTGCGAGACAAGCAGGTTATGAGCCCAACGCAGGTGTAAGTCCTCACAGGTTGAGGTGGGGCCGCCCTTCACAAGTGAAGCCATGGCCATGAGACGCCGGCGACAGCAGCGGCCCGAAGTTGATGGAGTGGCTGAGCTGCTGGCGGATGGCGAGCGGCTGGATGAAGGAGGACATGATGAAGAAGGAGAACAGCAGCTGGCTCTGGAGGATGGGGAGCAAGGGGAGTTCCAAGGTCCTGTAAGAAGACCGACGAGTCTGGGACCGACTACGCCCTTGTTCTCGCCTGAGCAGCTTCGAGATCTTCGTGAAGTTCAGAGCCAAGCACCTCATCTCTACGCCAAGATGCCTCGAGAGAGTGTGTGGCGACCAGGTGGTGAAGTACAAGACCAGGTACAGCCACCTCAACAGAGCACGACACGGGAACTCCATCTCCTCTCCCTGGCCAAGGACATGATCTTCGGGAACCTCAAAGAGGCCGATCACCGAATCAGCAAGTCCCGGAAGTGGAAGAGCCAGAAGAGAGCGATGAAGACCGAACTCGACTACAAGATCAACTTGCGGTTCAAGCACGAGGCCATGGACCGGAATACCAAGAACGTCATATCATTACAGGGTATGGCAAAGGCGGACCTCCAGGGTATGTGATGCCTCACAATGAAGGAAGAGGGAATCCACTACTTGCTGGAGGACCGCATCTACAAGGTCAAGGGCTTGGGGTTGGTGGATGGCAGCATGGACATCACTATGGGTCAGGCCCACCGAACTCGCAAGAGATTATGACCATGCTTGCAATTGCTGAGACAAGAGAACCAGCAACTTCGGGTGGAACAGGCCGAGATGATGGATGCCATGAAGTTCCAGCGAGCAAGCTTGGAGGCTAAGGTGCACGACCTGCAACAGGATTTCGGACACCTGGGAGTGGAGACACTGTGAAGCGCCATTTCGAGATGACAGCAGGTGAGCAGGAGAAGGAGATCGACCTTGAGAAGGAGAGGAAGCGTCTCTATGAGCTGACGCCAATGCAGCAGTTCGAACAGCTTCAATCCCTCATGGGCACTCCTGCCCCTGGCAATCGGGGAGGTCGTGGACGGGCACAACGAGAGCGTTCAAGGTCGTTGCAAGGGCCGAGAACATCGGGACCTACAGAGGAGCAGACAAAGGGGTCGTTGGCAGCTAGAGCCAAGGCCTATGAAGAGGAGCTCCGACAGGTCAGTGGAAAAGGGGTTGGCCAATCTCGGAGGAGATCAACGGCAACCCAGCCGACTCAGCCCGAAGCCTCAGGAAGTCAAGGTGGGGTCAAGGGTGAGAAGATGATGGAGGTGATGGCCAAGCTGGTCAACCATCTTGTGGAAAAGGAGAGCCGAGACGGTGCCCCAGAGTCGGTGAAGCCTGGAACTGTGACACTTCCTACGCTTCCCGAACCAGCGGATTCGGCGCCTCTAGACTTGGCTGACTGGCTCACGTTGATAGAACCAGCGATGACAGACTTGATTGACTCCTCGGGGCAATGGTGGGAGTTGGTGGTGGATGAGGCACGAAAATGGTATAGCCACTACATCCATCTTCGACCACTTCAACGAGCGACCTGCGCCATCGAGCCCTCCTTGGAGTTGCAGAAGCTTAAATGGGTCCGGGTGGAAAAGCGGGCCATTAGCATGATGCTTGCAGCTGTGCCAACGAGCGTGAAGGAGGAACTGGTGGCCACGAGAGCACTTTCTCCATTGAGGCTGGTCAGCAAGCTCATGGTCTTGTATCAACCGGGTGGGACGCATGAGCGGTCTATCATCCTGAGACAACTTGAAGAGCCGTCGGAAGCAACTTCACCAGCTGAGGCATGCACCAGGTTGCGAAAGTGGATGCGCTGGCTTCGACGGGCCTCAGACATTGGTTTGAATCTTCCTGACTCAACGATTCTGATGAAGGGCATCATGAGGCTGAGCCAGAAGGTATTGGCCCAGCAGCCGGACTTGCAGTTCAGATGTTCACTGGTGAGAAACACGTTGCAGTTAGACACGATCCCCACAGAGGAGACGGTCAAAACGTATGCTGAGCACTTACTTGCTGAACTTGAACAACTCATGCATCGAGTCAGGCCCAAGACTGCGGGAGCTCCGAGAGCTGGCAATCAGGGAGGAGGTCCACAGATCAAGGCGGCCTTTGTTGATGAAAAGAAAGGAGAAGGCAAGAGTCCGGGAGTCCGGGCATCTGCAAATACTTTCGAACTGATGGAGGATGCCGACGAGGAGCAGCATGCCGATGGCAGCATCAAGCTGAGCCTGGCGAAAAGAGGTGCTATGTCTGTGGGGCACTCGAAAGGAGACGAACAATGCTGGAGCTACTGGTGGAGATGGCGGCAAGGGCGATGGAAAGCGCCCCGATCCTAAGCCAAAGATCCAGAAGGTGAAGGATGTGGGAGGAGCTTCGTCGTCTGCACCGTCGGAAACGTCGTCCTCAGTGTTCCCGAATCCAGGATCACCTCCTTCGACATGTGGGTCGGAACTGATGGAGGGAGGTAATCAAGATGCTTTGAAGCAGGTGTTGGATGAAGCACAGAGAATGCTCAGGGGCATGTCGCTCCAGGGGGAGAAGTCCAAGGAGTCGGATTTGGTTGAGGCCTTGAGGAAGATCAAGGAGGGGCCTACTACTCCAACGATGAAGGCAGTGTCAGTGGCAAGGGTTCAAGCTGGAAGCAATGGACTTGTGGATACCGGGGCAACTCATGCACTACGACCTCGACGACCGGGAGAGAACCGGAGCGGTACAGGCAAGTCCAAGTGTCGCTGGCTGCAGGGGGACGGCTCACCTTGCGGATGACAGAAGGGCAGGTGCCGGTCCATGTAGATGAAGGGGTTGAGCCCATAGTCCCAGTTGGTCGGTTGATCAAGGACCTGCTGCAACCTGGAATGGGAGGCTGACGGGAGTTCTGCAATGGTTCATTCAGGCGATGGTGCTTGGAAAGGGGACTGTCGAGAACTACCAGTTGCCCTGATGAACATGCCCAGAATGGAAGAGCGGAGGCAGCTATCAACTCCATCAAGCAGAGAGTCCGACGGAGCTGGGATGGAAGTGTGTTGGTGGCCAGCAGCTGCAAGGCATGTGGTGGAGCTGGAGAGACGTCGAAGGGAGAAGATCACTGAGAAGTTACCTCACTTTGGACAGACCGTGGTGGTAAAGAAGAGATCCTGGGAGCTTCAGCGTCAAGGAGCCTTCGAGCCCACTGGAGAGCAGGTGAAGTATCTCACACCAGTTCCTGAGGTGTCGAAGGGACATGCTGTCCTTACCGATAGAGGGTTCGTGAAAGTCGTGAGTTACACGGACGTGAAAACGGCCTTCTTGAATGCCCCTTTGTGCACGGTGGAGGAAAGCAAGAAGAAGCTTCAGGCCCTGGAAGATCGAGAAGAAGGTGGGCAACAACCAATGGAGCCAGAGGTGGAGGAGAAGACGGATCCAAACCGAAGGGAGCGTTTGGTCCTGATGCAACCCCCACGGATCCTGATTCGGTTGGGCCTAGTCCAAGAAGGAGAGATGTGGATGATAGAGAGCGCTCTATGGCTTAAGAGAAGCACCAAAGCTGTGGGGTGACCACCGTGATGCTCAACTGTCGACTATGGAGTTCAAGGTAAACGACATTCGGATCGCCTTCAACCAGAGCTTTGCAGAAGAGAACCTTTGGATCCTGAGAGAGAAGGACCGAGCAGATGGGTCTTCTGGCCTAGTGCGTGGGTTGGCACATTGGTCTATGTCGATGACCTGTTGGTCCTTGGAGATCCTCAAGTGGTTGAAGAGGCGACGAAGAAGGTGTCTCAGACTTGGGAGACAACGGAACCACAGTGGGCTGGAGAAGATCCGTTGCGCTTCTGTGGGATTGACATCTACAGGAACACGGAAGGCTTCTTCATCAACCTGAGAGAGTTGTTGAGAAGGCACTCCATGGACGCCAGAGCATCCAACCTGGTGATGATGAGGACGACAGCCGAACCAGAAGATGAACCTGGGAAAACTACACATGACATTCGAGCAGCACAACAAGCAGCGGGTGAACTACTATGGCTGTCCACGAAGACAAGACCAGACATCTCCTACGCTGTGAGCAGGATCTGCTCGTCTACGTCTAGAGCTCCAGTCTGGGCCCTGGAGGCGTCCTATATATCAGGTCATGCGCTACCTGAATCACTCTCAAGGAGTTGGCATCTGGTACCGCAAGAAGTGTGGCTTTGGACTAGAGTCAACCAGTGATGCTTCGTTTGCGCCTGGAGGAGGACATTCGCATGGAGCTGTCATCACTCTGTTGGGTGGGTCACCGATTGGATGGAAATCTTCCAAACAGCCTTTTCCAGCACTATCCACTGCAGAGGCCGAGCTGATTGAGGTCATTGAGTCAGTCATCCTTGCAAACAGTGTGAGTTGCTTGGTTGAGGAGATGGCTGGAAACATGACAAAGGTCCTGAAGTGTGACAACACGGCAGCCATTGCTTTGGGAAGTTCAGCTACAGGAGCATGGAGAACGCGCCACCTGAAGGTGAGGGCAGCACATCTTAGATGGAAACTTGAAGCTGGGTCTTGGGGGTTGAAGTATGAGCCCGGCAAGGACTTGGTCGCTGACATCGGGACGAAGGTGCTAGCACCAACTCGCATGCAGAACCTTATGCGAAATATGGAGATGGGGTGGCAACCAAAAGGGGGAGACAGGCAAGAAGATGAGTCTTCCTGTTGTGCACCGCCTGTGGTTGGAGAACGACTTCAAGAAGATCGCACAGTTGGTGACGGTCATTACGATGTTCCAGAAGATTCATGGAGCATTGGCTGTACAAAACGACACAAAGAAAGAGTCAGGAAATGACGATGGCTCTGAAGTGCTCTACATGTTCGGGGTGATCATGATGATCCTAGGAATGGTGCTGATGAAGGTCCTCCAATGATGCCACATGCGTTGGAATCGACAAAGAGAAGACCCGACCATGAGGAGTATGAGGGTGACAACGGATGGTATACTACATCGAGTACAAGGTCTACTACCAGGTCGAGTGGCGAAAGAAGTGGAAGATCAGACACAGTGCAAGGGCGTCAATGCCAGGGGAGGCACTGTGGCGGAAGCACTTCCAGGAGCTCGATGTCATCTACGAGGGGAAATGACATTCGTTCTGCAGAGCAGTATGACTCCGGAACTCAAGAGACTCAAGGAGTTCGTGCTGATGAACACTTGAATCAGGACGAACCACATGGGGACCCTCCGAATCAGATGGATCAGCCAGTGGAACAGCAGTTGCAAGTCTCCCTGACAGGAAGGCGAAGGAGATTCACTTTGGAGGCTCCATGGGAGGCTTGGTTTGCAGAGTCTAGTCGATGCTTTCATCGAAGGCGAGAATGCAGAGGACTTCGAAATGCAAACAGGGTAAGAGGACACCCAATTTGTGGAAGGTGCCAACATGTCGCACAAGAGCCAGGGCAGAGAAGCTTGGCGGAAGTGAACTACATCTTTGAGGACCAGCTCGGCACCCACCATGTGGATGCGCGCTGTGCTGCTGTGACGGGCACAATGCTCGAGATCCGCCAATGCAAGCTTTGCCGTACAAACGGCTTGAGCTGATGGACTTTTCAGTTGACTGGTCGTCAGAAGAAAAACATGTCGACCAGGGAGGAGTGCAGGTCAGAGAGACACGCACAAAACGAGAACTGTACTCGAAGCCGTTTCAACATCGAAGTGAAAAACAGGTGCGAGGGCACAAGCAAATTTAATAGGCTTTACCCAATCAACTAATGATTTTACACTACAAAAACCAGGTCAACCATTGTTTTAATGGTCTTGGAAGTCTAGGGGGTCCACAACATCACTCGGTGAGGACAACGAAATCGATTTCGAAGACATCGACGCCTTTGCGCGCTACGTCCAGGCGCGCCACGGTCGCCCGCGCCGCGCACGTCGACCGACCGACCGACCGCGAGGTCTCCGTGGTGAAATCGGGGCGGGGCGGGGCGATGGTGAAATCATCATGGCGCCGGCAGAGCTGGGGGAAATCTGGTTCTTATCCCGACCTGGAAGCCCAGAAACCACCAGAACCAGAGAGACCTGGTTGTTCCAACAAGGCGCCAGTGAGAGAGATCCTAGATTACATAGTAGACAGGGACAGGGACTGGGGAGTTCCATCCAGAAGTCTTTTTGGGGACTGTGTGGGTCCGAAGACGCGGATCTGAAGACGCAGTTCGTCATAGCTTTTTGCTGTTCAGATGTGGAGTCGGTGAACTGAATTCCAATAGCTTTGAAGGAACAGGGTAGTTGTGATGTTCCATGATGGGAACAATGGGAACCGTGTGCTTGCGCTGATTTATAAGGCAACATACTGGAGATACATTGAGATATATATTGAGATGATACCACTAAATCAGCAGGAAAGAATTTGATGAATCCCTGTGCATGCCTATACAATTGCTTTGTGGAAGGATCTAGCAGCATGCAGCAAAAACCCTTCGACTCCGCTTGGGAGCAGCGTCTTCAGGCGGTGCCCCATGGGAGCAGCGTCTTTATCGCTTGGGAGCACAAGCTCATTGGCCGGTTGGCGCAAATGCTGCTCGACCCCCACGACCCCCAAGAACCTCGCGCCACGGGCGGCCGCCAAACGGATCGGGTGATGGAACGTGTGTGTTTTTTTTCCGGTTCCTCGACGCGAATCCCTTGAACCCCTTAGGTTTCGGTGTGTTTTTCTTCGCGTTTCCTTGAGCAAAAGCTTAAAACTTTTTAAGATTGGGGCTATAATACCTCCCTATAACCGGTAGGCAGCAGGACAATTGACGTCCCTTGAGAGTCAAAGACTACCAAAAGAATGGTCTTTGAGGTAGCTGAGTTCGGGAACTTCCTTTACTTCACCGGGCCAGGGAAAATATCGCCTTTTGACTTCTAGGGCGTCATATTGGTTATGTCTTAGGCAAACTTATCAAACCCAGACACTCCGTGTATATGGAATATAGGCCTTCATTGACCCCCGAAAACACCCGAATCTAGGCTAATATGGTATATATGCATGATTACATGGAGTGTTTGGGAAATATCATTTCGAAGTACAGCTTGAAGATCCGGACTCTGAATCACCCCACAAGGTAGGGGTAGTCAAACCCTCACAACTAGGATGTAGCAGTTGGTTCGGGTCCTTGAGCCTTTGCCCGGACCACCCGGACCACGGCCTATCTATATACCTATACCAGGACGGGCTTCTATTGAGAGCCGCTTAGATGTGATTCGGGGTGTCCATGTCTACCACCCAACTCCAGTGGATCCTGGTAATGCCCTAATAGTGTTTTTGATACCTTAGGAGCCCATACCTTTGAAAAACGTAGGGTGGGCCTCGGAACCCGAGGTCTTGAATGCAAACCCTGGGTTTGCCATTTTGGGCATATTCTGGATTTGACATGCTGCATGAAAACTTCCAACCGCTGCCGTTTTTGTCATCCCGGCACCGCTCCAATCCCAAGCCGCGGCCTTAGAGCCACTGTGATCTCGACCAGTGCAGCGTTTTGAAGCCGCGAAGATTGAACAAACAAATGGTATCATGTATATATCGGCATAAACGGCTCAAGCATTTCAACAACTGCAAATTAAGAGCTCAAAGAAAGTGATCGATCTATATAACCTTTGAAAACAAACTGGTCTGACTCACGGTCTAATTAAGTAGCCTGCTTCGATCCAGTGATGGTAGCAGGACTGCAAGTACCTATCCATGACCCTATCCGATGCCAATCGACCTCCGGTCACTCGCCGGGACAGCCGGCTCGGACGGCCTATGAAATCTTCGCATTGCTGTACTGAAACAGCCAGCGGGTTTAGCTGGCTGGTGTTGGCAACTTGTGCAAAATGCACTCGCAAAAAAATCTTCTGTAACACGTGTATCTTCGGAGTGAAGGAAAACAAATTCATGCTCCGCAGCTCTCCTTGATGGGCTAGCTCCGAAAATCTCCGGAGGAACCTGAGCCCATTCCCAGCTACCTCATGGCACTCATCACGAGACAGCCACAGGTCAGACCTGTACATCGCCCTGATGCTGGCATTTATTGCTATCGCAGCTTGCCGCACCAATTCCAACATCGGCTCTTGTGGAAACGGGTTGGCACACAAGTAGTCCTCGACAAATCTCATCAACACCGTACTCAGCTCGCCTTTGTGCCAGGCTCCAACAGGGAAGCAGCGAGTTGTGGACCAGTTGATGGACTCCTTCGTCAATTTCTCGATGCATGCTCGGCGCTTGTTGGTCACGCACCAGTTCTTGTAAATTGCTGACACGGTAGCCATGCGTTCATCGACATTTCCCTCACTCTGCACTGTGGAACACCTTTGCCACACCCAGGTGCCACGTGTGGAAGAAGTCGAACGCCCACATGGAAGCAAATCTGGATCGATCATGTGGAACGACCCGGAACGGCGACTCACAGGTGAACGGCTCATCCATGAACTCAGTGCTGAGCCAAACAGGACGACGTGTCGACACCTGCTCGAAGGGAATGCCTGCCATGCCAGCATTGCATTGGTGGCATATGCCTTTTGCAACCTGCTGGGCCAACCTTTTCTGCACGTTGTTGAACGATCTGGAAAATTTTCCAGACTTGTGCAGCCAAGGCCAATCGCCTGTGATGAACAACAACTGCATCCACTTCGTCTGGCCATTTGCATCAACCACACCAGTTGTAGCCAATGACCTGGCCTCCGTTGCGCAATGGCTCATGAGGGACTCAAAGACTGGAGAATTGTCTCCAGTGTAGGCAGATTTGTTCAATCCGGCAATCATGAACCGAGATGTGAAGCTGTGGCCCTTGTAGTTGCACCGCTGTTTGAGGAAAGGCTTCTTGACACCTCTTCGGCACTTGTCAATCTCAGAAGGCACCAAACCTCGCCCCAGCAAAGACCAGAAGCTCACCACAAGGTACGCCTTGTGTTTTTGCCCCCGGCCCTCGTCGCCGTGTATGCACACTGGGGCTGTGGATTCCAAGCTGAGTTCATTGGACTGGGCCATCCGGAAAATATCATGTTCTGGGCATTGCTCCTGGAACTTTGCCCAGAATGCCTTCAGTATGGCCTTCTCTCTTCTGTCATCCGGCGCAAGCAGCCCAGTGAGTACATGCCAGCAATTGTGTTTCAAAAGAAAACGAGCCCAGCTCGTCATCTTCAACACTGGAATTCCGACTGCACCTTTCGTTTCAAGATACGACCTTTCAACTGGCAAAGAAAGGTTGTACTTCTTGACCATCACTCTATTGGTATCCCTTTCTGAATGACCAAATTGGCATCTGGCTAGATCAGAAATCCCGCCCGAGCTAGCCACAGATGCGTGCCCCAAGTCTGCCACGATGTTTCTCGCAGCATCGATTGCTGATCGGCAACTGGCCTCGGAGACCGAAGGCATTGAGAGACACATGCGCACAGTTGAAAGTGAAATGGATCATTCACGGTTTGCTGCTTCAAGAGCTGGTCAAAACGACAAAAAAATTATAACAATTGAAATATAAATACTTGCAGTTGTGTGCAAGGGCATGTGTGCGTGCATTCGAGCTTTGGGTTCTAATTTGTAATATTCGATGATGGTCTGATCGATGTTGAATGCTTGGCACGAAATAGGTGAATTCGAAACTCGATCCGGAAGCTCACGCACTTTTCAAAGCACATCCCACAACTGCCATGAATGAAGATCGCTAGAGACTTCATGCTCCTGCACGTGCTATGATATCCAACTTTGGGATTGGAGGGGGAAACTTAAATGACCTGTACACGACGTACGTTGAGTACCAGCTTTCTGAGGCGGATGATGGAGGAATGGCATTGCCTCCGCCTCGTTTCACATTTCTGCAGCCAGGACGTCCTGGGCTGGAGAGCTGTGGGATGCGGATGGTGTGCATGGGTCCAAAAATGTCCAAAAGATTGATCACATGGGTTTGGTTGAAGGGGTTTTGTTCTGTATACACAGGAAACAGCACAAAATATACAAACAAATGCTCAGGAAAGTGACCAAGGTGTTTGTCAATCAATGCTGCCTCTAACATAGCAGGACTGTAGGGCTCTTCAGACGAGTACAAGACGACCATGTTTGTCCACCCATCTCACGCACGCTGATATCCGTACAGGTTATTTCCCCAGCGCCACTCCGGGTCATGAGTGAATCCTATTTTGAATATGCACGGGTCATGTTTGGAAAAGATTCCGTCCAAGACATTTTGGGCATGCGTGAGAACGGATCCAGCTGGAATTCCAAATTTGGGGACCTTGAAGTCAATGCTCCCCACCTTTTGGCATCGCTGAACCACATCTAAAAACCCAGCTGCTGTGTGCAAACCAGTAGTATCTAAGCTTGTTCGAGTATGAGACGGGGTCAAATCCAAACGCTCCCCATGAGCTCCAATAGAGTTCCAGCATGCGCCAGGAGGATGCTTTGGATCGGCTGGTGGCCTTCTCCACGGATAGGGCATCTCAGCATCCTGATGGAAGCGTATGGCCGGTGGTGTGGAGGGTACCTACACCCGACTACTCTGTCGATCACGATTTAGGTATAGGTCGATTTTTATGCGCTCTATATTTTTCCAAATCGTAGCACGGTCAAGACCCAGGGCCCAAGTTGAAGAAACACTGATAGCGATCCATCGATCTATGAAACCACTTATACTGCAATCCAATTAAATTGTAGCCCAAGTGTCAGAACGATGACATGTTAGTAGGTCAAACAGTTCATCATCCAGAGACTCCATGGCATCCACATGCAGCAAAGAAACAGCCGACGCAGGATCCAGTTTATTGAACATATTCGGATGTCAATCTTGATCATCAATCAGTGTTGGTTGCTGTCGGATGTGCTTCGGGTCCTGTGTGACACCACCTGCTGTGGTGTTCCATTATATGTTTATATCGCCGTTTCGTAAGGAACCTGGAAACATATAATTGCTGCGGTAAGTTGACCACACGCGCAAATCAAACCGGTGTGGGGTGTGCTGAAACACGTGCTTCAGCAATTTACATTCGATCTCTATATATATTCTCCACATGTTTGCCCTCAAGTGCACTCCCCAGGATTGGCTGCCCAACAACAAGGTTGAGTTCCGGACTCCCTCACCAACTCTTTTGGCAAGGCCACGGATGGTGCGGCCCGGTTTCTGACCTGGCATGTCCGGTTTCCAGCAAATAAAAATCTATAGTGTGGGTGGTCATGACATGAGGTGGGATTCGCGGAGGGCATGGCATGAAGTTTGCAGGATGCTATACATTTTAACTGCGACTTGATGCACGTCATGCGTACCTTTATTCTTTTGAACCCTGCCCAAAGTTTCACATTCGATGCGGTCAAAACCACATCTTGGAATTGATGGCCGCTCTGGCCAACATATTGCTGCACATTTCCCGGGAAAGGATCAACTGGAATGTGCACGAAGAAAAGAACCAATCAAGAAGTTGTTTCAACTGAAAAAAATAACATCCCAGGCTTGAGCAGGTATCCCCCAAAAAGGACACTGCGTATCCTGGACACACAGTGTTCTAGCACGAGCAACCGATCCAACTTGTGGGACCTAAGCAGTGGAAGTTCTACTTCGCTCCCGCTTTCGCCTTAGTTTTGGCCTTGCTTTTGGCCTGTACCTTGGCTTTGGCAGTGGCCGTTTTGAGCCTTTTCGCACCAGGCTCTTCGCCCTGGTCATCACCATTGCCATCAGGAATCTCATCCGCCTTCCGCTTCTTGTAGTATTTCTTGGCGTTCCTGGCGCAAAGTATATATTCATGAAACATATTTTTGGTCTCAACTTGCAATTATATATTTTATATTGCAAAAGTCAATCTTGCTTGAATACAAAAGACCCAGTGGGCCCGGACAGTCAACAAATCGATCGAGCTGGACGTGCATGTTTAGCAACTCGATCCCCAATCCTGATCTTCATTTCGACGCCAGAGGCTGCGGCACACCTTGGCCAGTGATATACGATCGAGACAACAAACCAACAGAGCTATCAAGCACTTTAATGTTCATCAGTCGCACTACAACCAAAGATCATGTGAGGAGGGGACACATATGTACCCGCTTTCATTTTCTGTTCGGCGAGATTGTAGAACCTCAGAAGCAAGACTGAACCACTTCAGAGAGATATACCGAACACCGTTGTTATATCCATCCATTATAATTTTGACTCAGCAGTTGAGTGAAGAACGTATCAGTGAAGAACCCTTCAGCTTCCCCCTTCGACCAAGCAGTGTTGCATTGATCGTACGCCTCATCCACCTTTTGCACCTGTGTCTGCAAGGACGCGATGCACCTGAGCGCAGAGCGGATGATGCTGCCAAAGAGTGTTTCTTTAGTGGATGAGATGCCACTTGGTTCAACCGTTTTGTGAGAGCTTTCCCTTGCATGTTGGTACACACCGATTTGTCTAGGGCATCTACGCTTTTGCTGCCGGGTCGTCAAATTTGGTCTCCAAATCGCGGATGAGGCTTCTCAACTTCCCCGTTTTCGATATCAAGCTGTCCATAAATTTTTTCAAGGCGTCGCGAGTCTGTCAGGTCACAAAAGGTCGACATTAAGAAAAGATGTCGATATCAAGGTTTAACTGTTGATAAAACACGTATTCTTCCCATGTGTTATATAGGATGTTCTCTCCAGGTGCCTGAGCATGCTTGCCGTGCACCACAGGTACGTCATTGGCCTCCTTTGCCTTAGCAGTCCTTGACTTGTCCGCCTCCAGCATGTTGAACTTGTCCATGCCAAAGTCAAAGTCAGGGTTCCCAGTGGCCTTGCCAGCTATAACCGCTGGCAGGTAAGCTGTATAGAAGAAAGAAGGACACACCTGTTCCAAATTCGATGCTGCGTATATAGGCTGTAATATATATCATGGCCTCCCGTTCTTGCTGGTGCAACTCCTCGTACGTAGCAGATTGGACCTTCTTTCCCACCTCCTTTATCGTGACCCAGTACTCGGCTTCTCCGTCGTACTGGTTGAACCTGTATATATCAATTGACCCCGAGAGAATTGGACACAGAAGTGGATTGGATGGCACAAGTCAAACATGAAGCCCTGCCTAAAGTGAGATTCACCCAGCGCCTTGCATCTTTGGATGGCCGCCGCAATGCGGGCCCTACAGTGGGACAATCTTTGTGGTTCAACATTATAGTTCAACTAAAAGGTGTTCAAGAGGAATTCGGTCAGACCTGTGGTTGGTTGACTCATTTGACTGTGACATATATGAGACCCTGGCGCGGACCATCCAAGCTTCACCAGCTCAGCTTCCGAATACCAGCCCTGCTCCTGGGTCAACTCAATCATTTGCTTCTTCGAGACACTGATCAGAAGCTTGTTGAGGAACTGTTCCTGGGACAGGGTCGGCGAAAACCGGATCGAAATCTCTACCCTTTGCAACTTCCACCCTTTATATTCATGCACCTCTTAATCTCAAACGCATGTGCCTGGATGTGGGTTAGATCGACTAAGCTGTTTTGCAAAGACCTCGAACCTTGTTGAAGTTCAAATGACTGAGCAGGTCGGCAATCATGTTCTTACATCCTGACTTCCATTCATCCTGGAGCCACTGTGGTGCATTCAAGTGAGGTTGCCTCTTGTGCGGCCTCACCCACCGGTTGAGTCGCGATTTGGCTGCAGCACGGAGCTTTGCCTGCAGAGAGGGAACTGGGATGAGCGGGGACCATGTTCGAACAACGGAAAGGTGTCCATTAAATCCATTAAAGGATCGATGCATGTTACCTGTTATCATGAAGGTCGATCTGTACAGCCACATGCATGCACGCATGTTGCATGAACATCAAATCTTGGGCGGGCCTTGCGGTCCACAGAGTCGTCCGGCTCTGGTTCCACTGGAGGTGAAGCGTCCCTCTTTGTAACACTCGTTTGGTCAGCGTCATTCGGGCCACCGCCATTCTGAAGAGTTTCAATGCTCTCAGAGGGTTTGGTCTCAGGTTTGGGAGCCGTCGGTTCCTGGGTCTCCTCATCCGGTACCAAAACAACCTCCAAGGGCAAAGCGTCGCTCCTCGCCGGAGTAGCTACAGGTGGAACCGGTTCAACTGTCTTGGGATCTGCACCATCCTCTGGCCCACCCTGAGCAAAACAATTATATAAACAAAATTCATTCAATGGTTCAGTCCACTCATGGAAAAACCGGTGGAAAAAAGACTGCCACTTAGGATGAAGCTCCCGAACCCATCATGGCAGCCAGCTCCTCTGCAGTGGCCTTTGCGCGCTGGTCAATTGGTGTCTTGGTTGGGAAAGAGGGTTGAGGAGAATCGATAACTTTCTAAGTTCTAGGCTGGTATGGTCTCGTAAGATTCCACGAAAGGCTGTCCATGCTCCTCGGAACTATATACAACAATTTAACAGTTATAACGTCACATATAATTTGCCCTAAGGTTCTTGCCTCTATAGGAGTTGGGGGTGGCTGAACATGACCAGAATCGCCAATCTCGTCATCCAGATCCTGTCAACACGAACGGTCATACCAAAAAGTTCAACTGGACACGCAGTTTGTACTAAAATGAAAGCGTTCATGCGTGCGACAGGGGCCTGGAGTTCTTTCAGAAGTTTCTGCTCTTCAATCTCCAAGTCCATTTTGGCCGCACCGTCGGCCAAAGTACCACAGCTCCAGCCAACCGAATGGGACGAGGTCATGGAACCTTTTTTCTTAACCACCTAAATCCCACAAAATCCCACAAAGCACTGAAACCAAAAAGCATCGCATCGAGCTTTGGATGGCACTGCGGTAGCCAAATTGCAAACAAAACAGTTCAAATTTCGAATCTGCCACAGATCCAGTACAGTGGACAGTCTCTTTTTGGCCAGGTCCAATCCGAATGCTTCGGCTAACGAATTAAGATCCTTTGTAGCACCTCAACATCGCAAAGGAGGCTGGCAGACCAACCACATAGTTGAAACTGGTGCCATTGAATTTTGCAAAATGCCTTGCAAAACGGAGCTGTTGGAGACCCCCCGAACCCCATATTTCAAATACGGGGTGGTACGGGTAAAATATGGGGTCTATACGGGTTCAATACGGGTTCGTCAAACCCTGGGTTTCCTATACAAACCCTGGGTTTCCAAAAAAATATACGGGGTTGTACGGTGTAAATACGGGGTCTATACGGGTTCAATACGGGTTCCCTCTATCCAAGAATCTGGACCCGAACTTTTTTTTTGCAAAAAGTTGTTGAGACCATGATTAGGATGTACATCATTGCTATCAAACCTTTTGAGGGCAGGTTGATTCCCAGTGGATTCCTGCGGTTCCCAATCAAAATGAACAATTGAGTTTTAGGGGGCTGCTCCAACAACTGGCTGACCAAGTTTTTTTCGGAAAATGTGGTTTCCACTCCTCAGGGATGGTCGTTCGATTGCAACCCCGCAGATACTCATAGAACTCTGCTAGCCCAGCAAACTCCCACACATCAGTCGACTCCTCCCAGTCCAGCATGAATGTTTGGAGAGCTGTCGGCAAGTTCTCCGGCAAGCTAGGAAAACCTTTGCGGGTCTTCTTGAAAGCCTCGATCCTGTCTGCCACAGCCCTAGCAAATGGCATTGGGTAGTGCCTTGGCTGGAAGGTTGGGTCGGCCCTGAGATTTGGAGGATATACTAAAAATTATATAGCAAAAGAAAGAGGTTGGTCATCGCAAAAATGCATATATACGTACACCAGGTTTCTCAGTGGCGCGAAGTGACGCAGTCCCTTTATATCGTTTCTTCCCCGATTTGTCAACATAGCGCTCGGCCGTTTCAATTCTCCCATGCTTTGGTTTCCATTTCCGAAGGACACCGCGGTCAATGCCCAGGATCATGGCAGTGTTCCCGTAGGCATAATGCCGCTTTGGGGTGGAACCACCATAATGCGCCATCCACCACTTGACGCATTGAACCTAATTTCGAATGAACAGCAACAGCTGTTTTGGGGGATGGCACCACCGCATGTCAGCACTGATCAACCTTTGGTGCAAATTTAAGCCTAGCACTGCATAGTTGCCACCAACACGACAAATGTTCATCATCACCTCCCGCCACGCAGGGTAAAACTCCAGCAGGGACCCGGACGGCTGCTCGAGGGTAAACGCACCACCCAAAGCACAAGCTAGCAAAACCAGTAGACTTGTCCTGCGGCAGGCCGGGGTGACAAACCTGAAGTTATATTTGTTCAGCGATATATTTGAGTTTTCCCCTTGGATGGTCTTTGCTTGGATCGATCGGGGCATTGTTTTAGTCCATTTGAATGAGAAATGCTATACTCCCGCCCCTCTCGATCTTCCATCAACTTTCCATGTGAATGTTCCACAAAAGATTTTAGAGTTGTGAAACATGTTTTCATTCATGCATGCACATATGATCACTGTCCTCTCCAAAAGGATGTTTCCAAGTTGAACTGATGGATACTCGGCGTAACCCAACGAACTACAAGGTGATCTTCGGGATGTACCGATGTTCATCTTGGAAAAGCTAGAACACTTAATCCCAAAGTGACAGGCAAAGTCATCGACGATGCAACGAAGCAGTGCCAGGACAGCCAGCCTGGGCTGGGTCGGGCAATGGTTGCTTGTAAGGGCATGCACGAAAGTGGACATGACACGATCATGACTCAAACCACAGTTTTGTCGGTTCCACAAATGGCACATCCAGTCATCCAAGAAACCCAAAGCCGGATTGATGCGCAAGGTCCATGTAATTGGATGACCGGTGTGGGGGCTGTTCATTGTCTAGGATGTCAAAGCGCATGCTGACATATTCACTGGCACGCATCATCACTGAGAGGTTCCCAAGTCCGGCAAAGAATTCCACCCACTGTAGATCCTGAACATGCGCTCTAATGGAATCAATTCTATATATTCTATAGCCATGTCAACTTGGGCCCACCTCAGTTCCCGCCTGCTTGATCTCATACGTCCATGTCAGCAGGAGAATGGAAAGGACGAAGGCCTGCAGATCGAGTTAAATTGACACTCGGCTGCTGACAGGGTAAAGCTGGCAGGGGCCGGGTTTCTTTCTTCATATTGCCAAGCCAGCCTTGTAAGATGGCAATTGAGCACATGGGCATGGAGGTCTTGCATGTTACGGGACGCTGCTGTGAAACCCTTTGTGGATCGGATGTGCACCAGACCCCACCATACATGCACCCACCAGGCCTTGGGCACGTGTAGAGCTCTAAGTCGCCAAACCAGGGAATCTATGCACAGCATGGCTCGATCAGGTCGGCTGGATCAGCCGAAGACTTCAACTTATTTCCTATAGGTCGATGTAGTCCTAGAACCATGCGCTCGATGTACATGGGTGCATGAACGACTGTGCCAGTTTGGTGAGCAAAACTGACATTGAAACAAGTATATATAAGTTGAATTGTCATCCAAGCGATTCAGATTCAAAATATCCCGAGCGTTAAACCATGTATCGAAATATAGTTCGAAATATATATAAAGATCAAAATCTTTCACGACGCAAGCCGAATACAATGAATACAAACACCTTCCAAAACGTGTCCGGATCACGAGCCCTCGTCTCAAGTTTGAGACAGTGAAGGCTCCGCCGCTGCTTTGCCGTGAGGGTGAATGGCATGGCCTTGGCACGCGGTGGAATCGGTATTGTGTTTCAAAAGGGGAGTTGAGGCTGGTTCGTGATCAGCGAACACCAAATCTATAGAAGTTCAGTCGATGCTCCATGGAGAGCTTTGGAATCCTCTTTGTATATACTGCGTGATAACTTATCCACGTTTCTCCACAGATAGAAGTGTTTGGAGTGATTGAAGTTTTTAGCTTTTAGCTTTCCAAATTTGGATGACCCCAACCACCCAAATGAATGGTGAAAGACTAGGTCGACTCAAAGGCTGCCTCCCGGTTCATACACTGATCCTTGCACTTTTCTTCGCGCGGGCTGAATGCTGACCCGCCTTCCGAGGCTGAACTCTGGAGCTGAATCGATCCACCCTTTTGGATTGAGGACCGAAGCGCATTGGGCGGGCTTTCATGTGATTGGAAACAGCGGACGTTTGCAGACTGTTGATTGCATGTAGACAAAATCCCATTGCGCCACTTGCTGCTCACATTTGGTGTGGTTTGAAGATTTGAAAAGCACAGCCAATTTACGCATGCAGATCGATCTATAAGTTTTGATCGTATATAAGTAGATCGTACAAAAGGAAATTCTGTAGCAGAAACACTTTCCACACTCCATTGTCCATTGCTCTAAGCTTGTGGAACTTGTGTGCTGCCCCCGCTCCCACTTTTAAATGTATTGAACGCTGCACACCGCACAAGCATGCAATGGCTATAGAGCATGGCTTTCCACACCACACATGTTAATTGTTCATCATTGCTCATCCATTTTTTGGATTTCCGCAAGACTTCAGAAAAGTATTGATCGCTTTCCTACCAGCTGCTTTGATCGATTCCTTCATGGCTTCAACAGCATCATTCGCCTGCAAACTCACCTTAGAGTGTGGATTCTCGGCCTGTTACTGGTGCACAAAGCGTACCTTAGTCGTTGAAGCATGCATTCATTCGAATTGAATGAATGCCCCGGGGACGACCATGAGTACATGAGAAACCACCACAACCGAATTCACATGTATCCAAATCGTGTGGGGTGTGCAAAACGAATTTGACCATCAAACAAGTTTGTGCACAGCAGATTGCATTCAATGCTCATGCATACAGAGATCGACCTGTATGCAAGAAAGTTGCCAAAAGTTCTGCTGCTTTGATTGCTGCCGCGATAGCATAGATCCAATTGTCGCAGCAGACTTTGAAACCAAAAAATCCATAGTCTAGTCCCTCTGACTTTGAAGTCACTCCAACCCCTACGCCTTTCACACCTCTACGGACCCAATAGATGTTCAACTTGCTGTCGTACCCAAGTGCGGTGAAATCAGGCACCAACTTTCTGAGTTCCTCTCGTGCATTATCTTCTGTCAGGTCCTTTGAAAAATTCAGGACTCCCAGCACTTCCTGTTTTAGTTCCTTGCTTGTTTCCGGTGCCGGTGGCAATGGCTCTGGCTTAGCCACATTCTCCTTTCGCTTTCGCTGTTTCTTGTCTTGGGGGGCTGTCTCAGAAGCAGCTTTGCTTTCTGAGTTCTTCCGCTTCGATTTCTTGGGCGGGGACTGGGCAGAACATGCGGCTGGTACTGGCTTCCTAGCCCGTTTTGGAACTTGGTCCTTGGGCCTGGCACATTCCTGGTCCCACTCCCACTCTGCCCACTCTTCTGGTGACCACTGACCCCACGAATTGCCGTTGCCATCCCACCAGCCACTCCAATTTTCCCAGGCTTCATGAGAATCCTTGCCCTTCGACCTTTTCCTTGACACCTTCTCCTTTTCCACCTCCTGTTTCTGAGATTGGTTGTTCCTCCCTCGTCCTCTTCCTCGCCCCTTTCCGCGCCCGCGTCCACCGCCTCGTCCCCTGCCTTCTGGGTCTTCTCCTTTCCGCTCCATCTGACTCTTCCGGGTCACTGAAGGTTTTTGAGGCTCCTGCCAGGATCAAGGCCAAATTAATCCAGATGATAGGTTTGAGGATGTTTGAGGATATGCAGGCGAACAGTTTTTGATTGCGCATCACTTTGAGAATTGGTCACTGAGAAGTTGAACGGGTTGATCAATGTGCAATTGAAACATTTAATAGTATGGCCGGGGCCGTCAATCGTGCGCATTCAGATTTAGATCAATTGATCATGAACACTTGAAATTATATATTTAAAATGTAAGTGCAAGTTGAATCATGTTGAATGCAGTGTGCTGTGCCCGTTCCTCGCCTCGGCTTCACTGGCTGTGAATACCTCTTCAGCATTGTTGGGCAACTCCTTTTCGGCGCTCATGGTGGAGTTTGTTTCTTTCTGTTTCAGCTCTACCTTCGGACCAGAAGGATGTTCATCCGAAGGATGACCACCATCCGCCACATATTGTGGTGTCTCCTCAACATCATTCTTCACAATGTTTGTTTTCTCTTGAAACTGCTGTCGTTTGACCTCTGCACAATGCTTGGGTGACAGACTTTGACTAAGTTCTTGTGGAGTAGCAGCCATTGCGACGTCAAATGGCAGAGTGTCTTGATTGTCCCCGGCAACTGGAACCGGGCCTGCACACAAGCTTTCAGAATCTTTCAGATTAAACAACTAACTGGCACATCCAAACATCGGCGTACATATCGTGGGCGTGCCCATGTCTTCACAAAAAAACATGCATGCAGTATATATATATATAATTCACCAGTGGTGTGATAAAGCGTGTCATTTAACCATGCAGTCAGCGAGAAAAGCACTCCCAGATAAACAGCTGGTTTGGCGCCTGCTTGACCAGAAACAGGAGGCGATGCAAGGACACCTGATTGCACAGCCAAGCCCTCTGTTGGTGCGCCCTTTTGTGCCTGGATCCTGGGCGAACGGTGGATGTATACAACGGGGCCATACAAGCACCATAAACCTGTGATTCAAGAGAAATATGTTCCCAGCTAACTCAGCGTTGACACACCATATATACATGCATAAGTACATGCATATACGCGTGCGCGATCTTATTGCTGTCCAAACACTCAGCCAATTTGGCCCTGAGAGCTGCTCGCTTGTCCATCAACTCCTGTTTACCTTGCGTCGGGAACAGGTTGCAAAACATAAATGCACAGGGCTGAAACAGGTCAATGCGCTGGTAAGCATGAAAACAATATAACTTTTATGGCGCAAACGCGTCCGGGGCACGAGCTTCATCACTTGCGAGGTTTCCAGTAGCAGAACCTGCTTTGGGTGTATCCTCCGTTGAACTTGGTGGTACTGCTGATACTTCTGGGCTGGTCCCCGCGTTGCTGTTCTGACCTGGTGCTGCTGGCTGTTCAGCAGATGGCTGCTTGGTTTGCGGTGGGCTCGATGCTTTCGGGGTGGGATCCTCCATCTCCTGAAACTTTGTTTCCTGTGGTTTCTCCTCAATGGTGTCACCATCGCCCTCAATCCGCTTTGAACCCTTGCCCTCACCATCCGGTTGTCCCTGTTGTCCGGGATTGGTTTCCATGAATGCGTCATCTTCCTTTACATCATTTTCTCCTTCCTCGTCCCACTCATCTTCACCTTCCTCCTCAACCTCCTGAAGAGAGTTTGGAAATATCGAAGTATATAGAAGATTTAAGTTCTTGAAAAGTTTGAGAGATACTATGACCAAACTGAGTCCAATATACTTGCAGTTAATATTGAATGTGCACATGGACATAGGAGACACGTGCATTGCTCACAGGAGTTAACTGACATGACAATCTGCAATTCAGGAGATCGTTGCAGAACACACAAACAAGGTTTGCGTGACCACGTGCGTATATATGTTTGATCGGTGGAGGCATTGCGTCCTGCAAAAATATCATATTGCATGAATGGCATGTCCTCCTTGGAAGCCCGTCTTTGTTGGACCCTCTCGTTGACGTCGTCCACTGTCATCTGCGCCGGATGCGCGGGTCACATCAAACCCCCAATGCCCAGCACGAGTGATGATCGATATATATATATATACACAGATTCACGCTCTGTCTGTGCAGTCTTTATAATGGCTATATACGTGCTTGACATCCGCTCAATATATGAAAGACAAGGCCCAAGCCTGCAACATAGGGTTCAGGATGAGGCACAAGCCCTGGAAAGTTTCAACCTGAGAAATGGTTGCATGCCCACAAGGGTGCTTGCATGTCAAGACACTTCACATCACTTCACCTTTGATAGTAACACATCACATGTTTTGAAACATATACGCGAGCGAAATGAATCGAAATGATCTTGGTGTGCAACTGCAGGTTTTTGATGATGAAAGTTCGTCAAGTAACGGTGCTCACTTCTCCTCGACGTGCTTTCATTTTCACGAATCCCAACAGCTTCTTCAGCCGCCAGCTAGCTTTGATCACGGCATCGAGTTCTTCCGGAGCATTTGCTGGGGACCTCTTGTTTTTGGTCATGAGTTTATCGATCTCCACACGTAGCGGGTCCACCGGCGCGAGTGGCTTTGTTTCCGTTGGGGCCATTCTGGTGAGAATGGGAACCAAAAGGTCTGCATTTTTGCAGCATCCCTGAACATCATCAGTGGTGCCGTCAGGGTGAAAGAATGAGCCTCCCCCCCCGCAATCTATTTCGAAGCTCCTCGCATTGGTCCCACTCCTCAGCGATGCCCTCCACATCCAAAGTCTCAAGATCGCGCGATGCTGGACGCTTTCGAGAGGGGTACGGCATGGGGCCTAGATCGATCAAGACTGGCAACTACTTGCGCTGCACATGTAGCTGCGGAACGAGACGCATGCTTTCACAGCCCAGTGCACTCACACCACAACTCACACCTCAAGATTATTGGGAGGAACGAATCCATGCCAATCCATGGGTCCAATTAAGAAACATTAAGAATTATAAACGCACGCTTGCAGTTAAACATGTTCAGAATTTCTGCTTCTCTTCATTTGTGCTGATATGCTTGCGTTGCCCCAGGACCCAATCATTGAGATCCAGACTGAATCACTGGCTTTGGCCCGCCAAAACCATGGAGAAAAGTGGCCATGAATGCGGCTGCAGCGGGGTGAGGTGTACAATGTAAAGGTGTAAAGATCGGGAATCCCGTCAACTTTGTTGCAGCCAGCATTTGTTGCCCTGTGTCACGTCTTATATTTGCATGCTCATACTAGTATGTCCTAAAGTTCGATATCGTATGTTGACAATTTTGAAATGTTGTGTTGCCTATTGGAGGCATGTCTGTTGGGACCTGCCTTCAAGCTTCCCAAACCTTGTTGGGCATGAGCCACTGCCTGAGAGACAGCACGAGGAGGTGTTTGGGGAATGGCTTGGGTCCAAACCCTGGGTTTCCCACAAGAACCCGATGTTTGCCTGTGAACTCACGCATACCCGAGGTATGAATTCAGACCCTACAAATTTCCAGGGTTCAGGCTTGCAGGGTAGTTATACCTATATTGGTGATTGCCCTATCTGCTTTTCTGTGGCCATCGAACGAACATCACTCACCGCTTGGCAGATTGGACCCCACCAGCCTGGCACCGCCACACTACCCGATGCTCGGCGGCCGACTACATCGACGCGTCGACCTGATTTTCGGGATCAGAGACCTGAGCCGATGGAGCCGATGGAGGAGCATGGGTGGACAAAACCTGTCAAGACCATATCCTTTTTTCAGACAGATCTGGGATCAACCAACCAAAATCCAGTTCATTTTGGATCCTTGAGGTTTGAGAGGACAAGACATGACAAGGCTGTTGAAGATGGAAAGCGACCGGCAAGGGCTGGGACCCAGACCATGCATGAGACTGGCCTATTCGCTGATCACTTGGGGTGGTTGAAAAGGGGTCAATCTAGGCCCTGGAACTCCAGTCGACCGTTTAAAGAATTCTAAGGATGTCCCTAAATGTCCGGAGGAGGCACTTCCTTTACTTCGGTGGTGCCAAATATACCTTCCCTCCATTTATGGAGGTGTGATTTCGGCCTGTTTTTAGAGGAGAACGGTCTTCCTTGACAGAGGTTTTTCAGGACCCTAGATATCGACTCTCCCATATGGGCCCCCCACCGTTGCCCTTTGTCACCAGGTCTCAAGAAAACCTCTCTTGGAGTCGAATAGGATCATTTGGACTGTGTGGACACCAGGGGCCACGGGTGAGAAAAAATGGTCATCAAGCACTCCCCGACACGATGTGTCGTGGGACTGGATCAGTGGTTTGAAGATGTCGATGTACAGGTGGTATACATTCCGTACATGGAGTGTCTGGGATATTATAGATCAGGCAAAATTGGATCAACTATTCATGATTCCCAGGAACATTCTTCCTGAAAAGACACACACAGCGCCCAGGCATAGTATAGAACGGCCACCCTGCAGTTCCATCATGCAGTGTGTGCGTGTGTTTTGTGCGAAACAATTCGCTCAGGAATGAGTGCCGAATTCCTGAATGGGATGAACCCGATTATACCGAAGGCCGCGCGGCGGAGACCGGACCTTCTAAGACAAGAACGAAGAATGGTAGCAACGGCTAACAGTGAGATGGAGTTTTTGATCAAGCCTGCTCAGAATAGTAGTCGTTTTGCTCTTTGGGTGAATCAGTTTGTGACCTATTGAGTTTATTGAGGTGAACATGACTCAGTTTACTGAGCTGCATGCATGCAGATTCCTGTTTGTGAAGCCAAACTATAATGTCATCTATTCCTAGCACTTCCAAGCGGTCAATAGAGACCTATAGGTAGTGTGGGGTTGTCCATTGGTGTCCGCTGCTGGTTGTCGTACAACTTAGTCAAATCCGTTGCCTGAACATTTATGAATGGAAGTCCAGTCATTTCTCAGAGGCTGCATTCTTCGGTGGGAAGCACCACTTGGGGCTGAACACGTCAGACCTTGCTTGAACTTGCACTCATCCAAGTGGTCCAAGCACCAAGTTCCTTTTTGTCAAGAGATCCATTCTTTGTGGCCTAGTCAAGCGGCCAGAAGTGATCAGTGATCGGCTTTGGAAGTAGAAGCCTTCAAACCAAGAATTCCAATGACTAACGACTACACAATTTGGATGTTCATGCACAAACCTTTGGACGATCTTCACCGGATCGTCGCCAGTACGAAAACGATCGGCAGATGAGCAGATGACCAGAGAAACAGAGGTTGAAGGACCCTAGTTCGTCTATCCCATAGGTACCCCAGTAAGGTCCTATAAGGTCACTTAACCTCTCTTGGAAGTACAGAGAAACCACAAACAAACTCATAGACGCTCGGTGGATTTATTTTTGCGACAGGTGCATGCTATGATGTGATCTGGCAATTCCTTCTGCGCCGCAGCAATGCGCAAGAGCAGCTTGTAACAGTTTGAACTTGTTTGGTGAACTTTTCTGTATGAGGAGACGACACTGCAATGGGGCTGGAAGATGCCATGAGGGTATTTGCAAAGGAGAAGATACGCATATTAATTTATTGTGATCAGGAGGGTCATTGTCATATTGGTATCTTCTAATCAGTATTTGTTGAAACTATTGCTTTCGTCTAATCAATGATTTGTTTCATTTCTGGTGGAGGCTTTTGGGTTTGGGTTTTGGATGTGTGTTTTCATCTCACAGGCTGTTTTTTTCAGCACAAAATACTGCGAAGTAAGCCAAATGCTAGGTATTTGCTTGGAATGTCAACACCTAAACTGAATCATCGAATCATCCACTGGGGATTGGGGCCAAGGATTTGGAGCACCAGTCCTCAGGGCACAGGTCAGACTTCTGAGTGAAACGTCGACGGTTCCACGTACCTCAGAAAATGGGTCCAAAGTCGTAGATGACCTGTTTTTTGGTACCCAGACTCACTCCATGTATGCCATATATGCTTATACATTGACCCCCAGTCAACCACCCCAACTGATTGGCAGTCCTATGGCTGTCCCATGGGTGTTTTGTCTGGGGTATATAGGGTCATGTCGCATGTTCTGAAGATACTTGAAGTCGGGTCAAGGGGTGAACTGTCCAAAGGAGATCTTCCAATGGGTGCCTTGTTGGTGCCCGCCTCTGGTCTCCGGTTTTTTGCAGCCATGCTGAGCTCCAAATCGATGCTTCTGCAACTCTGCTGCTCACCATTCTCGTTTAAGACAAGTCAGATGGCGCTGGCAACCCAAGAGGTCTTTTGGGATGAGGGGCCCCAATCGCTTTCATCGCCTGCTTGGAGATTGTCGTCTCATCATGTCCCCTACTCTGAAACCACGGTACTTGATATGGAATTTCTTGATGTCGGAGCACGGATCTGGGACCTGGCCCATGTTTTCCTTCGAGCCCTTGGGGAGTCGGGTCTCCCCGATTTCGGCACCCCATGTGGCACCCGAGGATGTGGCGCACAGAAGGCTTCTTGGAAGTCGGAGCAGTTGGAGAGGTGTGGCACAGGATCGGATCAATTGTGGATCACCTGCAGCTCACCGAACGAGAAGTGGGACACCGTCCGGTGATCCTAACAGGTGGTGTTGGTCCGGTGAACGAGGAAGGTACGACCAGGTCCAAGGAAGTGAGGTCGGAAGACGAGGAGTACGTTGGTCCCTTCGAAGTCGTCCATGTTTAGCAGATCGTGGCAAATGCTCCAGGTAGACCAACAAAGGGTCCCAAATCGTGGCTCCCTGAGCTCGCTCGGGCGCATGTCTTCGCTCGGTCGCTGCTCCTTTGATGAAAGCTCCCGCTTTACATTCACCTCTTCGACGCCACCGGCGCGGCGCCGCGGCCGCGGCGCGGCTCAGAGGCTTCGTGCATTTGCACATGGGCTTCGCCGGCAAAGCCTCGGGTCCCTGTACCGAAGCCTTTGGGCCGAGCTCGTCGTTTTGGACGCCGAGCTGGACCGTGGAGCCTTGGCCCGAGGAGCCAGGTGCCAGGTCCCAGAGGTGGACCATCAAAGGAATGGTAGACAGCTGCCCTTGTAGTGTAAAACCTTATAGAACATCAGGCCAGCGTCGCGAGACGTGAGACTCGGATGGCCAGAATGAAATGGACAAAAACAAAGAGCCTTAGAACCTGTTAGAACAACCATGAACATCCATCAAACCGGTTGTTGGAATCCTAGGGTTGGGGCCTTGACCAATGGCCATGCCTTTCTGCCACCGTGAACGTCGAACTGCCGGTCCCCGCGTACATCCGGTACCTCCGAGAAACGGTCACCTCGGACGTTGAGCGGGTCCGAGGTGATGAGAGGTGTTTTTTTTCCCCAGATAGGTTAAGATGACCTGTGCATTCTCTGCACACATGGCGTCTCCACCCGTGCAAAAAAACAAGAAATCCCAGATAGGTTGGGCTTTGTGGGGGGGGTTCCTACTTCTCAATTGATGTTTTTTGGGATGTGCAGATATAGTTACTAGTTGCTATAGTTGGGTCTTATGCCGCAATATGCCAGTCTTGGGGTTTGCCAGTCATGAGCGGGCAGATGAGTGGACAGATGTCTGAAAAAACCATCCAAGCGACGTACCTATTTTCCGCTCTATAGACACATAGTGGTTTAGTATGGTTTAGTAAGGTTTAGCAAGGTTGTACTGTTCCTTCAATTCTTCAAGAATCAGTTCTTCTATTCATTAAACTTCCTGGAATCCAGGAGTGTAATTTTTTCTTCACTCAATGGTGGGGCGATCAAGTCCTCATCCCATGGTGGTGGGCCACTCGGTCGATGGTGCAGACCGAAGCCCCTTGACCCTCCTTCAAGTACGCTAGAACATGGGACCAGCAGTCACAAGACGGGGTGCCGGTTCCGAACGGAGGAAGGAAGGATAGGGGTCCCCCGACGTCACATCCGCCCCGACGGATGGGAACCAAACCATCTAGGCCCGACGGATGTGACTCCTGGGATAACCCACCCTTCTTGAAACCGACCTTCCACCCCTTCAAACCAGGTACCTACCGAACGTTGAGACACTCGAACGAACGGTACCCTTCCTCCTCCGGTACCGACCCCTTCCGACTCCGGTACCGACTCCTTCCGAGGGCCGAGTCCGGTCTTGACCCTATTGATGGGTCCAAGTGAGTAGAGAACGAAAAGAAGGTAATTGGAAAAAGAACACCTACATCAAAGTGTCGATGGCATCACTATATATGACGTATATATGAGTTTAATACAGTTTTTGCATGCACATGGAGTGTTCACACGGGCTGCGTAGTCATGCTTTGAGTCTCCGGTCTCCTCAAATTGGAGAAAATGCGCGCTGAAATGTGCAGGGGAAATGAGAACTCTACCTACTTGAGGAGTATCCTTATTACAGATCCTACTGCTGCTGCTGCTATTACCTACTTTCTCCCTTACACAATGATACACAATGGTGACTCTCCAAGTTTCTGATTGTTGCCGTTCTCTTCTCATCGAGACCAGTGCCCTCATGATTCAACTGTTACTTCAGAGTTGCCTTAGAATCTCACTGAACGTGCCTTGTGGACCGGGGTGTTTGCCGCAGGCATCCACAGGCTTTTGGAAAGCCCCACCAGAAACAGTTCTGGTTGGAACCCAATATGATGCCGCCAGCTTGAGTTTTACATCGGAGGCGGCTGGGACTGGGGAACATCCATTGTTTCTGGTTGAGACTGGGTTTCCAGGAGGCTTTTGGACAGTCAAACCCACACCGGCCCCTAAAAGCAGCTTTGCCGTCCAAGAGACCTTCACACTGGTCCAAGGATGCCGATGCTCGGGGTTTTGCGTTGACGTTCTGCCTTCTCCTCTTGCTCATTCCCGTTTCTCGGCCGGCAATTTGCGCGATGGGCGCCCGAGTGAAGAGGGTGGCGGGAAAGAGTTTTGTGCTCAGAGCTGATGCTCTCTCTATGGATCCACATACCCTTCCAGCAGAGGTGGGTCAGAACCCTAGTTCAACTATCCTACTTGGGTACCCCTGGTGACGGGTCCTATTTACGGTCACTTAACCTCTGTAGGTTTGAAAGGGTGATGTGTTCAACACTTGATTCGGCGCTCGAGTTCCGGTTCGATCCAGTCGAAGCGAGAAGATCGGGTCGGTTCGGTCGGTGACGGGTGGATCCGTAGATCTCCGTTCGGGTCGAAGTGGTGTTGGAGGAGCTTTGCTTGTAGAAGTCAGCTTCTTGCGCTGACTGAGTCGACTAAACCTTGCAGGTTTCCCCTGCTGGTGCATCAACATGTCAGCGCTGGACTCGGACGCGAAAGAAACACCAGTGGAATGCCGTGGACCAGTTGGGTGTCAACTGGAATATTGATCTACATTCACCCTCAAGACATCCTAAAAAGGACGCCAACAACACTTCATTCCAAATAAAACAAGTGTTGGGGCCAATTTTCAGGCAGATCAGATCCAACATCTTCAGGTTTTAGTGCGTCCGGCACCTGGAAGGTCTAACAGGTCTCCACTGGAATATACTGTATATACCCAGCCCACGACTCGTGGATCTCCATGCACCGTTTGAAGGTCCACGGTTTCATGCTTCACCCCATTCATTCGTGACGCGTGGCCACTGCGTCACACGCGTCACGCCAGTCCTGGATGCTGGGCTACACCTGGGGAGCTCGTCGTGGCAAGGGCCGCAAGCAGCTGTCAGCGCCGCTGATGGCCGTTTAGGACGCCATGATGGCCCTCCATGGCAGTTCCGGAAGAAGAAGAAGAACCGTCGTTTTCATGGGGGTTACAGGGGTTTGAATGACCATGTTCTACCACAGAACCAATTGTTTTACTGAACTTTAGACAAAACCAGATGAAGGCCAGGGAGTTGGGGCTGCCACGGGCCGTGTAGAAGACTGAGAGATGCAGTGGATGGAACCGCAAGAGAAATGACACGAGTCGGATTGTACCTGGAGTCTCAATACGTACCTTTGGGAAATGGGACATGATGGGACATGACCGGATAACAACTGCAAAGAATTCATACAATTTCATCCAGTTTTCGGAGTTCTGAACTGAGACTCCAGGCTAGCTTTGGACTTGGAAAGAAGGATTTCATTGGGATGTTCATTTTTTAGATTTGAACCGCCCCAAGTAGTGCCTATCGGCCCACAGATCTGGTTTGGCTTCGAACACGGTCGGTCGCTGTCGAGCTTCGTCGGCTCCACCCCAAAAAAAGGGATCGGACCATGTCCTGACCAGGAAGAGTGGATATCCTGAGGAACCTTTTCGGGGGGCATTGGGCTTTCGGAAATGGCTCGGCAGTCAGATGTACAAGCCCAGACACGACCTGTTTAACGACTTTGGGACTGGCAGATTCCGATCAGTTGGGGTTGATTGATCGGCATGACCCGCCAGTCCCAGACAGCTTGTATATCAGTAACTGTTGACTGTTGACCATCAACGACTGCTCCCTGCACTCTCTCAGCACCCGAATCCGAGCTCGGGCCCGACCTCGAACAGGGGGAGCGGACCCTCCACCGAAACGCGGGGGTTTGGACCCGGTTCCCAAACCCGGAATGTGTTGGTTCGGGCTCGGATTCTCAGGGAACAGTTTTGTTGCGAAGCGTGAGTGGGCACAAGGGTGCCAATCTTGGCTTCACATGACCGTCTGCCAGCAGAAGAGGGGCAAGACCCAAAGACATGCTGGGGACCATGCTTCAAAAAGCTGTTGCTGCATTCCTTGAGCTGAAGGGGGCAATGCTAGGAATCAGTAAAAATAAAACCATGTAATTTTAAAACAGTGCACAATTAGTATTTTTGCTTAGAGTGATCGATTGGGATCCAAGAGCCTCCTGAACCCTGGCGCTTTGTCCTGCACCAAACTGCTCGCAGTTTTGCGTCGCTGGCCACGGCCATGGCCATTGGCTTCCAAAGGGAAGACCGCAGCGGCGCCGAAAAACGGCCGACCGAGCGTCGACTCACCGACCGGCGTGATCCCGAATGGGATGGACCGATGAAGACGCCCGGGGGTGGCCACTGTCGGATCTGGGGAATGCCGAACGGCGACGCGAAGAGGTGCCTGGGTGATCCGAAAGCACATCGCAAAACCCCTTGTTTTTGTTCAGCCCCATCAGTGATTAATATTGGAATCCCATGATTTTCCATGGTCTCTACCACCAAACCACCATGGTGATTTCACTAATCCGATTTCACTAAAAACCTAGCGCCTGAACGAAGGGTCGTAACGGAAGGCGAGATCTTGTCGGGTACAGGGGACTGGCATCAGAAGACCGGACAGAAACTTGAAACAGGGCTATTTCTTTTTTTTGAAGGGAGTGGAATGTGGTAGGATGTCGTAGGTCTATAATAGGGGGCCGTCTCACCCAAGACTTTCTCCGGGTGCCAGCCTCTACAACGGGATATCTAGAATGCCAGGCCATGTTTGTCTCATTGGACCAGCCGTGGAACGCATCGCTCCGACTGGCTGGGACGAGTGGTGGATGGGACTCACATCTCATCCATGACCACCCAATTCCTGGGAACTCCGAACTGTCACGGACGGGAGACGGTCGGTGCACGGACGTCTGGTCCAGTGGAGGTAGGAGTCGACCCGGTTCCACGTACTTCAGAAAAGAGCTACAAGTATCATCAAGTATATACCCGGTTTTGGTAGGGTCCCATTTTCTATGGTGCTTCCAAGGTTGGGTCCAGGTAGAGGGGAATGGGACCCCAGACTTCGAAAGGGCGCTTCAGGCAAGGGTATTTTTTGGGATGTTTTTGGTCAAAGCTCACCAGGTACCCAGGAACTCCGACAGACCTGCCAACCCGCCAATTCCAAGCGCTGCTCACCACAGAGCCAGACCCGTGCCGTGGTCGGCTGAACCCACCGGCCGAGCGACCGGTCTTCGACCTGCGGACCGACCGGCCTTTTGAATCTATGTCTCCCGTGGGTCGATCGCGACGTCTTCGTTCGGAGAAGGCGCCGAAATCGCTGTGAGGTCCTGTAAATCGATTTGAGGAAAGCACCAGTTGATCTCTAATCCCCAAACCATCCCTTAACTAGGAATTAGTTCGACCTGTGTGGTGCCCGGCACGGAGTCTCCGGTACAGTCACGGACCTCCGCCCGTTTCAACCAATTGACCGGTCAATACCTGGAGTCTCGTATATCCCGCAGAAAATGGGTACAGTCGTACCATGTCGTAGCTGTTTTGTAGGGTCACGTCATGTCCCATTTTCCCAGGACCTTCCAAGAGGCGTCTATAAATAGCCTCTTAGAGGTTAAGAGGTGTCCAAAAACCACCTGTTGGAAGGTGCTGGTCTAAGGTACTTGAAGTCGGGTCAAGGTATGCCAGTCCCATGGATTGTTTGGATCATTGTCGGCCGTGGTGCACGAATCTCCTCTCTCATTGCTCAGGCTCTAACCAACACAACGTTGGGGGTTGAACTCCAATCCCTTCAGAAGACACCTACCCAATCAAAATGGACAATGTAGACTCTTGATTCATCAAGCGTCCCATAATGTACGGAGGTATAATGTACGGAGGTTGTCTAATCTCTAATCCAAATCGAGAGTGTTCATTGATCAAGATGAACCAACCTCAGCGCTGTGATCCGCACGACTCGCGAACACCGTCCTCTTCGCGTCTCGTCTCCGGCATTTCAATGGCCGGACCACGCGTCGAACGCGAGGAAAGCGCGCGAGACGCGAGACGCGAGACGGAGGCAACCCAAAGAAAAAGCGGAGCGTCTCTTTCTTTGTGGATGCAGGTGATTGGTGGCAGATGTTCGAACATCGGAAGTTCGGTTTTCCAGTGCATCCGTTAGTGAAATCAAATGAAGCGAAAGGGCACGGACGCGCGTTTACTCTGCAGATTCCTGCAGTTGACTCAAGGAAGCTCAAGGATTTGTCCTATTGAAAGAGAAAATATCCTGGAAATAGGACATCCTGGAAAATCTCGGGGGTCATTTGTCCATTGATCACCGTTTCTCCATGATACGCGGGGTGGTGGATGTCCGGGGTCAATTGATCTCTTTCAGTCTGAGTAGGAGGCCGACTCCCTCGGACCATTCCGATGGTCGACCGAGCCATTCCACCTCGAAAACGACCGAGCCAAAATCGGACGTCCGAAAGCCCGGGCCGGTCCAGACCAGATGACGTGAGATTTCAGTGCTCCGAAGAAGAGAAGGAAGCGTCGACCCTCACGGTCAAGTTGTCCAAATCTCCATGATAAAGTGACAATGATGCATTCCCCATTTAGGACCCTAATAACTATTCCAGATGCTTTTGGTTTGCTCGATGATTTACGAACTTCGTCTGGCAAAACGCTTTCCCTTGGACAAGTGCTGTCCTCACCGCCCTCACCGCAAGGAAATACCTTCAACGCCTTGACCACCAAGCGTATACAACAAACCGGAGTGCAGCGAAAGTCTAGAAGAAATCCTGGTATGTCCTACAGAGGTTAAGTGACCTGAACTAGGACCCGTCACCAGGGGTACCTATGGGATAGTCTATAAGGTCCTTTAACCTCTGTTTCAGCATATTTCAGCATATTTCAGCTTGTTCATCATACTTTCAGTCTGCGTGTTCGGGGTTGATGTAGAGCAAAAATAGCTTCGATGATTATATAATTATCAGTGTTTTGTTAGGACGTATTCACCACTTGACTGGCCACCAGACACATCGTTTCCTGCAAACATCTGCGATGTTTAATGAGCCAGAGAGATGACGGAGCGAGGATTGCCACCTATTTCAAGGACGACATGGGGAATCAACTCCAGTTGATGCCAGTGGCTTTATCCACGCAGATCTTCTTGACAGGAGACCTGGCGTTTTGTTTTTCACCGACCGGTGTTACCAGTGCTATGTATTTTTGATGTCTTTGGGGTCAATGATTGTGTATATGCAGGTATTAGTGTAGAACTGGCCAAAGGACCAGAGGTCTCAAGATGGCCCAGCATAATATGCAAAACAGATGCAATACATGCTGCCGAACTTGAAGGTTGGTTTGATGGATGAAAAGGCAGAACAATTGCACTTGGCTGGAAGATCTAGGGATCATTTGTTGAAACGGTTTTTGGCAGTTCATTGTTTGTTGGTTGGAGTCGATCTCCACAGTTCACTGCGGAGCAGCCAAGATCCATCAAGATCCAACACTTGGGTTTCCAAGCATCCTATTCCCTAGCCATTGCAAAAGTTTTCTTTTTTTATGGGTGGAGTGGACCTGATTTTGTAGTATAAAGTCATAAAGTCATATAATATATGTACCGACTGTTAAATCTTTAGTACAATGGTTGCTGGGGATTCCAACCATCAATGGTGGCCAGGAAACCTATATATAGAGTTACGCTGCCCCTCGTGATTTGCCTGGTGGACCAGGATTTGCTCGCAGCAATGCGATGCTCGCTCGAGGAGGAATGGCGCACACCTTGACGGGGTGTTTGAAGATCTTGGTGAGCCTTCTGTGGAGTCTTGGCCAAGACCCTGGAAATTGGGTTTGAGAGAGAGGGAACACGTTTTTCTTTTGCTGGAGTTTTGGCCTCCAACTCCAAGTCCTTTAATTAGTCTTGGTGAAGCAGCCCGGAGAGCCAAGTCAAAAGGTGAGATGTGCAGAGTCTGCGCAAATGCAGCGCTATCGTGGTGGTCAGGGAAATTGAATGGTTGAATGCTGTTAGTAGGTCGACTGAGGCAAGCATTCCTGATTCCTAGCCACTGGCAAAACTCGCCCATACGCAGAGGCGGTTGGTATACAAGACATTACAAGACCACTTCCAGGGAGAAAAAAAACAGAGACCGGCTGATAAATCTCGAAACCATCAGAGGTAGACCTTTTGAACCACTGGCATAGTATAGTAGTAAGTCGATCCTTTTTCTTGACCCATTGAACGACTGCCACTGTTTGGCCATGAGTTCTAAGGGAACTATCCTGCACAGTGCACAGGGTAGATCGCTCCAGTTGTTGCTGGCCAACAGGAATACGGTAACTCCATGCTCATGAATTGAGCGTGTGAGAGAATAAACAAAAAACATAAAACCTGTAAATACACTAACCAAATCTAAAAACATACTTGTTGCTTTTCTTTGTCGCTCGTCCCTGGAAGCACAGGTGATGCAACTCCGGAGTTCTTCGTTCGGCCTGGCGCTTCCGGAAGCCGCCGCCGGAAGCAGCGCCTCCGCCCGAACGGTCCGGAACGGTCCGGAAGCGAAACCGAAGATCCATGGAGTTGGGTGCCGGTTCCGAGGATGGAGTTAAAGCTGCCCCCTAGGTCACATCTTCCTCCACTCACTGGATTTCTACGCAAACCACTGGAACCTGCAGAAACCGTTTTTGGGATTCATTTCCTCCATATGAACAGACCTTTGGGATCACCTTCTCAGGTACGGTGATTGGAGAGAGTTATGTAGGTGCCAGGAGGGTCCAGTCGTACCGAACCTGAGGTTCGGTACGACTGGATCCCGAGGGAGATGGAAGGTTTAGTTAACCTTTCGTTTTGCGATAAACGGTTCGAGCGTGGAAACACAAACAACCATTCACAAATTGATGTTTCCCCACACAACCACTCTAATGTGAAGGAACTCAACAACCAGTTTGTTTCTGCTTCTGTAGGTTTCCAGGAGGGTCAGTTGAAGAGATCGAAGCGGGGAGCGCGTTCTCTTAGACCAGAGGATTGCAGTCGTTTGCGGTCCATTCCTAGGATTCCTGACCCACCGTGAACTTCAGGAATCGAATCCAACAACCATTGTTACCCAGACGCTCCATGTATGCCATATATGCCTACATTGGGGTGGTTTGGGGGGGTCAATGTAGGCATATATGGCATACATGGAGTGTATGGGCGTTGTTTTACGATTTTACACTACCAAACCGGTTCACCATTCTTTTACATGGTCGAACAGAAAAATAGGAAGAATCGTTTATGATAGATCTTTGCAGGGTTACCAGCTTCGCCATGGCAGGAGGTTCACGTAAAGCTTGGACATCCAATCTATTCGTTACAACATCTTAGTTTTCAATATCCTGGTTTTTCCTTTATATGACTTTGTAATAGGGAGACCCCGGAGACCCCATGGGGTTTGCTTCTACTTTCCTTCTTCAAAGGGGGATCCAAAAAGGGGGGTCGCCCTGAACCCACACACACCCTTCGGTCGCTTCGACGTCCCGCGATGGCACCGACGAGACGGAAGACCTTCCAGGTGGACAGTGACCGGTTGGACGGTTCAGACCCGGTTTCACCAGGGGTACCGAACGTTCGGAGAGTCGAACGTTCGGGTTCTGACCCACCTCTGCTGGTTCCTCCCACCAAACACCGCGGAAACGTACGTACCGTCCGAGTACGGGCCCCGAGGTTTGGGGATAGCGGATGGCGACTCGATGGTTGGGGATGGCATGGCAATACAGGAGTTCTCAGCTACAACAACCGGGCATGGTTTTCAGATTCCATTTATAAACCGGATCCAGTCGTACCGAACCTCAGGTAGGGTGATGTGTTCTAAGAGTGGTCCATACACCTGGCTACGGTCTACCCTCTTGAGCTCGGCGTTTCCCGTCCCCACCCGGGTTTACTGCAAGGTCGACGTGAACTCCGAGTCCAGGAACAGATGCCATGAAATTGATATCCCAGACACGACCCGTCTGGGACTGCCAGTCCGGACGTGCCAATCAGGCCAGGGGTGGTTGAAACGGGGTCAATGTAGGCATATATAGGCATATGTTTTGGAGTGGTCTGGGTATGAATCTCCTTTTGTAATATGATGCAGGATTCGCTTTCTACAAAGCAACCGTACACGGTAACCTCGGGTTGATCCGAGGTTTGTCACGCAGATTCACGAATCACTTGCCAGTCAAATGAGCCAACTCTTGGATGGTGCAAGAGGATTTGCCCATTCAGAGCCGCAGGAAGAATGAGTTTGTGCACTAATGTGCACTAACTTCCTTGAGGATTTCTCCATGGAGACTCCTGTGTAGAGTGACCTCGATCATGTTGTTTGATCTATGCTCTGTGGCTATGTTACTGCAGAATAAAGCGACATATAAAACAATGAAGATGAGATCGTGTTGGGTCAACTCTACATCGTATCAGCTTGTGCACTAATGTGCCAGGTTGCTTGACCCAAAAAGATGCGCGCTGGTTTCGGACTCATGGAGCTCGGTTTCGGGTGGCAACAAGTGAAAGATAAGTTTCTAGCAAAACATGGGGCGAAAACATGGGCGGAAACATGGTATAGGGTTTTTGGGCAGATATGTTTCGGACTCAAATGAGCCACTCTGAAAGATAAGTTTCTTTTTCAGAGTGGAGGGTATAGGGTTTTGGGGGGACGAACTACGCAGCCTTCGTTCTCGACCGCTCGGTTTTGACCCACCCGGTTTCCGGTTTCCGGTGTCGAAACCGCCACCCTCAGGTCCAGCCGCGTCGTGGGCACCCAGTGACGTTCGATCACCGGATGTGCTTGGCGGTGTGCGCAACACCGCGAAAGACGTGGGAGTTGAGCCAAGAGAGACCTGAGGGGAGTAGAGATGAGATGTGATTTTCTTAGGGGGGTTGGTGCTTCCCGTCCTTGACAACTGTATCCTTATATAGATTGTGAGATCGTCATCGTAACTCACAGTAATTATCCATAGTGAATATTGTGTTTCAACACGTTGTCACGATTGGAATTCGTGCCGAAGGAACTATATACCAGCTCATGGACGCCCTCTAGATCTATAGTTGAACTGAGATGAAATGAGCTCTGAGAACGGCCACTTGCCCATTTCTGGTCAGACTCCGACGAGTTGGTTCTTCCATCTTCTTCCCTCGTGCTCCGTGCGTGAGTTGCCCTAAACCCGGTCCCGGAGTCAGGACCCGGACCCAGTCCCGGAGCGTGGGAGACCGGTAACTCTTAGTCAACCAAAAGGGGCGAAGAAAATTCATCACACCCAGATGGGAGGGTGTATGGTGTATGGAATATGTTCATACATGGCCCCCTTTTCAACCACCCCAAAGGTCCCAGACAGGTCGTGTCTGATTTCTGCTCAGTCCTTCCGCGGGGTAAACGCTGCCCCATGGCGTGTCCCCTGCGCGGGGGGCGTCTTCACTCCACAAGGCGGAGATTTTCACTCCACAGGGCATGGCGCCCCCCTCGGAGGCGCCGGAGGTCCACCAGTGTCAGGGCGAACTTGGACGCGTCAACGACTATTTTACAAATTGGTTGGACTTGAACATACTTGATTTGGGGTACTTCCTCTACTTCACCGAGGCAAAATGTAGTCTTTTCGACTTCCAGGGTGGGTTGGGGAGGTTGGATTGCGGAAGGAAACAGACTGGGCGGAGTGGTCGTAAGCATGAAGTTGGGCTGTTCACAAACTCCAGATGATATTGCAACCCAGCCATAAGAGGTTTTACAATCCAAATGATCGTTTTATTTATCAAGAGTCTAAACTTAAAGAGGGTGGTCATATATCCCATACACTCCATTTAATATATGCCTACATTGACCCCCCAAACCACCCCAATATGGTATACATGGAGCGTCTGGGTATTGGTGTTGAAGAAATGGGATGCTTTCGGAAGCAACTTTCGCACAGGGGGGCCTGGCCGGGAAGAAGAGAAAAGGAACTTCTCCTTCACAGTAGAGAACCTGTGGTTGACCTGTGACATCCTTTACCCCGAAAGTCCAGTCAGTCATGACCCATTTTACTCCCTACGGTAGTGGTGGATTGTGATTACCACGGGTGGGGTAAAACGAGTCGGAAGTTCTCGAAACGATGTGCAGATGCGACAAGGCTGTGCTTTGTGTAAGAGGGGAAACTGAGGGTCAGGGCTCACGACCTTCGACGCCTTCAACAAACATTGAAACCGCCGGTGTCCGTTGTGCAGTCGCAGGTGGTTTTGGAGGTTGGAGATCCTGCCAAGAACCTCATCTCCAAAACAAGACATGGAAAGACCAGGAACAAACAAACTTCTTCAACAAGGATGACCCCCCCTCCCCTCATGTCCAGCAAGTTCACGAAGGATCTTTGAGGCCAGAAGCTTGGATGAATCAGCAGCTCGAAAGCAAACACCCAGACCCTGTTAATCTCCCCCAAAGCTGGGTGAGTCCCCGAACCTCCAGCAGAGGTGGGTCAGAACCCCAGTTCGACTCTCCTAGTTCGGTACCCCGGTCCGAACGTTCAGGTCACTGTCCACCTCTGTAGGCTGGGTGAATCCCCAGACTCCTGAAACCTTTCATCCCCACCTTGTTTCATCGATCCCCACCGGGCCGGGCTCGCCGCTTCTGGCGGTTCCAGGTGCCCTTCCAAGGGGTGTCCGGAGACCCGGGGACAGGAGGACCGGACCTCTGCGGCCATCGCTAGCTACGATAGCGATGGCCTCGATGGTGTAAGCATTCTTTTTGCACCGAAACACTGGTGGGGTTCTGGTTGTTGATACCATCTATAGAGCAGCATACTATCTGGGGGGTGTTGGCTTTTGGCTGCGGGGCACGACTCTCACTCTGCTTCTGCTTCGTCTACCATCTGAGGCAACAGATGGTGGTGGGTGGCATGTGCATGGAGACTTGGATGACATTGGGCGGGATTCGTCACCCACGCTTGGGATCCCATTTGGATTCCTCTGAAACAGCCGGCCTTGTCCTCGCATCACTATAGTGACGTCCTTTTGGGAATCGAGGGGCCGATTTGGTACCGAACTCGTGACCCGAGATCGCTGAGGTGGCTGAGGTGGCTGAGGTCGACTTAAACCTTCAAGAGGCCACTAGATGAGACTCCAAAGAGATCACGAACGGCTCAGGGTCCTAGGATCATACCAGTTTTGGCCCTGCGCGAGATTCGTATGCTGAGACTCGGTCCTTGGAGGAAAGGTTGAATTTGGAAAGCTGAGGGACGTGCTATTCCACTTCGTTTTCAACGGTAGACCAAACCGGTGACTATCAACACCAGACACCCCAAAAAACCCACGGGACTCGGGGGTGGGACCGGCCAAACCGGTAAAGATGCCAGTCCCATGGATGGGTGGGAATTGATCCCATCCCAAAAAACTCGAGGCTGAATCCTCTCTTTGCACCTACCCCACACATGCCAGTCCCATCCCTGCGATACAAACTGGAAAGCAGAATCAAAACACGTATATATATATATAAGTATATAGCTGAAACATGTTTGACACATGTCCAATGAAATGCAGAGAGAGACCCGTTTTCTGATCCATCTTCTTGTTGTTCACACTATGAGTTGACCCTGCAGACCAACTTGGAAGAACCTCTTTTTTTCCAGTGGTTTTGTGCAAAGTTCACAAAAAGCCTTCGACATATGTTTTCTAGAGCTCCGGAACCTCATGTCATCATTCGATCTGGCTTCAATGATGCAAAAGATTCTGCGAAGCAATCAACCGGCTTCACTGCCGACTGGACCACCGACCCCGGTTCGTGACGACTCGACCCGACAGACGGACCGTGAAAAGACCACGATCACCTTCTCAGAGGCCGATTTAGTTGGTGGATCCCCCCAACTCGGACTGTGATGGACACTCCCCCCCCCGTGTTCTCTTTTTTTTTCAAGTTCCAACCGAACGCCGGGGTCGTTTCAAGCCCCTGCCACCGTCTTTGTCCCGTTCCCACCGAACGCCGGGGTCCGTTGGCTTTCTTCGTCGCCGAGGACGTCATGATGAATCAGCCCGAGGGACCCGAGGACCGTGGTCCGGCCAACCGGCGGTCGGCGAGTCATTCGGGGTGGACCGGCGGAGACGGGTGCGGCCGGTCATGTGAGGCCGGTGCGGGAGACGTGATGCGGCTTTTTGAGGTTAAGTATCCAGTGATCTGCACCAACGACCCCCCACTGGGGTACAGTCTAGATAGGGTGAATCAACCTTTGTTGGTGCATAACTGCATAACGTCATGCAGGTTACACATTGCGGCTGGTCAGAAACATCAGCTAGAAAGAATGCTTTAAAATCTCTTTTCTAGATTGGGCTTTTGGTTGTGAAGGTGTGGGTGTCGGGGTTATCCTGAAACCAAACTGTGTTTTGGATTTTGAAAGAAACAATACTTTGCCGCCCATTTTTCGGGAAGCGTTGACGTTGAAACCAGAAAACGACACGCCAAGCCAAGGCGCAAATATAGAACCTTTTTTGGGAACGTGTTTGTGCTTCAGACGCAAGAAGCCCAATGGATTGAATTAGATGGATTCCTGACTATAAGTTAGAACGAATGCAATCTATAGATCTCTTAAAAACCGGTAGGTTTTTTCTAACTATTAGTTGAAAAGTATCCATCTAATTAGTCAGATTTTGAGGCGGGCATGGGGTCGTAGTTTGGTAGAGGCTCGGTCGGGCTTTTGCCTCCCCTTGTTTGGCGCTGGATCGGAGTTTGATGGGAGTTTGGTGGGCCAATTTTGCAACCCTTCCAAGACTTTGTAACTCCAGGGTCAGAGTTTAGTCGGGCTTTGGTCGGAGTTTTGCTGAAAACCAGCTCTAGGAAATCGATGCTTGTCGAGGAAACCACTAGATGTTTTCTGTCTATTTCGGCAACTTTTTCTATCTTTTTTGAAAGTCCTTAAATCGATAGATTCTAGGTAATCGTTTTGTTTGTCTCTGCAGCTTCTGCTTGAACCAGCTTGACTCGACGACATGCACGCCCATGGCACGCGTCACACACCCATACACATTCCACACTACACACACATGTCCACAGAGGCACACAACTAGCACCGCAACATAGCAACATATTTGCACTATTCTACAAATATTTTTCTTTCCGCTTACGCACCTCTCTTTTTCGTTTTTCTGTCGCGATGGCTTTGTGGTGCGACATCACGGACGAGGTCATGTGGACCCAGGAGGCGAGGCTTCGTGTCATAGCGGAAAAACGACAGCTTGAGTATAGGTAAGTCATTCGTCTGACGACAGGAGCCCGCGAAAATGTTTGGCACCGAGGCTGGGCACTCAGAGCTTTCGGGCCATTGTGTCAGGACACCCTTGATCATGTCTGTCAGGCCACGCCCTCGGACTCCACAGACATTGTTGACACAGAGCTGGATGAGGCTTGGGCGACGAAAACGGTTTCGGGGGGAGAGTCGTCGATGTGTTCGACTCCAGGCCACTTTGGACTGGCTACAATCTGGCGTCCAGGCACATTTGTGTTTGCTAGTTGATATTGGGCTTGTCATTTAGATTTTGGCTTACCTGCGCAAGGTCCCGGGCAAATGGCCCGCCAAGAAGAAAGCAAAAAAGCAGTGGGCACTGGTTGCGGCCTCAGTCTACAAAGGTGTCCTATACATTGTATTATATATATGATTAATTGTTCAATTGGTTGCAGCCCCGTCTCAACCCAGGTCATCCCACCGTGCGCGTACCACGCTTTTTACGAGGCCGGTGCGAGGGTGGACAATTAGTAGCAAAGCGCAAAACTTTCAGATTTGAACTTGCCCACGTTCCTTTCTTTGGAGGAGCCTCGTCGCCGCAAGCCGAAGGCGGCGTCCGCTTGGGCCCCGGCCTCAATTTACACCACGCCGTCTCGATTCGATCAACCCTCGACGAGCGGCGCCTCACCTCTACTATATAGGCCAAGAAGTCAAAGAAGAAGCGCGCGCCCCCTCGGCCTTCGTCTTCTTCATGGAACGTTGGGGCTGCCCAGCTTTGCCGTCCGAGCGTTGGGCAACATGTTTTTTTGGCCTGTTCGACATGGAATTATCAATTCGGGTCAATGTCTTTAAGGCCTTCCCGGCCACGGGCGACCGTTTGAAAGTGGCCGACTCAGACACTGCCTCTTTTTACTTGTCAACAGAAATGATATTGTCAGCCGTTGCCACCAGGGCGCCCGTCCAGCAGCTTGGCCCGAGCCAGTCGCGGCCTCAAGGGCAATTAGAAGTAGTTCAAATCAGACGAGGCGTCGTTTTCAAACATGTTGCCTAGTCAGGACAGGGCAGCTCTCCACACAACCCGTGCTGCCCGGGCCTTATACCGGCCGCACTTCTCCTTTGCAATGCCTTTATTGCGCGTCGCATTGTTTATTCAATGAGGCCGCAGACGTGCGCTTTATGAAGCGACACGGGCGGCAGGGCCTCGCGAAAAATAACCCCAGCGGTGTGGGTCTCAGGGGCGGGTTACAAACATTTGCTATTAACGCCTTTCGTTTTGTTGCAGGATCTCAAGAGCCACGGTTTGGGCAACGACCCCCAAGCCTGGCAGCGTGGACTTCGTCTGGAAACGCTTTGCGCTCAGAGGCAATTTTGGCGGCGCGGCGTAACCAGTCAAACAAAACCTGCAAGCTAGTTTGCTCTAAGGGCCCCGGGTCATATCAGCCCAACCGCTTCCTCTCCAACAAGGAGCGGGCAATGCTACAATGCATTATTCCTTTCCAGTTTTCCAAACCTTCAAAGGCACAAGGCGAATTTACAGCGGCTTGGTTTGAACATTTTCGTCGCAGGACCGGAACCGCGTGGCCCACACAGTCAACGGCAACACGTGTGAACAGGTCTTGCACTCAGTGGCATTCTGTTTTGCGCTATTGTTGACCAATCAAGCAAAACCTGCAAGCTAGTTTGCTTTAAGGGCCCGGGGACCCATCGGCCCAGCCGGTTCCTTTCCAACAAGGAGCGTGCAGTTCATGCCTTTCCCAAACCCAAACAAACATACAAGACAAAAAAACAATCAGCGGCTTCCTATGAACGGCGTCGCAGGAAAGGAACCGCGTGGCACACGCGCTGACCGGCAACACCGCCGCGGTCCCGCGCGGCTGGACCTAGCTGAAGGTGTTTTTTGTTCTTCTGCTGGCGTGACAGAAGAAGTTGTGGTGCATGTTCAGAAATCCCAGACACTCCATATGTATGCCGTACTTGCCGATCAGCTGGGGTAGTTGTTGTAAGGGGCAATGTGGGCATACGGTGCCAGTCCCATGGAGTGTATGTGTCTTGGCACGGAGCTCCAAAAACCATTAGAATCATAGAAGGTACTTTGACCCTCCAAACATATCCCAGACTTCTCAGGTAGTTGGAACCCGATTCGCGCCCCAAGGAGCATACACTTCCCTCCGAGTTGGAAACAGAACGTGTAGTTGTGTGCATGTTTAAACATGAGGAAGTCTCCCAAACAACAAAAAACGTGTAAACACCCACATGTCTGAGGTCATTATTTGTCATCTATGCACGGAGCCTGACTTTGTGCCCTACAAAACCATGTGTTTTGCTGTGAAATCTACCTTTTTGTTTAAATTTAGGGTGTCGTTTCGTGAGTGTTTTTTTGGGAGGGAAACTGCATGTAAAACCCATAGGAAATGCAACGCAACACTCGCGCGCGTTGTTTGCCGCTTTCTCATGCTTTTTCACTATGTCCTTTGACAGTTGTTTGCCGCACAGTGGCGTCAGGAGGGCATGAACGTCTCTGTGCGACCGAATGCGTAACGTACGCCACGAGCGAATCATTCACTCAATGAGGAAAGAGTTCGAACTCGAGCGACTTTGGTATATGTGACGACAACCCATCACCATCGTGTTCTACTGATCACACGAAGGAAAAACGCCCCCCGAACCTCCCGTCGTATCTTCTGTCGTCACATCAACAACTCATCAACAATTCATCATTATCATCATCATCATCATCATCATCTTTCTTTCTTTCTTTCATACGCTCTTCAGTTGAAGATCGCGTGGACCCAGGTGATCCATCTGGCGCCCCGAAGGGCCTAAACCTCAGCAAAAAGCTTTGGACAGCAGCCGAGCAAGGTTGAGGCTCTGGCTGCGTCCCAATGATGGGACCTCAACATCAAATGCAGCATCACATACTGCCCCAAACAAGGGCATGAGACCGATGCCATAAAGTGGTTGGCATGCACACCATCGCGTTGGATGGCTTGCGAAAGAAGCTAACTGCGCACTTCTCAGTCGACGACCCAGCCTCATCTGACCAGGACCAAGTGCCACTTCCAAGTGGCTATCCATGCCGAGAAACCTTCGCGAAAGCGTTCTCGCCACCTCATTGGGCGGCTCAGAAATGAGGCCCACTGCGACCATCAGCCAAGGGACAGGCATCTTGCCATCTGGTTCGAGGTACCGTAGGAAGGTGTCGTCAATGTCCCGTGACCAACGCCACAGACGAGCATCCACCCCAAGCCGCTGGCAAAGGTAGGGATGATTCTTAGGGAAAAAGATGTACAAGTTGTCCAGGCAAACCAGCCCAGGTCCATGCCAGTTGTCGTTAATGGCAGGGTCATAGATGAAGTGGTTCACCTCCTCCGGCTGAATCGAGAGAGTGGTCTCGACTGCCAACCATGAGGCCGCAATTGCCCCCCCCAAGAGGAGTTCTGTGCGTCCAAAAAAGACAGCTGTGCTCTTTTCCAAGGATGGCCGTGGTGCCCATAGAGGGCTTCAGTGCCTAGAAAGAAGGAGACTCCAGAAGCCGGTAAGGGAATGTTGTCCACCCCAAGGCTGACCCCCAAAAGAGAAGGCAGCCTGACTTGTTGAACCGATTGCAGGCCACATGTTGGGAACCACCAGTGCGTCTGTTTGAACCAGCCATGGCCTCCATGAGGGCGGGCGATCACCGTGTCCCCTGTAGGTTGTTGAGTCCCATTTGAACTCCGTAATGGTGATGGCTTGTGAGCCACCTGCTGCCTGTGGTGTGAGCCTTGTAGTCGAGTCCACCAGCTGGAGGCCACCAGGTAGTCCAGAGTAGAACTCCTCTGGGATGATGATCGCGTTGTCACCAACCTTTCCAGTGAAGCCACTGTGGATGTAGGCATTGAGTGTGGGTGGCCGGTTGCCACAGGAGCCCCGGTGGTGGGGCATCCCCCAATGCCACTGGTGCCCATGAAGGTGAGCTCGTAAAGGTGCACAAAAATAGGATTTCTTGTATTGCCGAGGTATTGGAGGTTCCAGATGTGCTTGAGTAGGTCCAAGGCCACTTGGCTTCGCCATCAATGGGTTGTGCTGGGCCAGTTTTATGTTGGCTCCCCCGAACCCCGTGGCAGGTTCGGAACCCTCAGGCCTCCAAGGCAAGGATCGTGGATTGAGCTGGGTCATGAGGTGCTCGGAGAAGATCACAAAGGTTACTCCAACAAGAAGGAGTGTGCTTGCCTTGGCCGGGGACTTGGGACCCCGGTGAGTGTCCTGGCTCGTGCAAGGACCGTGGGATGGTCTCCTTGATTGCCAAGATCGTGCTCCCCTGCAGGAAAAACAGACCGAGTAGGTCAAAAACCTGAAAAAGAGCCAGATGCAGAGGGCAGTCTCAAAGGTCACCTAGAGGATGAAGACCCTGAACTGGTAATCGAGGATCAGGTCGAAAAAGGGACCGCCAGGAAGGAGATCTCGAAAAAGCCTGGAGTAGAACCTGCCAGCCAAGAACACCAGGTCCAGGTCAGGATCTCCCTGTCCATGTGGCAGATGGGATCCGCACTAGCTCGGTCATTGGGCATGACCAGAGCCTGAACACTCATGGCCCTTATCATCATCATCATCATCATCATCATCATCATCATCATCATCAACATCAACATCATCATAGTCTACATAACCGGGTTGGACAAGTGTAAAACATATCGATTGTACACAATTAGCACGACTACACATTCGGTCCGGTTTCCGACCCGGCATAAACTGGATTCAAGCAGTCAGCTATTGGTTGGGTTTGTGCAGGTCTCCCTCTCTACACCCTCTAAACCTGGCAGATCGAAACATCGACCCGGCCCACAGCTCTTTGCACATCGCCTTTCCACGGGCATCGCCAGGAGACCTGGGACGCCTGCTGGGAATGGCTTCAGACGGGTTACTGCCCCAGAGGTGAAACCTGCAGGCGCGTGTCGCGCTTCGCCTTCGCTTCGAAACGCCTTGGCGTCCGGCGCGTAGACCTGCGCGTCGACGTGCTGTTCGTCCGGCGGCGAATGGGCGCGTAGACCTGTGGTGGTCGGAGTTTGGGGGGGGGGCCCTAAAGAAGTGCGGTTGTTCTTCCTTCCCTAGGGATCCAGTCGTACCGAACCTCAGGTACGGTGTATGTGTTCGACTATTTATGTAGGCGCCAGGAGCATCCAAGTATCTTCTGAGAAGGTACTTGGATCCCTAGAGGGCTTGGGAGTCCAGTCACCTCTCGCACAGAAGGGTTTTGAGCGGGATCGACTCGGAATAGGCCACCGAAGGACAACAGAAACGTGTGTAGATTGGTCTCATCGAAGTGGATATGTGATATGGGTGTGTAATAACATAAAATAGGGAGACCTCCCAAAGTTCGTTCCCCTGGAAGAGTGGAAATAGACCAATCTACCCTTTGGTTGGATTCCTGTTTGCCAACCACGCGTAGCTGAGGGCAGTTGCACTGCACAGTGACGATAGTGCGAGAAAAGGCCAAAAACCCATTGGTTGGACATATGCTCTTATAATTCTGTCTTATATAAGAGTGGTGGACAGATGGAGGCTCTGAGACGCTGGAAGTGCCTGGCAGTGCCTGGTCTGCTTGTTTTGCGGATCAGGTGATGATTTTTTTTGGTTCCTTAAGCAAATCCAAGGTATATTGGGGTAGCACCGACATGCACCGACTAGCTTGATGTTTTTTTTGTTCAGCGGTGTGAGGCTCCTATCGTTCATCTGACCTGGAATGGTTTCGGCGATGAGTTTCGTCACCCTTTTCGGGAGCTTCGACGGATCTTGCTTCGCCGACCGGTCTTGCCTTCGACGGATCTCGCTTCCCGGGACGGTGGGAGTGAACGTCACGTCTTCACGATCACTGTACGACCGAACCAGTGCGACTGGACGGCTGTAGGAGCCGGCTCCAGGAGATAGGTACGAACCTGAGAAGGTGGATCCCTATAGGGGGGAAATGGAGTGACGGGTCCACTTCTGGGGAGACACGGTTGGAGTCCTGGTTCCACAGGATGGAAAAATGCTGGGGACAACAAGGTCGTACACATGTTTGGGGTTCGGGTCATGTTCAGGTCATGTCCCATCTTCTAAGATGCGAACTGGAGGGTCCAAGTACCCATACTATCCTGTATGTGGCTTTTGCCACGTGACCAGATGTGGTTTTCTGGATCCGATTTGGTGCCATATCCTGCACTATTTTGGTTAGAGGATGGTCTCGAAGTAAACATCAAAACTGAAAGGGCCTCTGCTACCCTGCCATGTTTGGATGGCAGGATCATGCTCAGACCACAAGCAGTCAAGTCAGGGACATCTTCGACAAGCCGAAGACCAGTGCACTTCCCCAAAACAGGGAGCCTCAGGGAGCTAAGAAGCCGAACATACCTGGAGTCTCAGTTCGTACGTCAGAAAATGAGTACAATCCAGCAGTCACAAGACGGGGTGCCGAACTTGGAGGATAGGGGTCCCCAGAACATCCACTCACATAGGGACTCAAAACCACCCAACTCCATGAATGCCATGTGACTACTGGGTGACCTGCAGTTTATTGGGTCGATCATTGCTCGCAGCGAGCATTTGCATGAAAAGCGTTCGGTGGAGCTGGTGTATACCCTATAGGGATCCAGTCGTACTGAACCTCAGAAGATACGACTGGACCGTCCAAACCTTAACAGTGTCTGTGATAGTATTATACCAGGACCCTCCAATTGCCAAGGGGTGTCTATTTATATAATTATAGCCCCTTAGCCGTTAAGGGGTGTCCAATGGTAGTCTGAGATGATCTGTAAAATTTGTATTGGTTCGAGATTCGAAACATTACATGCCCTCCCTCCAACAATAGTGGAAGTGAAACCCACTGGCAAAGAGGAAAACAGTCTTCTTTCAGAGGCCATGTTCCATTTCCATGTTGGAGAGTAGATGATAAGGGTTGGATTCCGGTATCACTCACATCGCGGCGTTGTCTTCTTGCGTGGACAGGTGGGATCACCCTGCTCTTCAATTCCCCGATGGCAGCTCGGGCACCCAGACGGTCTATTCGTGGCTGGATCAGCAGCTGCGGAACCATGAAACACGAACCAACAGAGGTTGAAGGCCTATAGTTCGACTATCCCAGTTCGGTACCCCAGGTGACGGGTCCTATATACGGTCACTTAACCTGTCTTGGACCAGTCGCCGTCCGACCGTTCCGTTCTGAGTCGCGATGCCGCTCCGGACTCAGAGCGGCCGATCGTTCCGGACTCGATCGGAGCGGTACGGCGTACGGTCGCGATCGGTCGCGTGTGTAGCGTACGGTCGTGACTAGTCCCGTTTGGGATCCAGTCGTACCGAACCTCAGGCACCTGGACCGAACGTGGCACCCGCCCCAAAACGCCTTCTGAGAAGGTACGACAGGATCCCCAAAGGGCGTAGGGTTGATTTTCCAGGGAGATCGGCGAGCCGCGAGTGGTGGAATGTGGAATGGTGGGCGATCCGGACCATGATTTTTTGGTGGAGAAGCACGGCTGAAAGTCTCAGAGGAATCACTGGTGGCTGGACTTGGGGCGAGTAAGTGTTTGACCGGTTGACCTCTCAAAGATGTCCAAAGTTTTGTGTTTCTTACCCTTACCCCTTGTGTTTCTGAGTGTACTATGGTATATATAACTGTCATAAGAGTAATTATAGTCATCACTTGGGGAATATATATCATTAAGCCCCAAGCTTCAACGGATTTGCGCCGATTTTTGGGCAGACCGCAATGGCCCGCTTCGTTTGCTGTTTGTAATTCAATGTAATTCATGTCATTTCTTCCCCAAACTACCCAATTGCACCTCCCTCCAAGCATGATCTTTGCACCATCTTGCACCAACCATCTTGCACCATCCTGCACCTCTGGATCACCACCTGGTGCAGTCCGTGCTCTTAAGCTTTGGATGGGCACAGAGGGTCCCAGGCATTTGCCAGGCAGCCCCTCTTTTAGGAACCCGGACGAACCATTCGATCTGTGTCTTTAGTCGAACTGGAACCACATGACCTGCGAACTAGTGATTTTGCCTGGATATGCTGGGAATCGAATCTACAATCAGCTACAGCTGGAAGCCCAGTCTCAACCAGAAACAGTTCAGAACTGGAGTCCCAGTCCATTTCAGACCCCGCCATCTCACTGGTGCCACAGCGGAGGTCGAAGTGTTTCTGCTTGAGACGCGGAGACCCGGTCTCACCCATCAAAACCTGTCCTCACCAGTCGACGTGTCGTCGCCGTGTTTCGCGGAGGCGTGGCCTTCTGGCCCAGCGAAGCACCGGTCCAGCAGGCGGCACCGCGCCCGGCACAGGCAGACCAGCGTGACCCAGCCAAGGGCGACGAACCTACAGAGGTAGCCAGTGACCTGAACGTGACCCGTAACCAGGGGTACCGAACTAGAATAGTATATATAGGGTGCTTCAACCTTTGCTGGGCGACCCTGAAAACAACACTTGAAAGCAAAGACGGTAGTAGACGTGTTTCTCATGTTCCAGTCTAGACATCGTCTAGGAGGCAGATTTGTGTCCGTTGTCAAGGTTCTGGTCACCTCCACAAGTTGGAGCGCCAGGTGGAAGAAGAGGCCTTTGTATATATACAGTATATATATATATATATCGCATGTGGAGAGGGCACCAGCGACTCAAGTGACTTCTCAAATTGCATCGTTTTGGGGCTCGAGCAACCCCACTCATAAGCCCCACCTGGAAATCAAAACCACCAGAAACGGATGTTTCCCCAGTCCCAGCCACTTCCTATGTCAAGGATCTCAAGCTGGCGCCATAAGAAAAGGACAACCAGGACTGTTTCTGTTTAGGAAAGCGGGTAAACCCAGGATGCTCCAGTGAACCCAGGATGTTTCAAGGATCTCAAGCTGGTGCCATAAGAAAAGGGAACAACCGGAACTGATCAGAACTGTTTCTGGTTGAGAAAGCAGGTTAGAAGTCCAAAGTTCTCCTCCACTTGTCAAGGGAGTCTCCAAGCTCCTGGTCACCCATTTCTCTGACGAGCCCGAGCTTCTCTTGGTCTTTGATAGGTCCAGTCCAAAGTTCTCCTCCACTTGTCAAGGGAGTCTCCAAGCTCCTGGTCACCCATTTCTCTGACGAGCCCGAGCTTCTCTTGGTCTTTGATAGGTCCAGTCTGACCCAGGTGAATATCCCTGCCGCCTTGCGCTCGAGCTGTACCTTTTTGGGCCAAACTGTGACCATCTTCGCTCCCTTCCGGTCTTCCTGCAGATCGAAGGTCAGGTCATCCAAGCTGGGTCCTCCGTTCTTGTGGCGTGCCAGGTTCAACAACCTGAGCAGCTCTTCGTGATGGCCCCTTGCCCTGAGAGCTCTGGAGCTCGGGCTCGACCTGGACCTACAGACCGGACCCTCCACCGCAACAGGGTGACCCGAAGCTAATCCAATGTGTTGCGAACCAGGCCCAGATTCTTAGGGTGGTACGTTTCTTCAGGACGTGAAGGCACCATCCTACACAAACCATCACAAACCCCCGTCCCGGAAGTGACTTGGGTACGTGCAGTCCAGTCCGGACTCGCCGACCAAAAACCATGACTGACTGGTGCTTTTGAGTGGACCATAGGACTGCAGTCTCATGGGTCGCAGTTCATCTATCGCTAGGGCTCCTGGCCTGGCCGTTCGGCCAACCCCTCCCTTTCGGTTTCGGTTCGGTTGGAGTCAGTGTCAGGGGTGTCGATGTGGTTCCCTACTGATGGATCATGATGGATCTATACCTTCTCAGTGTTCGGTTCTGGATTCTCCTTATTTAAGCCGTGAAAGTGTTGAACACATTGCCCTCCAAAAAGAGAGTATATGCAAAGGCATCAATAAGAACATGCTTGCCTCCTTCAAGACCTGGTACTGGCTAGCGAACGCCTCTATATATATATATATATATCAAGCAGCGGGGGCCCATGTGCATGGATTGAGCAACAGCATCTGCTGATGAATAGGCTCCTGGCGACAGCATCTGTTGGTGGATCAGCGCAGAATTTGGTGTGAAATATCGGCAGGTGTATTTAACATTAACATGTAAAGAATATCGAAAAGACAGAGAATGACTTTACAGTATCAATAGCATGCCATGATGCAATAGCAACTATAATTCACTGCTTGATCTTCTGTTCCCACCCTGTTCTGGTCCGTTTCTTCTACATGATTCACGCGGATAGCTGGGCAAACACATGCTTTGCCCAAAGACATACACGATTACAGATACTGTAAAACTCGAGCTGGATAGACCAGTTTGTTTGGACTCCGGACCCGTTTCAGGCGACCGAAGCAGTTGCGGGAGGGGGGCAGGATAGACCAGCCTGAGCCTGGTCTGACCAGCATTAGTACCAGTGACTTAAGACCCACAGCCGACCCGGGACTGGGACTGGAATATGCAATTGACATCTTAAACCACCGCTTTCTTGTGCTAATTCCATCGAGTCTCTTAGATGTAGTACTGTAGTACCATGTAGTACCCTGAAGAAAGCCCACCGCAATTCCTTCCAGGTGCCCGCAGACTTCCCATGTCAAGGTGCCCGCAGACTTTCCGTGGCGACGACCGCGTGACGTCGGGAGGAAGGACGTTTTCTTTCTTTCAAGCAGCCGGGGGGCCCGACTTCCACACACCCACATTTAAGTTTCACTCTGCAAGACCTTTTCGAGCCTTCAAGAAGCAGGTGGACCATCAAAAGCAACATGAGGCCCCAAAGCTCTGTGATCAGGTCGGCTTTGACCCCCTAAAATTCGAGGTTGAGTCTAAAAAACCTGAAAGGGCGCCCTGTTTTGCTTTCCGCGCGCTGGTGGGTACGGGCGCGTTGGAAACGAGAACTCGAAGAGGGGTTCGAACTGCAGAAGGTTCATAGATGTGGATGTGTTTGCTTGGACAGCCTGCCTGTGAATAGGGCAAGACACGTCATATGCACATCATATATATACTGTATACAATCTTCATGCGGGCTGCATGTATCCATGCATCTTGTGAGTTTGCAAGGACGACCTGCCTCTAAGAAAGCGGCAGCAGAGCTTGAAACTTCAGCTTCTGCACCCCTCAAGCAAGAGCCAGAAGCGAAAGAGCCGAGCCAGGGCAATTGGATGAGCAAGAGCAGATGCAGATGCAGTTTTTGCTGAGCAAGTTCAAGCCAGTAGAGCATGACAAGCTGCAGCCAGTCCGTCGACTTGTCCAAGAGCTTCGGAAAGGACAGAGCCACTGGTAGATTTGATGCAGCGCGCGCGCGGCCCGATGGTGCGTGACTCCCAGGCCTTTCGCTCTCAGTTTCAGAAACTGCGTTGTCATAGGCAGCATGCCGTTGTTGACATTCATCCTGTGAACAGGACTTGCTTGCCTCTCTCAAGATCCTTGTAGCTTCTGCATGTGCACACGCTGTTACATCGCCCCGCGATCTGCTCGCGTTGCGGCCGTCGCTGCCAAGTTGCTGTAAACTGTGCAGCTCCATGGTATTTTGCCTGGGCCCCATGTCACAGAGCCCTGGTCTGCACAAGCAGTCACGATTTGGAAGCTGATGATGACGCCAATGGGCACCTGGGCCTGGGCCGCCCTCCTGGAGTGGCAATGGAGAACAGCGCTTTTGTGACCGTCAACATGTAGATAGGGGAAAAGGAGCAACTAGAAATGCAACATGGAAATTTGATCAGCAGCTTCTATGAACAACAATCCATGAACTGATGAACATGACTGTGCCATGGCCTTGTTCATTTTGCAGACGCACAAATTAATCCACAAATTTGTTTGCGTACGGTTTTCTTTGAAGACATGAAACAACAAACGTTTCCCTGCGAAGCCTCGGCCCATGGGATCTCACAACAACAGAAGACACGCAAGCGAATCACAAAAAGTTTTTTTTTTCCGCAGTGTGAGCACCGTGTTCTTATAGATTTTATTGTACATATCATCCAACGCGCGCCAAGCTTCGCCTGTGCCCATGGACTTCTTGTGCCCCCTTCGGGTGTGACCTTCACGGCGACCTCTGCGTCCAATGGGTGATCTCTGACATGGAAACTGTGGAAGAACGTTGCCACCAACACCCTGGTGTTCAGCGTGTGAAAAAAAGATCGTTTTGATGCATGTTGACAACAGAGTGTACGAGAGTAGGTGTTTTTGTTGTTTGTTTTTTCTCTGCCTAAGCTATCAAGCTGCTGATTTGAATCTATAGAAAATAAGTGTCATAACTCATCAATCTTATGTTTAATTTCTCGCGGTCACCCAGGCCTTCAGCGCAAGTCGATCTTTCAATAGATACCATCTCCCTAGGATTCCAACATATTCCAACGACCTTTAATTTAATAGGCTACTACACCCAACAACAATTTTGCTTTACACATCTTTACACTACAAAACCGGGCCCACCATTGTTTAGATGGTCTTCTCGGAAGGTATATAGGGATCTCTTCTTAATGACATATCATCTTCACCAACCGCCAACAGCCTCTTCACCCTCCGAATACCCTCCGCCTTCGAACGAACCACACCACGGCGCGGGAAACCCGCGCTCCGCCAGGCGCTGGACCTGCGGGAGCTGCTCCCTTCGCGGGCGATCACCTGGTCTCCTGTGGCCCTTGCGCCTGCGGCGCCTGCGGCTCTGCGCCTCCCATGGGCGGCGCAGGTGTGGGCCGCTCGGCCAGTGCGTCGGGGATGGCGATGATTGGGGCGAAGGAAGGGGCATGGTTGGCCAGAAGGCCAGAAACGGGTGGAAACTGGTAGCTGGTGAGCAGGTTGTCTCAAAGAAGGTACAGTCAGAACCGTTTGGCAGATATATGCAATGAACACTACTGTCGGGTGTGTATTAAAATAGGGAGACCTCCTACGCAATGACCCCCTGAAAGAGGGCAACTAGAGAAAAAAAACAAGGTGTTCTATTCGTTTCGCTGTACGCATGCCATCAACTTGTCACCTGGACCCGACTTCAAGTACCCTTTGGAAGAATAGGACAATATAAACCACCAAAAGTGCAACTTCTATTTTGACATGTTCAAAACATGTCCTCCACCATTGATGACCGGATCATGACTACCACTCATATACCCAAGTTCCAGCCACCGGGATACATCCCCGAACCGGACTCCTAGCTCCAGTGGTTTATGGGATTGGCCAAAACCAATCTGGGGGAGTTTAGCCCAGGGTTCTGCGGACTGTATAATTGGGGTGCTGATTCGTTGATGGTTCTTCTATGTACTTCTTGTGCTGGAACTGTCCATGCTGTGGCCATACCTTGGTTTCGCGCTCAGTTCTGGGCGGCTGAATGCACACACAGACACACCATACGAGATTGGAACTCAACAGAAAGCCTTCACTCGGCGGCTTCGGAAGCTTGTCGATACGAAAAGGGTTCTTGGCTCCTTTCCGCCAGCCGAATGGTGCTTGATCCATACTCCGGTTTGGGCTCCTGGCTTACCTCCGGGTTGCGGTTTCGCCAGGGGATTCTAACATGTTCTAACTACCAAGTACCTCAGAAAATGGGATATGACCCTGTAACAGACAGGTACTTATACCCATTTTCCGAGGTACTTTGAGACTCCAGGTACCTTGTGAGGAGGTGCTGCATCAGGAACCCTGAGTGCAGCACGGAGCACGGACGAGCAGAATGTCGTCCACGTCCTTCATGAAGCATCCAAGAGAATTCTACCTGAACCACCCAGTGGTGCACTAAATCTTGCAGAGTTCGGGTAAGCAAACTGCCCATTTGGTATGCAAAATCTGCAAGTCGTCAGATTGTGCTTCTCACGTCAAGATGTTTTCTTCCACATTGCAAGACATCCAACCACCCCGACGGCGACCCTTTTTCCACCCCCTGGCATGATCGGTGATGTGCCACCCTAAGAATCCGGGCCCGGTTCCTAAGAATCCGACCCCTGCTAAGAGGTCGGGTCCGGACCCCTGCCATGGAGAGCCCGTTCGGATAGGGGAGCCCCATTAGTGGTGATTTGGGTAGCCCCTCGACCGGCTACTTCGCTTCCCAAATGACGTCCCTCGTGCAGAGTCCGGTTCGACCGACGATGACACACCCAGCCCGAGAGATGTCGAGCCCGTTCGAGCCGAGCCGGAGGCCGTTCCTCAAAGCTCTTCTAGAAGCTCTATTTCATATACCAGCACCTTCCAACAGGTGGTTTTTGGACACCCTGACTCACCTCTAAGAGGCTATTTATAGACACCTCAAACGGTATCGGTCCTGGTAGATACCTGGCGACCATCCTGTCTGGAGATCGACAGGGATGTGCAGGGTAGTGAAGCGAAATGCGCCACGGTCGGATGGTCCACACCTCGAGGTTCGGTCTTGGAGGAAGCTTTGATCGTTGACGTTGGGCTTGCCCCCCCCAAGTCCCGGCCCCGAGGGTCCTCCGAGGTCCAAGTGGGCCCTGCATGCCCTGCGGCGGATGCTTCGGGTCAGCCCGCCGGGGAGTGGGGTTCAGGAGGAGGTGCGGGTGGGATTCGCGAGCATGAGAGAAGCGGGAAGCAAGCAAGGGGAAGAACAAGCAAGCGGAAGGACCATGTGGTCAAGGAGCATTTGGAGCCATGAACTTGTGTGAAGTTCTTTATTTTGTGTTGGGAAAGGTTTGAAGGACGGAATTGGCAAGTGTTGGATGATGTTGGAAGGATACACCAGCATCTTTTTGTGGTTCTCCATATGTTATCCTAGTACCCAGTGAGGTGTTTGAATGCCAATTCTGCAGGAGGTTGATACGAAGATCTACGAACGAAACCCCATCAACCCACAGTGCAAGCAAGTGGTCTTGTGTGAGATGCGGGAAAGATCAGGATAGTGCTCGGTCGGTTGTCCCATTCATGGGTTGTCCCACACCCAGGCGCTTTGTTCAGCCCGACCGGTCCACACAAGCTAGAGATTGGTGGGTTTGATCCCAGACCATATGAGGGTCATGGAGCGGTCATGGAGCAGGTAGTGAAAACTGAACTAGAGCATCCAATCCACCAGCTGTTTTTCAGCATCCTTGGCTCCCAAAAAACGATCTAAGGTCTTTCTGACAGGGACACTCCATCCCGAAAGTGGATCCGATCAGACCTTCGGACAAAGGTCTTCCTCACCGCTTTTGACTGGCACCGCTTCGAAACCCGTGTGAGGTCCGCTTCGAACCCGTGTGAGGTCCCTTTGGGCCCCTTCGACCCCTTCGACCCCGAGTCCTTGGGCGGTCGGAGGTTGGGTTCCAGAGGCCGACGAGGTGTTCGGGCCGATGTCGTGTCACATGTTTGGGATCCGGTGTCGTACCGAAGGTACCTGACACGAATCGGTACGACTGGACCCGACCGGCTGGCGCCTACATCAATAGGTCTCCTTCCTCACCGTACCTGAGGTTCGGTACTGAGAAGGTACGAAAACGGATCCCAAACGGGTGGAAGAGTCCAGATCGTCGGACTGCTCCATGCTCCGAGATACGAACAGGTCTACCTGCAGGTATACCTTAGGCCTTAGAATATTTTTCAGCGACTAAGAAGAAGGTACTAGTAGGGTGCCGGTTCTGAGCGGAGTTGGGTGCGTATCCACGGCCTTCCACGGCCCCTAGATGAGACTCAAAGCCATCCCAACTCCGACTCCAAATCTATGGAGTTCTTTATATCATTGGGGTGGTATATAACCTAGTTACATTAACCTTTTTATATCTCTATATAATTGGGGTGGAGTTCTTTATGGTTTTAAACCTAGTTACATTGGGGTGTTTTGAGGGATCAACACATCTGACTCACTTGGTTTATCTGAGGCACACACATTGTGCTCTTCCATATTCTTCCATGTGGGTTGGATATCATGTGATTTCTGACATCTTTCACCAACACGCCCATTGACCGCCCTAGTCCGTTAGGTCTGAGGAGATCCCCTTCTGTGGGGATGAGGTGCCACAGCCAGGCGGGCCGGGCTCTCCGACCACAGCATGGCCTTTGGACCTGGTTTCAACGACCGTGAAGTATACCTGGAGTCGACCCAGAACAATACCTCGGAGTCTATGGGGCCAAGGTACCTGTTTTTTGGTTCGGGTCATGATCCCATTTTCGGTACGAACGGTCAAGGTAAATATGCCAGTCCTATCAAGTGCACCCTGGAAGAGACCCACATGGACGGAAAACAACTGGGTTGGTAGAGGAAAACCATCTTCCAAACACTGTCAGGGGCCATGTGAGTTTTCAGGAGTGCGGTCTTGGAGAGTTGCCACTATCTGAACATGTCGAAAGGTCCTAAGCTGCGACAGTTCTTCACAGAGACGGCCGACCAGGAGCAAGCTTTCCGGCAGGCGCTGCGCTTTGGCAGACGCTCGCATGTATCTTTCCGCCTTTGAAGGGTTGGAAGCCCTCACTGCCTTCAACCACCCCAAAAACAATGGCAGCCGTGCACAAGGTCGGGCAGCAGACCATCTTGCCACAGGACAGTTCCGAGTGGCTGCACAATCCCGAGGATCTAGCTTTGCTGGTGGCGGCATTCCAAAAGCAGAAGCGGGAGGCCGCGGCTACGATCGAAGAACGCCGTGGCTACGATGGCTTATGCTCGATCGAAGAAGGGGTGGCAGATCCAGCTGGTGGAGAGCGGATGGACGTTGTTCCGCGCCTATGGCATTGGTTCAGGCCGAATCTGCAAGCAAAGGCTGCGGCTACGAGCAAGGACCATTGGTTTCATTGACATCACAACAATGCAGGATTTCATGGAGCTTGTGATGCTGATGATGCAAAACCTGGGATGTTGACTGGGAATTTTTGGGCAAGAATTTTCCAGAATTCTCGATAAAAGCCCCATGCTGGGCCACGGGCTCAGAGCGGCATCCTTAAATGCTAAAGGGACCTCCACTGGAACGCGCGGTCACACATGCTACGCAAGACATGGGCAGACTTATTTAGTTCAGGGAATGTGTTGCGCCCACTGCCCATACAGGGGGAAAACCCTTTCGCATGCAAAACATGTTTGCCACGGCCGTCTGAGGCGAACAGCCACGAAGTAAGAAGGTGGGTGTTGCTTAGTCTGAGATGACCGCAGTGTTGGCACTTTCCTTGCTAGGCCGGAAAAGGTTCTGATGCATTTTCATCCACGGTCTGCGACCCAAAGGATCCATCAGCGGCCTACCTGTGTTTCTAAGAGCGGATGAATACCAACTGTGCTTGGCCTCAGGCGGTCACTGGCAAGCCGCTTGAAGGAGCAGGTTCTAATATGTGTGAAGCTCACCCATGGTTTAAAGTTGCCCAGATGAAGTTTGTGTTTTTGCTTATACTACATTCTATAATAACCAAGGGCTTTTCAATCGCTCGAGGCTTAGGGCTTTGGGTTTTGCAGGTTCTGTGCTTCGCTACCTGTCAGGTTAGTTGTTCTTGAACGCTTTCGTTCAAGGATTTCAGGGATGAGATGAATTTGCTGAAGAAGTCAAACCATGTGACTTCAGACTGTCTTTGAGAGGTCCTTGCAAATGCTTGTTGCTTGCCGTCTTGCTTGAGATGGCTTGAAGCTTGTTGAGTTGTTGTTGACGACCGTTGGATGCCAAGGTTGGGGCCTGGGAGGAGGATGCCTGGGTGCCAGCAGGCTTTTGGAACCAAAGCGAGAGCCCAGCGCCATGGGATCTGCACAATTTAGAACGAGGGCTGACGAGGTACGAGGTGAACCTTCGTAATTTAAGCGAGGTGAATTAGCTTGATTTCAGAAAACGAGGTGGGCAGAAATTGCTTTCAACGCATGTGTAGCGAGTGAAAAGAAACTTTTCGGTGACCAGAAAGAGTTTTTTCCAAGCTTTTGTGTCTTTCATCATTTTGGCGCAAGCCATTCCTTTGGAGCTCTACGCGTTGTCTTATCCCTGGGACATTCAGCCATCAGTGTCAACTAAAAGAAAGGGTGCAGAATTAAGGGTGCATTCAGACCCCGTGAAATACGAAACTTTCTGGGGCCCGAAAAAGTTTTTTTATCGCAAGTTCAAGCCAGAGCTCTGTGGTGGCGTGCTGCAGCTGAACAGGTGCTCAGGCATAAATCGTGTCACCCCATGGCTACTGTGAAGGTAGTTCTCCAGCTGCGGCTGGGAAAGAAATGATAGCATTAGGACAAGGTGTGATTTCCGTTTTGAATTTAACGAGGCGGGGACTGCAGATTTAATCAGAGGTGATAAGTAGATTTAAAACGAGGCAATCGTTTTGAGCAATCCTTTTGAATTTGAAGAAAATTGACCAGATGGGATGATGCGGCCGTCGGGGAAAGACCAAGAAGGCTCACAAGGGCAAAGGTGGGAAGCAGCCCCGCGCCGCCAAGACACATGGACCCTTTCATCGGACGAGGGGACCAGGCCTTCGACTTGGCCTCGTCCCCTGAAGCTGCCGCCGAAGAAGGTGGCATGGATGTCTCTGGTTGGCCGCTGCAAAAGATCGATGACCTTTGGGATTCTGGAGTGAGGAGAAGAGGAAAAGAAGTGCGCACATCTTGGGGGAGCGCTTTTTTCTTTCAGAGGAGGCGCGCATCATCAAAATTGAACACTTCAGTGGCATACTTGCCATGCACTTTGGTTCTTTTCGTGGCTGGTTGGCTGACAGAGAAGGGGACATGGAAGCAAGAATCGGAGACATAGACCATCAAAGACTAATGGAAGAGAACTCACTGCCCCATGCTACCAAGAAAGGGAGGATAATATTTGATGGTGATTTCGGCAGAGACGATTTTGTCATAGAGCAAAGTGATCTATGGTGATTCGAACGACCTCCGGAAGAGAAGAATAGCGGCTAGCTTCCTGAAGAGGATCTGCCAGAGGCATCAAACAGAGAGAGCCTCCCTTGAATACAGAGAATGAATCCAAAGAGCTCATCCAACAAGAGATGAACGTGTTTCCAGCCAATGGAACCAGAGGAAGTGTTGGTCGGGATGGCGAACTGTTTCCCAATGGATTCCTCACGCGGATGGCGGCTGCATTGGCCAATTCTCTGAGAAAATCAGCAGGGCAGTTCTCAAATGGCACACGAGAGTTGTCACCTTTGAAAAGCTGGCGCAGAAGTAGTGCAGAGAAGGGGCTGCTAGTGGTGGTTCTCTGCCAATCAGAAGAGGGAAGAGAGCACATCCGAGAAATTGCAAGAGAAGTGATGACCGGTGGCAACGCCTGCAAGATCTTTTCAAGCAAGACAAGAATCACGAAGGCTCACAGGGGCCCGGGTAGACTCAGTAACCCTACGAACCAAGTGCACCGGAAAAAATCAGAGAACCCTGCCAACTTGTTATAAATGAGCAACCTGATTTATTTACGCAAAGGTATTTAGTGAAGGACCCGACATTGGGATTGCAGAATTTGCATTTTTCTTGGAAAACGATAATACACTCATCAAAAATCGAAAACTATTGATAGCATCATAGGAAAGCTTCGTTTGCATAGCTGCAGTACAGCTTTTTAACCATGAAGACCATCCATCAGGGAACCTCGTTTCTGCTTAGTGTAGCCTTTCCCAAAGCCGTTTTTGACTTCGGACTTTGGCGACAGATTTGTCCGAAATGTAGCTGTAGTCAAAAGATAACCTAAACGACAACCAAACGATAACGTAAATGTAGACGAACCTGTGCTTCACTTGTATCTGAAACATATCTTCCAAACAAGCTCAAGACATGGCTGGTCTACTACTACTACTACTACTACTACTACTACTACTACTACTACTACT